>CM052138.1:14007144-14249165 GCA_028454255.1 Halictus ligatus | reverse complement strand
CCAATTTTTGGCCTACTTCTAACGCTTCTATTACCAAATATCTGCATAATCTCGTCAGGTTATGGACCTAGCACGCTAGATTGAACCTTCCTCTTTCGAACGAGCCCATTCCCAGCGAAAAATATTCTCATATAAGGACGAGAAGTTGCAGCGCACGTAAAACCATTTTTCGCTTATTCTTGTCGGTAACGTGGTCACTCTACCTTATCGCGAATCTACAGAGTCTTGGCTCTTAAATGTATCAATATCGTGTACTGGTCAGAACTTTGGACTTCTACCCTCTCGTCTACCCTCAACAGGGTAGATGAATGACAGGTCACCGCAGATTGATAAGATTCATCAGAGTTTTCTTTCCTGGAGTCGGCGTGGCAGCCGCTGTCGGGCTCGATCCGACAGAAATTCGGTCCCGGCGCAATTTTAATGAACCGTTCGCCCAGCGATGGAGTGATTTAAACGGATCGACCGTCTGTAATACAATTATTCAAGAGATCGGCCGAGGAGAGGCCGCCTGTAATTTGACGTTCAAAGCGATTCCCAGACACGTGAATTTCGATCGGCCGATCAGACGTGCCTAAATTATTCATCCCTCCTCAGAGATAGATAGATAGAGAGAGAGAGAGAGAGAGAGAGAGAGAGAGAGAAGGGAGGATATAGCCACGACCCCATCAACGCCCACGCACGAATAAAACCAGAACGGTGTGGAGCGTTTCTTTTCCCGGAGCCGCGGCGCGAAACTTTTGTATTACCTTCTAATGACTGCCGGTTTTCCCCAGACGTGCACCTCCGCGAACTTTAGTCACCTAATCGCGTACGTTACCGTCCGCCGGCTCCCCACATATACGTCGTTTACTTTAATCTTGAGTTAGGACTTCGTTACGTATCTCTCGCGAGCTAAGGAACCCGGAAACCACCCCATTCGGCGGGTTACACAATTATCCCGGACTGACGAACGCGATGGTCAATTATTTCGCGAATGTTTTATTCCATTACGTGGCTATGAACATGTGTTTCTAATCCCTAGAATACTTTATTAATTTCGACGAAGTAAAACAATGTTTACGTGTAATTTCAATGGAGTCAAGTGGCCAGAATCCCGCAGAGATTGTTTTCTTTTTCAGTCCTTTTTAAGCTTTTAAGTCCAAAGTCATTTGGAGGTCATGTCACAGATCATACTCGAATGTGTTATTTTTTTTTTCATGACCTACGCCATGCAATATTCGATATCATTAAAATTTGTACATTTTCGCGAGACACCCTGTATAACCGACGTAGACGTACCAGTCGCGTCGATTAAAGTTTCAGGAAATAATAGCTGGAATAAATAACAGCGACGACGAGAAACAAGCGAAACGGAATCCCGTCCTTCCGCTTACATGTATCTTCGTTAACGCAACGCTGTCCGGCAAAAACTCCGGCAGTCGATCCTTGAAACGGTCGAAGGAGCCATCCTTCTTGTTCCGGCGAAGTAACAGCAGCGGAAGAACCAGTCTCGACGGAGAGGAGTCGCAGACAATCGGGGAATTAATTTCCACGGACATCGAATGCGAATTCTGACGAATCGGTTATTCGAGACTTTCGCCGTAGAGATTGCTCCCTCTCGTAATAGTATTCGAAGCCCTCGACGAACCCGTCCGTAACGTTGCAGCAAGCATCGGCCATCACAGAAAGTCTCCGATGAAATCGAACCCGCCTTCCAACGATACAGCTAGCGAATTACAGCGATCTCTTTCGAGCGAACGTCCGACAAGATGCACTTGCCAAACAAGTGAAACAGATAGGAATTACTCTATCGAGCATTCCATCGATCGGGAAGAGAGGGAGAGAGAGAGAGAGAGAGAGAGAGATGCATGGATTATGGCGATACGCGCAACGGCAGATAACCGCGCGCAATCTTCACCGTTTCTTTTTCGTCCTCGATAAATTCGCAAACGAATAGCACACCACGAGATTCAAATTCGCCTATCTGACGGCTCGGCGGTAACGTTATCGCGCAGCTTTCGGGAGCCGGGCTTTCGCGGAAGTCGCATAGCAAATCCTCGAGCTGCTGCTGGCCGCGTCGTAGCTGATATTAACGGCCGGCATTATCCAGCGACACAGACGTTTTATTTCCACTTGACCACCGATATATCTTGCGAAACTGCCTGCAACTGCCAGCGCTTCGTAAGCGATCCCGGGATCGTTGTTTTCCGGCAATAACAATCGGCTCTGTCCACGATCGCCAGAGACGAACCAACGAATCGTTCTACTCGGCGCACGGGATCTTTGATAATGATGTCCGTGGAGGACGCTGGATCACGATGTGTTTCCTTATGGTAAATTCAAGAGGTTGTGTATCATGTCTACAGAGTCTACTGTAGCGTTGCGCGTTTTGGACATGGGAATTACAGAATTCGTGTGCTCTGAACGTAGAAATACGAAGAACCAAAAAGCTTTAGTTACGGCAATTGTTAATAAAAATTTATATTTCCACGAAGAGCCGCGGCCAAATAATCGACGAACAACGTTAGCAAATGGATACAAAGATCTAGATGGTTTTAAGAACAAACAAATGCCACTAGTTATTAGATTGCGAATTTGTTATAGCGAAAGTAGGCGAGTGTAACTCCAAACGGTGGAAAATATATATAGTGGTATATATATGTCGCCGAGATCTGGATGATAAATGTCGCGGAATGAACCCCACCACCGCGGAGGCCTCGAATATACGACGCTGGCAAGACCCGTGTTGTTGACACACCGTTCTCGACTGCAGGTAGGAGAAAATTTGCGGGGTGTTTCTCCAAGGCAATACAAACCGAAAATGAAGAATAAAAAAATTGCGATTTCGGCTTTATTTTGTCGTTATTAATTACAAATCCGCCTGAAATGCAGCAACCCGATCAACAGAGATGTACGTTGCTTGGACGTCATGATGGCGCGCGACAGTCACGCATCCAACGGGATCCTAGCTCGCACCCAGTCCTTAGGCTCTGACGTCACACACTATAGCCGTGTTGGACGGGTTGCCGCCTTGTAGGCGGATTTTTAATTGACAATAACTAAAAACTGAAGCCGTAACCGCAATTTTTGTATTCTTCAGTTTCATCTTGTATTGCCTTGTAGAACCACCTCTTCAATTTTCTCCCACCTGCAGTCGAACACCCTGTACATCGAGGATTCACCGTGATTCTAGCGACTGAGTAAAACCACCGTCGGGAGAAACGAATTCCAATTTGTGTTCGTAGGTGTTGCAATTCGATCCGCAATTCGTCTGCAGAAAGAATGATAGATTGAGGGGGGTTAAATTTCATATTAGCCGTAAAGCAAAGTGCAAGCCGGAGCGAAGCAGGAGCAAAAGACACGGGATTCAGACGGGTCCCCGGAGATTTTCAAGGAATCCGGGCACAAAGACTGGCGCAGCAGCCTGTGCTCGACACCAATTTGCGATGTAACGTTGCAAATAGTTGGCGGTATGCGGGACCGGCTCAAAGGGCCGCCGGTAATATTCGCATGGCGTAGATAGCAGATGAACGGTGGCGCGCATACACACACATACAGAGAGAGACAGAGAGGGGAGGTGTGCGCGTGAGAGAGATGCTAGGCCTACATAACCATAAGCGGCGGGTACACCGGGGCCGGGTTGCGCGCGAGAGAGCACTATATCGCGCAGCAGGCGCTACCGCAACACGGTCCGGCACATTGTGCCAGTACATATGTACCCGTGTACCTCGCCAATAAATTTTCCTGCAAATCCTCGCCGCGGTTCCTTACACACTGCCTGCGATCGAACGATACCCGTTCGTCATTTAACCCCCTCGGAGGCCGGATACTGGGTCACTGGACAATCTACGCCCACCCATTCCGTCGCTTGTCGATTATGCTCCCGGGAGTAGATTAGGAAGGTGTACCGGCATTATGTATGACGTTCGACGATCGTACGGTAATTATATTATATATCAGGTTGCCCGCTAAATTCGACCGAGCCTCGCCGCGCGGAAATCGTGCGCCGCTGGTCACGCGTTTTAATTAGATCGATCCTCAACTGGAATGTTATGTTATTTTCGCAGTGATTAGAACTTTGCACTTCACAGGTCCCCAGAAGAAGAAGAAGCAAAATTTATATCCATTCCGTGCCTATATGTTCTGTATAGTGGTTCTATACAGTGAGTACTCGATACATGTCATCAACACGGGTCTTGCCAGCGTCTTGTATCGTACAGGAGCCGTTTCGTGTTTACACTCCTCGGCGTCCGAGGCCTCTCGAGCTTCCCTCACGGGGTATACCCCACAGTAGCGGGGATAATTCCGCGACGTTTATCGTCCAGGCCTTGACGACATATATAGAGAAATCAGGGTATCCACAACAAGGAAATAGAATTTAATTTTGGTTTAAAGTAAATTAATAACATTCTCCTCTGTCCAGAATCTTCAGATGTCATGGTGCGAGAGGTTAGATGGACAAAGAAATTCGAATTACCGTAACTATAAAATAAATCGTAGTGCTGGGGGTTAGTGTGTTAAGATTATGATTGTATCGCGGTTTTTTGTGCAAAATAAAAATAGTTTCTGCAGCCTAATAGACATTACCTTCTCACTCGAACCATTTTTAGGACCTCATTATTATTATTGTACATAGAACGGAGGAGTAAAAGCGAATGGACGTCCAACGGACTACCAGCAATTCAAGAAGACCGAAGCCCTGTCCACTAACCGGTCAATGAGCATAGTGTAAATGGTATATACCATCGATACTGTGAAGGGCCCGGTTTGACAGTGGTCTGAGGGACTTCTCTGGTAACAGGTCGGCCGATCGAACGGTAACGCGATCCGGCACTTACGCCCCCGCGAGGAACGTAACGGGGATACCTAATGAAACGTCCCTCGGATTATTTTTCACCGGTAGGGGAACCATCATCGGCCTGTGAATCGACGTTGTCGCCATTAACGCAACATAATCCGCGGGGGCTGGACACCCGGCTCTCGATGAACCGGCCGGTGAAAGAGACGGCAGAAAGGACTCGGGCCTGAATGGAACGCCTCTTATCGAACGTATTCCCTCTCGTTCGTTTCACCGTCGGAGGAAACCGAATCGATCGGCCGGGCAGACCGATCCATCCACCGCTCTCATCAATTATCGCCGGCACCCGCGCCGCCAGACACGCCGCGGAGTGGGGGTTAATTAACCGCGCGATTTTAAGGCGGCCCGACCAGTCTGCTGACTGGTAATTGTGCAACAACACCGGTACCTAGGCTAGGAACGTTCCGTGCGAGACGTATCGATTGGCGATACGTTGCTCGATGGTTGCAGCGGGACAACGACGCGCCAGGAACGAATCGGAGAATTGCCTGCCCGCACGAGACTCGCGGGAGTCTACCTATAACCCGAGCATGCTTGTAATTGGTTCCATTTATTTAGTTATGCGACTTTTTCTCTCGTTTTCGTAGCGGCTGTTCATTCGTTGTGTACCCTTCCTTCTGTTTATTCGCGCGTCTGTTTATCCCCATCAATCTCTTCGTTTTATATTGCCGATCTGTTTGTCTGTTCATACTATACTATTTTGAAAGTCTGTCTTTGCAAATAATAAGTATCAGATAAAAATGATAGAGGAAAAAGTTGCACTGTTCCTTGTTCCACAAAATATGTTTGTCTTGTGAAGGTGACCTTCAACCTTTTAAATGGAATGCTATATATTTATTTGTATTCTACGAAAGCGTGTGTCAATACTAAATTGGTTCCTGTACGGCACGATAAGCTTCAAGGTCATAAAAGGTTAGAAATGGAGGAAATATTTTGAATATCCATTTCCGGTGGTCTAGCAAAAAATGTTTCCTACTAAACTGACTCGGTATTTAGATAGTTACATACTTCAATGCAGAAACATTTGAAAGCAATGTCTTTTTCGTTACGACCTACCATGTTATGGTTGTGAAATGTCTATAAACAATAGTTTTCTCCGGTTTTTCGGGACAAGCGGCCCGCAAGTGGCCCGCAGTGTGTTGCTTGCGCCTGTTTGCGCAGCAGCGTCCGCTGATCACCTCGTCGGCTTCGCGTTCAGGAACTTTTCATCGGCGCGTCTCGAAGCCAGACAAAATCGAGGAAAATGTCCAGCGGAAGGGGGTTGGGGGTGGGGTAGGGGGGGCGAACTCAATTAATACCGGTGCTCTCTGGTTTATACTATATTTCTTGGTTGCGGTATCAAGCGAGCCAGCCATCCCACCTCACGTCTGTCTGCATTTGTTCCAATTCACTTGCCGCCGATTACCGCTCCCTCCAGGCCTGGCTCCACCCTCGACCCCACATCGCCGCTTCCCCATTTTCATCCCCGTTCTCCCATTTCCTACCGCGTCCCATCCTTTTCCCTTTCCCTTTCGTTTGACGCCGGGCGACGCTCGATTCGACACGACTCGACTCGGCTCGACCAGAGTCGATTCGCCGCGGCACGGTGTCACGCGTGAACCGTACGCCTCGAGTGTATCGAAAGAGACCGGCCGCCGATGCACCGGTTCGAAACCGGTCCCGAAGCCGATCCGATGGCCGTCCGGAGGCTCTCCTCCTTCCAGCAGACGGCCCCGGCGGGCATTGATCGATTATCGTTGCGTCCCGACTCCTTCGCGGCACATTTATTAGGATCCTGGACGCCATGACGGCGTCCGTTCTCTTTATGATTTCCCTTGTCCATTGCCTGTCGGGTCTACTAGCAAAAACCAGTCGATCGGACCCGTCGGCCGACAGTTAGCGAGTGTTTGTACTGGCTGGTCCATCCGCGTTCAAATATCTTGTTTGTTACCGGTACACTGCGGATTTTATGATAGGAACGGACAAACACAAAATTGCGCAGACATTAGAAGAATTTTAGGGTGACTTTATATTATTTTCGACTTATTCAAGTTATCACCAGAGGAAATGCATTTTTAATTCACTTCTGCTCCCTACAGTTGACTGCAGTGGACAAATTTCCGAGGGCTGGATCGTTTTAACTACCCTTAGTGTAATGAACTTCACTTGACCTTGAGTAGCAAAAATATGCAATATTAGAACTGCAGGCCTAAGCATTGTTCAAGGTTCGACAATATAGTGACCTTCACTTGACGTTGAGTAGCAAAAATATGTAATATTAAAACTGCAAGCATAAGCATTATTCAATGTTCGACAATATAGTGACCTTTACTTGACCTAGAGTAGCAAAAGTATGAAATATTAGAACTGCAGGCGTAAGCATTGTTCAAGGTTCGTTAATATAATGACTTTCACTTTTCTTTCAGTAACAAAAATATGTAATATTGAAACTGCAAGGTAAGCATTAGTAGAGATATTTAATGTAATGACCTTTACTTGACGTTGAGTAGCAAAAATAATATTACAACTGCAAGCGTAAACATTAGTGAGGATATTCTAAGAGATGTATTGAATTTTAACGAATTTTGTTTTGAGCATTTGCTAAAATAAATGTATTTCCAAATTTTTCATATCGTAATCAAGGTCACACTGACGTTTACAACCACTTGACACCAATTTCAATATACAGTCTCATGAAAAAAATTACCTTGAAACCATTACCATTACCATTTCTTGAGAAATATACATTCGGAAAATGTGTCTTTAGATTCCCACCCGCTATGTCATGCAAATAAATCTGACAACAAAAATGCATGACGTACAGTGAAAGTAGAAGCCTCAGGCTTTAAAATGAGTCCAAGTGTATCATCATACAGTTATTATTTCCAAGATTATAACAATTTAAATGTCGATTATTTTTCTGTCCGGTCTTAGCGTGGGAAGTCGAAGCTGTTCGATTAACTTCATTAACAACGTCGATGAAGAACCCGTCTCCGACGACAGTGCTTAATTTAACGATTCGATTCCTAAGCCCTGATTGGATGGTCCTCGGTCGCGCGATTCTTAAACCCCGCTGCGAGAACACCGTTTAACGAGCGAGTTAACGAGGAAACCTGCAAAGCGCCGAATTACAACAAGCTCGCGGCCGCAAGACAAACGAGAACACGGAACGGGTTTGAATCGAGCTTTCGGAGCTTTTGTGGAAAACGGTTTAACGATACACATCGACGAGAGAGAGAGAGAGAGAGAGAGATAGAAAGAGAGAGAGGGAGAACGGGACAGTGTGTACTTTTTTCTTGTTCCGAGCGGATCTCGCTCGCTCGCTCGCTCGCGAGACCAATAATAAAGTTCAGGGTGGCTCGTTCATCATATTCCATCAATAGGTCCCGGGCGATCTCTCGCCCATTCAGTCTCGCTTCCCTTAATCTTCGTTCGACTTCCCTCGGCAAACGCGTAGATTAAAGGATTTACGAAATTAGTTTTACCTCCTCGCGTCGTCTTCGCCGGATATTAAGCTGTGCCTGGCAAAATGCTCGCGAGAGGACTCGCGCGGTCGCGAGACGCTCGCTACGGTAAACAAAGCCTTAAAAATAACATTTCCGCGGACGAGACGCCGCCTGTTTACGAATAATCTCCTCCCGCCTATACCCCGATTCATTTTGTCCTCCTATAGTGTTCACAAGTTGCGAAACTTGCCGAAATCCTGGCCGAAATTACGATTTCCTGTCGGCAATGAACTCAGTTTTATCTGTCTATTCTTGCCTCAATATTAAGTACGTTCTCGATATAATTATTCATCTCCCAAATCCTGCAGGATAATAATTTCGATTTGAATCTCTACTGACTGCGCTGATTTATTATTTATTACCAGACTGCGGATGTTTATGCAATTCCCATTTTTCAGAGACAAATAAGAAACTGCCTTTTCAGATCAAATTAAAATCGTACTAAATTCTCTCGAATTTTATGTAATATCGTTTCCTGAAAATCCCCATGAGCCGTGAACGCATAAACATCCGCAGTCTATTTATTACCGTACCGGTATTTCATCAATTCATGTGATCCCCATAATTTTATCTATAAGTACAGCATATTTGCAAGCACGTTTCACGTAAACAACTAACTACAAATACTTCCTATCCGGATCCGGATTTTTAACCGGGATTTCGTCGTTTTCCGTTAGCGCGAGCAAACACAGACTCCCGCGAGGATCGTTGTGTATCGATTACGCGACTTGTTCGCGGCTGGCCGTATAAATATCGCGCGCCGCATAACTGCATTATCGTAGCCCGGGCTATTTGGACTGCTACTTACGCAAATAATAGTTTAATATCGCTTGTCCCGGGCCCGGCGACCATTATTTGACCTCGGATGTGCCCGGTGATCCTGATTAAATCTACAATTTCCTGTCCTTCGCCGGCGAAATTGCCGTGTTTCCGGGCACGCCGGTGGATTAGCGCGGAAATCGGTGCTACAGCCGCGCGGAAAGAGTCACGTACCGCGACAACCGTCACGCACATATTAAAAGCCTACGAAATATGCGGCCGCGTGGGAAGAAAGTTTAATTCGAAACATCGCCGGGCGATGCTGCCCCATTGATCAAGGCCCACGCGAGAACCGTGTACGTTTTGTTCGCACGCGAGAAGAATAAATATCGGCCGCCGCCGTGCTTCCCGATCGATCCCCGCTCCGTCAATGTTTTTCCGCGTAATTGCCGCCCGGAAATCCACTAACGAACGAATTCTGGGTCAATCGTATACGGCGGGACCCGTTCCGCTCGATAGTTAACGATCCTCGAATTTATCGCAACAGTCCTTAATTTTACGTACTCGAGAAAAAGGACAACAGTCTCGATGGACGTTGCCCGATCCGAGAGAGCACCGATGCGGTTGATTATGCCAGGTGGCCGGCTGCGGTAAAGCAACATCTATCAAACGGCGATTCGTTTCTCAAACATGATTGAACCGATCGCGAGTTTGACGTCGTTGCGGCGCAGCGCCGCCGGTTCGCGTCCGCGAAACTTCTTCCGAGACGTCTAGCGCAAGGCTCTCGATCAAAGTATCAAACATCAATTATGTCATCACTCACTTCCATACTGCTGCGCCAGGAGTGAGGCGAAAACCTGGCCCGGGCTACGGGCGCCTCTAGCTGCGGACGAAGCGGCGGCAGCCGTCACGGCGTGAAGAGAGTTCTCTTCTTCGTCGCTGCTCGATTGGGCACTGGGCCCGTAACCGCGCCTGTCTCGCCATTCCAGGGACCGTTGACGGCGCAGTCCACGGCCCCCGTTACCGTGACTGCGGCCCAGCGTGCCCTCACCGTCCATCACTGAAGCATCTGCGAAAACAAGAACAAGAAAATCCTTGGTTATCCACAAGCCCAGATCACAGAATTCCTGTGATTTCTCTATATATGTCTGTGTCGCCTGGATGATAAATGTCGCGGAATTATCCCCACTACCGCCGGGTACGACCCGTGAGGGGAAGCTCGAGAGGCCTCGGACGCCGTCGAGTGTAAACGTAACACGACTCAGGTATGTCCTCTGGACGATACACGACCTTGGCGAAGCCCGTGTTTGTTGACATACATGGAGAATTCACTGTATTGTCTATGGGAACATTTTGGGACATTAATGTCACTCATAGAGACACTACTGCTGGCTGAAAATGGAGAAAAAGATACCAAGTAACCTTTACGATGACAAAACTAGTTTATTTTTACCGATTTTTCAAGGGGACATATACCGGAACATCATCATCGACATTTTTCTGATTGAAACGATACCCAACATGGCATAGTGCTAGATTTAACATTTACTGATTTGTACAAGGAATCGTTTAAGAGCCGACTGTTTGAAACACGTATTTGGATGATGGAGAATGAATTCCTATATCATCGGTTCTACGAAATCGTGAATAGAATAAGCAAACATGCTTCGAATTATGTGATGTTTGGGCTCGTTTTAACACTAGATTTACGGGATTCTAATATATTTAATTTACGAATATTGAGATTGTAAAGATGCATCCACGAGGAATTATTTAACAAATTCATTTCTTTGGATATATAATATTAAATAGATGGCCATAAATTTTGTTAGATGTAATCACCTTGTTTTTGTAAAGTTATGTAAAATAGTAATTTTTAGTGCTCCGTAAACCTTGTGTTAATCAGAGAAATGTCACGGAGTCTCCATATTGTATCATGTTACACTTGTCGACCAGGGATCTTCTAGGTTCCTAAATACGCTACATTTCGTAGTACTCGAAATAAATTTTTAAGCGAAAATGGTATTGACGATCTGCAATTTCAATGAACAAATTAAACTGCCGTTCGAAACAACAATAGCAGACTGAGCTTCAAGTAAAATTTTGTTTGGCTTAATACATTGTTTCATTCATGTCAAAACAAAGTAAGAGTTGGATTAAACAGTCAACAGTTTCCATTTCATATAATTTTGATATTATATTTCATTCCAGAAGAAAGTAAACCGTACGCCGGTAACCATAGTCGCGTAAAATCGACTGACAGCGCTACAGCCGCACACAATGATCGGAAAGCCAAAGGGGGAAAAAAAACCCCCCGGTAAATTTAATTTCCCACGTGATTCGCGTGTAACACGACTAGCGAGCGCATTTCGCAAATGACTGACATTCGAGTAAACACACGCCGGACAACGATTCCGATGTGTTTCGATATTATAATTCATTTATTTCCACGGTGAAACAGCCGACAGAAAATTGTCAGGCTTCGTCCGAGAGAAAATAAATAGGGCGGACGTCGGATTTTCACAACCACAACAAACACGGATTCCCTGTAAAACGAGTACGAGCTCGGAACTGTCGCAAAGACACGGGCGACGCCGCGTTTTGCGATCGAAATCCTTTTGCTGGAGTGAAAAATGTCATTCGCCGGCGCTACAGTCGGCGTACGGTGGTTCGAACATTATCGAAAATCGAACGGATTTTTCTGATGCGTTCGCCGATTTATGGAAAAAATTGAGTGCAATCCCGGACGCCTCGGAACCGAGTTGAAAACTGATATCACTTTGACATCAAACAACGCCGGCTCATTAAGTATTCACGGCCCGGGATGGGAGTCATTCGAGGTCGAATGAAATCGAATTGCTCGCGCGGTACTCGCCGATATCGAATACCGATTATTCGCGTTTCGACGCCGACAAACGTGTTTACGTTCGGACCGCAGCCTGTGTTTTGCCTGTCATGTCGCCAGGAATTCTGATCTGCTGATCAAATCTCTGCGATACGATGGATCGATCCTCTTCTTTATTCCTTGCATCCTCATAATGCATGGAATCAAGAAAAACCAGGAAGGAGCACATATTTTAACGAATTAATGTTATAACAAATAAAAGTTCATTTTTGAGCAGTGTTATTTGCCTTACACAGGCGACAATTCAATAATAAATGACGGGGTGTTCGACTACAGGTGGGGGAAAATTTAAGGGGTGGTTCTCCATGACGATATAAGACGAAAATGAAGAATAAAAAATTTGCGATTTCGGCTTTATTTTTTAGATATTAACGATTAAATATCCGCCTAAAAGGCGGCAACCCGACCGACAAAGGCGTATGCGATGCTTACGTCATGAAGGCCGCGCGACAGTCACGTTTCGAAGGGGGTCTCCGCTCGCAGCCAATGGTTACGCTTTGGTCGCGCGTCTTCATGACGTAAGCAACGTACACCACTGTCGGTCGGGTTGCCGCATTTTAGGCGGATTTTTAATCGTTAATAACTAGAAAATAAAGCCGAAATCGAAACTTTTTTGTTCCTCATTTTCGTCTTATATTGTCTTGGGGAACCACCCCTTAAATTTTCGCCCACTTGCAGTCGAACTCCCTGTACAGAGGTATTAATGTTATTCTACCGAGTGTCTCCGTACAAACGAGAAGATCGTCACAGTGAGTTGCAGCGATTCGACGTCTCGGAAAGAAATTCGTCCCGTCCGATCGTCCCGATCGCTTCTGGCTGGATAGGCCGGGCCAGAGAGTATCTCCGGATCAATAACATCTTGAGTGTGTACGGGATCAGATAATTGAGTGGCGGATACCTCTCGAAATTCCCATGGAGACGTCCTCGCGGTGAGTAGCTCTCCCTTGATTACGGAGACAGCTGATTGATGCTCGGGGCTACGATCCAAGCCGATCGGCCGCCTTAAGATCACTCGCTGCCCCCTGGACTATGAAATTTCCGGTGGTGATCGCCACGAGGAGCGTCGCCGTGACTCTTGACTACTGAGTCATGCCTTCGTTTCGAGAGAATTAACAACTTTGGAGCCGATTGTGTCTAGGTTGAATCAAACCTAGATCACAACTTGTCTTGGAAATAACATCATGATTTAGTGAACCTGTTTTTCCTTCATTTAGACAAATTTATCCTAGTTTCAAAAATGTTATTCGAGGGCTGGAAATATTTTCTGTAACGAAATCTTTGGACTATCACCGACTCTGATTAGCGACATTCAGTTGGTGAACAATGGGAACCAGTTCGCAAGATCAGTTGGAGCCAACCAATCGAGACACTCCAGTCAAGACAGCCATTCAGTTCACAGCTCAGTACACAGCTCAAAGCCAAAAGCACGGGTTCTTGTCGCTAACTAGCCGATAGTCGGCGACCCGAAACGATTAGGCTGCTATGTAACTAATAATCATAAAGACAGTCAACCAGTCTTAACATTGCCATATACTTGGACTTCAAAAAGTCAATGAGCAAGGAAGATATTTTTGAAGGACATCAGAAAACTTGTAGATAAATATTTTGAACAAAAATCCGTGGTGTAGCAATAAGGATAATATCAACTTTCCGCAAAGTTTCGTTGACGGGAACGATAGCGATCTAGGAACAATTCGTTGGAATTGGCTAGCTCGAGGCTGGAATCGCGTCGAGATCAATTTTTCGCGAGAATAGTCCTGCGATCCTGAAGCGGGGGCGTCAAATTTCAATGGGACAGGGGACCGGGGGGACGAGGGATAAACTGTTCCCTGGAAACGTGCCCTTATGCATCGCCGGGCACCTCTCGTAGCCACTTTTCTCACTTGGCTCAATAGCGGCTAGCAGGTCGCATCCTCTCCACGGACGAGGGTGCTTTACGATGTTTTGTTTTGCCGGCCCCCTTCTTCGGCCCCTCCTTCCAAGCTCGCGTGCAACTGCGTCGGGATGCTGGAGAGACTCGTCAAACCCGTAAGTGAATCGGAAAACTTGGCGGTGAGTCGGGTTAACGAAGATCGCACTTGAAAGCGAGGACCGGGGAGCGATTGAAATTAGCTCGCTCTAATTGGGATCAGCGCGCAACGCTGGCTCCTACTTCGTCGTCTGCTCCGGACAGCCAAAGATTCTTCGTCGAACTTTTCGGATACATTTTTTCTCCCGCCTCGTATCAACTTGACTCAATTTCCTGCCTTGCAACGCGTTGCAAAAAGAATATGGACACTCGTGTGCCTTAAAATCGCACATATTACACAGCATGTCAAAATTATGGTAACTAGGTGGCAACCAAGATCAGTTGGAGAAGCACAACACTGTGTGGAAAGAGGAGTTTCTGAAACTTGTCACACTACAATCTTTTGTACAAAACACTGGTCAAAGGAAATCCCTCTAGCAATAAACATTTATATTTTTTGACATATCAAGGTAGCTTTCAATGATGATGATTATAGTGATGTATTATAGCTGATAGACAGATTTGGCAGAGCATAGTACATTGACCTTCACTCGACCTTGAATACAAAAACAAGTACCAACACAAACAAGTACACTATAGAGCATAATAAAATAGTACACATTGAACGTTGTAGACACCTAAGAGTAATGGGGTTCTGCGAGAGCTATGGGATAAGCGCAGTATTCGGAAAAAACCGCCATAACAGTCATAAACAAATTTGACATAGCACGGTTGACCTTCACTCGACCTTGAATACAAAAACAAGTCCACCATGGAGCATGAGAAAATAGTAAACAGTAAACATTGCAGACACCCTTAATAGTGATGGGGTTGTACGCGCACTATGGCGTAAGTGCAGCATATGCCCGAGCGTGCAATACCTCCAGCCGACGTTTATCAATTTTCGCAGCGGAGTAATTGTCATTGCGCATCGAGAACGAGGCGATTATATCGCAAATGGGATGTTTTACGGCGCGTCGTTTACGATCACCCCGGCCTACCTCCTATTGTTCGTTTCGCGTATTAAGAACAGCATCCACCCTTTTAATAGAACACCCCCATAAGGAGCCATAAACGCGGAGTACCGAACCGTAGGGCACTATTCCCGCCATAACTTATAACACGTGGCATTAACGGCCGATAATATGACAGTCTTGTACAATATAAAAAGTTTCACGTGGACGCCCGGTCCCGTAGTTGCTGACTATAGGAGGGGGTGGTTGGCATTACCTCGCGTTCCCTTTCCCCCCGTAAAACGTTAGGATTTATAAAAACGGACTATGTCCTCCTTTATGAAAAGGCTGGCCTGATGGCTCCTTAACTACCATTGTTATATTTCCTTAGAAAACGCCGCACTTAGGCGTCCATTCGACGAATCCCCCGGTACCTCGTCTCACGAACAACGTTCCACTGCTCGCGAAATAACACTCGCTGTTATGGAATATTAGAACGGTAATTCGATCTTGGTGACGGCAATGAAACTGTCCGCGGAAACCCTTAGGCTTGTAAACCTCCGGATTGACCTCTTAACGCGAGCAACAGACTTCTTTCCCTTCTCATACAGATTCGAGAACCTTCTTCTTGTTCTCCTTCGCCGAACGAGTAGAACGGTGTCGTCTGCGGTCAGACAACACAACACACACACACACACACACACACACACACACACACACACACACACACACACACACACGGAGGAACATTTTATTTTAACCTCTCCTCGCCTGATCCACTACGATCCGTCTTCGCTGGATTAGCAAATTGATCTCGGCAAGAGGAACAAAAATGAGTCAAGTAAATGTTAATCAACTGTCTTTAGATTAACATCAATTTAAATTGCATGACTGCATGAATTACTGTACAACGTATTTTTTTTTAATCGGATTCTCGATGCAAGATTAAAGCCTTGCTAAACAAAAAATGCCATGTAGAACTAAAAAGATTTTTCTTGATGAAAATATTTTGAAAAATAATTGTGTTACTTGATGGACACTTTTCATTCTTTTAGATGATTTATATGGACGATTATACAGTAGCTCGTCTGAAGGTATAATTATTGTAATAACTAACAAATAAATTCATTACTATTATCGTAAGTTGTAGCTCATCTTGTTTGTTTATAAATATATTTTGCTCATCAATTTAATTTAGGCGGCAGTGGTTTTACGACATTACAAATTTGCACATGCAATAAATGCATAATACTTCTCATTGTCAGTCTACTTACAGTAACGAATAAACGAAATAATAATATAAATCTTTCCGAATTTCCCAATTTTCTGATATAAAAGGGAAAAAATAGTTGACGAGTGTGAACCAAGAAGGTGGCTGGCATTATCAAGACACGTTTCGGCGGTGCGAGGCAATTGTCAAAAATGGCGTCCCCCGCGATGCATTCGGTTGTCTTATGAGAGCGACGCGAGGAGATATCGGAAAACTTTCACGTTCTAGCTGGCTCGTCGCCGCGGCGGAGGGCAACTTCTTGGCAATAATATACACGTGTGGCCCCAGCTCAATAATAAGAATAACTTTTTCCCTAATGCCGGTGCTATCCTTGACGTCGGATGCGTCCAACGAATCCTCCGAGCGGAGGCAGGAGCGCCTCTCTCCCTCTCCCCCGTAGTTCAATTACGATTCTCAAGTTTCGCTCGTGCGTGAAATATGACGCTGCCCGACCGTCGAGCAAACAATGCCACGATCACTCTAATTTCCTGAGCAAAAATGAGGGTGGAAGGAGCCGGAATTGTATCAATTTCGTCCAGGATACCACGGAAACTTGTTCACTCGTTCCCCGGACGAAATACGTGCGTCGATGCTGGAGACGTTTGGTAACGATTCCCGAGTTTATCAAGGATCAACAATCTTGAACAATATTAACTGAAAGATAAATTGCAATTCAAGTGTATAGAAAATTTTTTTTCTCGGAGAATTTGATGAAACAACCAGCTGCCAGGTTTTCCTATATTTCTACTCAGACAGATTACTATTGCGTACTCTCTTTTCACCCTTTCAATAAAACTTGAACCATCCTCAATTGTTAAAATAATCTATCATTTCAAGCCTAAGCTTCCAATCTCATTTTTTGCTCCGAAGTAACATACTAATAGCGTACATACGGTTAGCAAATCCTGATGTGTAAAGATTCGAACCGAATGTTAATAACCGGGTAGCTGGGCACCCACATTCAATTTCTGTTTAAAACTTCAATGTTATTGTTGTTTAATAGCATTGGGATCAATTTACACTCGGTGTAATATTCTGTAAAATGCAACATCATTGAATATTATAAATTTTGCTTATCGACGTAACAGTTACGTAGTCGTTCATTCTCCGTACATTTTATCTCTAAACTTTGCTTTGCCCGCAAGAATGGAGATAAAATAGAGGGATGAAAACTACTGGATGACATTCTGGGAACATGAGGGAGTGGTCACGAATTTTTTGGAGTTTTTCAAGACCCAAAAACGTGACGAAAATATTGTATAAACTCGTACCGCTCGGCACAGCAGACCACTGTATAACGCGATCAAAAAATTGTTCGGAAAAACTTTACACGCGTGTCATCTGTGGCGGTACAGTAGACGTTGAAAAAATTGTTTTCTGTCAACTGTCAACGTATCGATCACCGCACGAGCCGCACTGTCAACCGTACTGGCATCTCTGCATCGCGCGCTCTTACCGTGAACATAAATCAGTCCGCGGGGGTTGTGGGTGGCCTCTCTCTCTCTCGCCCTCCGAGAGGGGGGTTAAAAAGCCCCGAATGGTAAGGCACGCACATATACACACCACCGCGGAGCCACGTAGCCGTAGCCAACCCCCCCGTCAGCCGGTATGTACACGTAAAACCGCGAAAAGTCGCCTCGTAACACCCGCGGCCCGGGGAATATAGTGGCACTCCGACTTTCAGGCCACGAATTCAGTCTTAGAGAAGCCATACCATAAAAGGCTTTAAGAGTTTCCTCGTGTTCCCGCGAATTGAGTGGGGATTTGCATGGCACGTCGTGGCGGGAATTCCGCGGGAGAAATGTGGACCGAGTTTTTAAACGGCATCTAATGAAGCCCGACGCCCGGGGCCGAGCATTGTTCGAGTGACGCTCGGCGTCCAACCGGAACCACCTAAGAAGGGCATCTGAATGCATGAAACATAGACCGGGTCCTTGGTCCTCCGCCAGGTACGCTTTCTGGGACAGTTTGCATATTCAAATGACCATCAATAAAAATATTTTAACCACCCACGCGCCGTGAACTCTCGCCCCGCACTCGGGAAGTTTCGGCGTTTCTATTTTAACGGTTAAACACGGAATTACGTCACGGTCTCGGGAAGATTTACCGTGTGAACTGTTTTTAATGGACTGTGCATCTTCGCGAAACAAAACTTTGAAATTCTTCGTTTGTTTCGGAAGTCTAGTAGCGCGTTTCAACATTCAACAATACTGTACGCTGGATCCAGCGAAGGGCATACGAAGGTCGTTCAAACGTATGATGTCTTCGACAAAATGAAAATTATACTCGAATGGTTAAATAAAACATTTCGATCTTATTTAACTCCTCTGGCAACTACATCGGAGAGCAACGCGTTTTTAAACATCATCTTACAAAATCAACACTCGGACGACAATGTCCAGAGTACACCGGGTCCAACGAAGGGCATAAGAAGGTCATTCGAATGTATGCTGGCTTCAACACATTATCAATTATCCTCAAAAGGTTAAATAAAAGATTCCTTATTTAATTCTTCTGGTAACTACATCGGAGAGCAACGCGTTTTTAAACATCATCTTACAAAATCAACACTCGGATGACAATGTCCAGAGTACACCGGGTCCAACAAAGGGCATAAGAAGGTCATTCGAATGTATGCTGGCTTCGACACACTATCAATTATCCTCAAAAGGTTAAATAAAAGATTCCTTATTTAATTCTTCTTGCAGCTAAATCAGATGGCAACGCGTTTTTAAACATCATCTTACAAAATCAACACTCGGATGACAATGTCCAGAGTACACTGGGTTCAACGAAGGGCATAAGAGGGTCATTCGAATGTATGCTGGCCTCGATACACTATCAATTATCCTCAAAAGGTTAAATAAAAGATTCCTTATTTAATTCTTCTGGCAGCTAAATCAGATGGCAACGTGATCTTAAACATCATCTTACAAGATCAACACTCGGATGACACTGTCAAGAGTACACCGGGTCCAACGAAGGGCATAAGAAGGTCATCTGAATGCATGAAACATAGACCAAGTCCTAGACCCGAGGCAGACACGCCTTGGAAGATGTTTGCATATTCATCGGGCCCGTCACGGCGCCGATCTTGATCGCTAGACACCTTCTCTTCAGGCTTTTCCCTCTGCGATATCGCCCACGCAGGATAATTATGTCTGTTTGTAATCTCCCCGACGCTTCACCGGTTGTAGACACTCTCTGCCACCCCCTAGGGCTGCACTGGGGGCGGGTGGGACGGGGGTAGTAAACGTTCGCCTCCGTCTTCGATGACGATCCCCTCTCCCGTGAAAATTTGAATACCCGCTAATTACGGGGCGCGGCTGTGTGCGCGTCCACCTGCGCGAGCATTACGTATACCATTAAATTTTGCTTTGTGCCCGATAGGCGGATCCCGCGATCACGTTATGCATATGCCGCGGCACGCATCGCGCGCGGAATACGCTCGTGGCGGGTACGTGACGGCGCCGGTAATGGCGGCGAGCCTTGAACGACAATCGCTGTAACGCTCAGCCAATAAAGTGTAATGGGTTTCGATTCGCGGGTTTTGTTGGATCGTTCCGAGGAACCGGGATTTATGGCAATGCCGCCCGGAGTGCCGGAGAACTCTCCCCTTTTGGATTTCGCTGCGCGCGACCATGATCAAGATAACGTGCAACGTTCGAGGCAGGGGCAAAAAATTTTCGAAGTATTGAATCGCTGAAAAGTATTCTCGCCAACAAGTGGGCAAACAATTTTGAAACTTCAGTAACTTGGATTAAGCGTTTTAGAGATTTTTCTTGGAATGTTAAAATTTGAGAGAAATTTAAAAATCTTGCAATCTAAGAATTTCTGAAGAATTTAGGAATCTTGGAATCTGAAAATTTCCATGTGTACAATGTACCCAACCAGTTGCGTAAGAAGAGCGTTGACCTTCTGGATTATGTAAGTAGAATGGCTTGACCATTTACCATTGCCACATCTTTTAACTCTTTTTTTATTTCTGCTCGATGCATGGACGACTCGCCTCTGTCGTATTATTCTATGCAGCCATATTGAACCAGTGTCACTACAGTGCATCGACGCGGTTACGTAAGCAGGGCATTGACCTTTCCGCTTATATAAGTACAATTGTCCAGCCATTGGTCAGGCAAGTTAAAGCAGGATCACACGATCACGTTTCTGTTTTCTCGATGGTAAATTTTCTCGAAAGTAGATTACGTCCACCGTCGGTTAGACACGAAGAATAATTCAGTGGAATGGCTCTGTTATCGATCAGACGAAGATAGCAGGACCCGGTTGCATGAGCACATCTTCAATTACTTCGACGTAATCAGTAGATCGGGCCATCACAGAATCGACAAGTAGAATAGATTAATCAATATTCCGACAAGTAAACGGGAAAACTTGTTGCATAAGCTCGCCTTTCGTTATTTGCGTATAAATAAGAAGATCGTGCCTGTCAGTGGAATCTCTTTACCATTACTCAGACGAGGGACGAAAGGAGGCTTCGCTGCGTGAGCATTTACTTGTTTATTTGGAAATAAGTAAGTAGATTATCCTGCTACGTATCGAACACGTAGAATGAGTTACATCTATAGTCCGACAGGGACGGGCGGAACTTGTTGCGCGAGCACGTCTTCTTTATTTGTGTAAGTAGATTACACTTGTTATGGAGTGGATAAAACGGACTCGAAATCGAATCGCGAATCCTTCTTCCTCGATTAACCGTTTAGTGCGTAATTATTTTTAATTCCGGGAACCGTTCCACCGTTTCCAATCTCGTTTGACCTGGATCGAGAACCTCCAGAAACTCTAGAGCTACGAATAAATCCTTTCATTTGTTTTCACTTGATTCGGATTTATAAGTCTAAAAGATTCACTCCTGTGCCTTGCAATTAATGCACAACATTTTTATTTGGGACAATGATCCGAATAATGAGAACACGTGAACGAAGAATTTAGTTCGTGGGTAACAAGGTGATCCCAAAATTGCAGACGGCACCGAAAATTTCTGTCAACTAATTCGAACAATGAAAAATTCACAAGGGGGGGGGTGGGGAGATATCGGTGAGAGACAAACTTTGTCCCTAACGAATCGAGGCCCGTCACGCGGAGTCAACCAAATCATCTCCAGAAGCAATTACAAATCTCACGGCGGCCAGAACAGAGACCTGTTCTCACAGGACCGGGAAGAGACGCTGACAATCGACCTCGCAATCACGGCAGCCATCGCCGCGGCCTCGCTCTCTTCTGATCACAAACGAGTCGCTTCTGAAAGGTTTAGCGACGGTCCCGTTTGCCTTCAATCGACCGGCGCTTTGACCTCCGCAGACACGGGCGAATGTGGAAATTCTTCTTTGTAATCAATTAAACGGTAATTTCCACTGTACCTTTCCTCTGACAAATCTCTCTTTCTCTCTCTCTCTCTCGATCCCTCTCTTCCTCTCCTTCATTCTCCCTTTCCTCGATTCGGTTCCTCTCTTTCGTCTCTTTTTCGACGTTCGAGTTGCGACCGAGCACCTTTAAGTGTCTTTCATCGTTCATTGGCACTGTTTAATTGGTGCAATTCCCACCGACGACCGATGAACCGGTGTTTCCCGGTTCGTCGCACCGGTTCTACGCGCTTTTATTTATCCCCGATGACGAATGTAATTCCATTTGCCGGTCTACAATTAGTAGGCCGCGAGTCTTCGTGCGAAATGAGAATGCTGCATCGGTGCTACTGACTCATACTGTTTCAAGTATATGGACTTTTTTAAAAAATACAAGGATGCTTCGATGAAAAAAAATTAAAAGGATCTTAATATGTCGGTAGATACAATTTTTTTCATTTATTTATACTCTTTCACCATCTAAAGACTGAAGCATATGGATTTTGGTAACAGATGCTTGAACCGTTTTGAAATATATTTTCTAAATCAATTATGAATGTATTATACCATGTCTACAGATGATAATGTAGGGTCTCCTGGGAACTTTCTATTTAGTAAATGTCGACACTGCAAATTTATGTGAATTTGAGGATTAATATTCTCAAAATTACAATACCAAAAATCAAGGAGTATCTGGTATTTTTTTAAATTCAAATTAAAGTAAAAATAGTGGGAAAATTGTTAATAATGCCAGAAAAATTATTCTACAGCTTGGAAACAGTAGAATAGCTTTATAACGCGAAACATAAATAGAAAAATCGAACTAATCAGACAAACCTTCTTCGGAAAATGTTTAAATGGGAGCAGTTTCAAATTTCTTTAAACAATCAAGGAGTATCTGGTATTTTTTAAAACTCAAATTAAAGTAAAAATAGTGGGAAGAATTGTTAATATTGCCAGAAAAATTATTCTACAGCTTGGAAGCAGTAGAATGGCTTTATAACTCTAAACATAAATAGAAAAATCAAACTAATCAGATAAAGTTTCTTCGGCAAATGTTTAAATGTGAGCAGTTTCGAATTTCTTGAAACAATTTAATGGTACGTGTTTGATTTGAAAAGATTGCGAAGCATAGGAGGTACGATTACGGTAACGGTGGCCTAACAAAGTCGATCATCTCCGAGCCGTCGATTTATTTCCCAGCAGGCTAGTATTTCCAGCAAACGAATTGCTACTTTCAGTACGGGCCCGACACTCGAAATAAATTTTCAATTTCTGCAGGATTTATTCGAAAATGACTGGGAGTATCGCGCTCGCCTATGCGCGCGGCCGGTTATTCGATTCCAGCGGGGCAAACAAAATTTATGACTGAATCGTTTCATCGTAACGTTATAACCTCATCCATCCTCATCGATTATCGTCGCTTTTAATATCCTCTCTCTCATCCGCGTGAATCAACAGAACCCTCGTATGCAGTCACCTTTCGAATACGTTTAACGCAGCTTGCGCGAGCGCGCATATTCCCCGGATCGTTTTTTCGCTCATGAACCCGGTGCGCGCAATTAAATTGATAAAAAGTATTCGTGCTCGAGAGTGACACGCTCCCGAATATGTTCGACAATTTTTCTGAAGCATCGACCGACCATGTTTTTTCCCTCTGTCCTCTGATGTGTTATTTGCCAATATATTGGCCGCGGACAAAATGTCTTCTCACTATTATGCACCGGTATGTGCATCATCCAGAAATTAGTATTGCACGCTGGTATTCGAGATGAGACAACAAAAATATAAAATATCAGCAGCGCGCAGGTTTAGACATTTTTCTACCAGGAAAAATTATCAAATCTGAGAACATGAGGTTTATGACATTAGTTACCTCAAATTTTACCAATTACCAATTTTACCATTTTGCCAAAAGTAAGAAGATGGAGCACAAGTTCATAAAAATATCACGAGGTTCCGCGTTTATTAAAATTATTATGAGAAACAGAAGTTTATATTTCGCTCTCCTTCCTTGCAATCGGCACAGCAATTTTTGTTTCCCATAAGTCAAAGCAAAACCTATCCCAGTACGTTCCCAAACATTGTCAAACATCCTCACGGATCTGGTCATATGTAAACAACTGAGGTAGTAATTTATATTAATCATCAATTTCTTCGTGAGATAAAAATTCTGTTTTATTTCATACTAATTCGAAATTCTGAAAACAGCAGTACAAAATAAATACAAAAATAATAAATATCATTGCGTTTGATCAAGTGTCGCTGACTGCACCTTGTATTGATCAGTAGTATTGTCTAACGTGGTTCAGGCAGAGTTGGAGGAAACGAGCGAAGGAGTTTTCTCCTACGAACTATACCACAAAGCGCCCACTTCAAACTATCACGTTCATTTTCCTTAACATTAGACTGGTTCCTAATTTTTACAATGACTGAAATTGTAAAAATCAGAAATTTTCTTATTGAAGCGCACATCTGAATGGGCACAGTCTTGCCACTGTTACAAAGCGATATAAATCAGTCGCATTTATTGCTGGAATTCATTGTTAATTTCCGAGGTCTCCGGACGCTGGGAGAGCAAGTCGAATCGAACAGTCGTCGATTCGAGAATTTTTCGTCGGCCAAATTCTTCCGTGCGGGAGCAGCGTCGAGCGCGGCGCGGTGGTCCGTGACGAAAGTTAACGAGACGGTGTTAATTAAATGGAACACGCGGGGAATCGAGGCCGGGCCGTTGAAAATTCGACAATGGCTTCGCTGGCCAGGCTGGAAGGCAGACGCGGCTCTCCGGTGTATAGAGGCGCGTTTACAAGAGAGCAGAGGAGGATCGGCGAGGATCGTTGGACGCGCAGAGCGTCGCTCGGTCAGGCCTCGATGAATCGATGACCGCTTTTAGTAATGATGTGTACGTGGCAGGCCGTCCTCTCTGGAACGTCGGGGTCACCGTCAGAACGAGCTTGCCACCCACGCGGTCGGCGTGGTGTACGTGCACGCGGACCAGTCCCGCGTGTAGTGGTAGCCAGAGTTTGCCAAGGGGGACTTATTACATCCCTGGAATTACCATATAAATTATCGCGTGATGAACCCGCCGGAGTGCGAAACGGTGCACGCTCCGGCCTTTGTCGAGGTTTCGGTTATGGTTAATCGGCCACGCCGTTTAATTGACATTCTGCGCCGCAAAATACCGCCCGCACCCCCGGCTCAGCCTCGCCCACGCAATTTTCTTCGTCTCCTGCTTGCGTCGCCTGTCGATCGCCTGCCCGACCGGTTTCCAATCGCGGAGCACAGCGGAGCGGAGCGGAGCTGAGCGGAGCAGAGCCGAGCGGTGCTGAGCCGAACGCACCGGGATATAGTGTATGCAAATCCCGGCGAATATAAATACGATTTTCTGTTTGCTCGACTGACGCTGTAAAGATCACACGAGCCGAGCGGGGATAATGTTTGCTTCGTTCGATCGGTGGCGATTTTAGCAACTTTCGACGTTGATTTAGCCTTTGACGCGTTTGATTAGTATATTGGTCCTGTGCTTTATCGGGGTCAGAGTCGTGGGGGGATGTTTAACAATATCTGGGAACGTGCTTCCTTGAAGTTTGCGTATATACTTCCGCTAAATCCAAAATAATGGTTAACGATTTCTCAGCTATGTAACAGAATATTTTTTGTTGTGAATAAAAGTGGTGGATACATCATTAATAAACCACGTTCGTTATATAATTTTTGTTTTCTGATTTACCTTCAAGTGAATTCGTACCGTAGTGTACGTTTACGTTATATCTGTGATTTCTCCAAAAGCATGAATTAAATAACATCTATTATTCGTAGAAACATGGGGCACGTTAATTCCGAAGAAGAAGTTGAAGAGGAAATCAACCAAAAAATTAAATTATGCATTTATGATAAAAGCGGGTGGCCGGAATGCGAAACAGTAATGACATGTAAAGAATTTAAAATGGCTAGATCGATTGAAAAATTGCAAAGACATTTACAACATTTAAGGGCATTTTCGCATCGCTTTTCAACTCCCTAAAATTTTTTAAACGACATCTAAATGTCCACGTGGATCCTCGCAACTCATTCAAACAATTTTTATTGTGCAAAAAAAGGAACAGCTGTCTGTTAGTTACAATATCCTGGCAGTTTAGGGATCCGAGGTTACCTTCCGACGTTCACGTAGAAAGTCACGCTGAATATACGGTGTGTCTTCTTCCACGAAGACTGCCCGAACAAACTGAAAAATCCTAGAGGGCTCAAGGTCGCCGGGCGAGCTTAAATCTCTCAATCTTAACCTCCGCGTTCCCTTTCGCCTTCGGGCCACCGAAACGCAATTTCTTCGAACAGTGAATCACGATCAAAACGCTTTCCAAACAGAATGGACGCGTCGGGTCGGGTTGAGAAATGATCCGGCCTCGAAGTCAGGCAATAGCCTAAGCCCATCGGTGCCGGCGAACGTACGACCGTGAAAGGACACTTCGGGGCTCGGTTACGCCGGTGGCGTAAAACAAATCCGTCTTACTCGAGAGAGAGAGAGAGAGAGAGAGAGAGAGAGGGAGAGGGAGAGTTCCGGGGAACAGATCAGGGGCCGGCAGAAGTAATCCCGATAGGAGAATCGTTGAATGGCCGTGGCGGCTCGGTGTTAGTTCGAAGGGGGTGGGTTTACATCGCAGTTAAGTTTCGCAGTAACGTCCGTGGGCCCGGCGGGGTGGGAGGGTCGCGACACTAAACCGACTTCCATGGCCGTGGCCCGGCGTGACGACGATACACCGCGCGGATTTACCGACCATTTGGCAAATGAAGACGAAACTGCCTCGTAGATTACCGCGGCCCGCGATTCACCAACGACAACTCGAACCATCCCCCCACTCCCCCCTAACGCGGCCGACGGCTCCCTTTCCAGCCAATCGAAGCGGTCGTCCGTCAGTTAACTTTGCTACCCGCCGCGCAGCGCCCGCTTTGTTCCGCACCGCCGAGGGGATGAAGTCAGAGTTCGGGCGAGATTTATGCCAGGATCCGTCTCCGAGTAGTTGGCCACTTTTAAGCAATATGGTGTGTCTAGCCAGCCGTCGGATCGCCGCGCTGTCGATTCACCCGGGCCTTATTGTTGCTCCGCAATGGCGCCGAAGAGCTCCTCAATGCGGTTCAGGTAGTCTTAGACGAGACCAGTAAATCGGCGACTGTGGACAAACACTTCGGTCTTTCTCCTTAGTAGAAATCAGTGCAGATGTTTTCGGACGTAAAGATTGCATTAAAATCTAATTGAACAGTGCTTTTAACGAATTGTTTAACATATCATGCCGAGAGATTCTTACAAAATCAGAGTGATTTAATTCATGAAAGCGAAACTAGGAATGTTGAATGTATTATAGGGGATGCTGTTTTAATAAATTTAATAAAATTCGGTTTGTCTGGATATCCCACAATAAATACGAATGTCTAAACCTAGTCAAAAATCATTGTCAGTCATATGTAACAGACATGGCAGTTGACTGCCATTTGCAATTTCAATAACATAAACTCTCTGACAAATCTCCTAAATCTGAACAGTGTTTTTAATGAATTGTTTAACTTCACCGTTACTATGACACAGTTTAACACGTTAACATATCATTCCGAGAGATCCTTATAAAATCAGAGTAATTTAAATAATGAAAGCGAAACTAGGAATATTAAATGTATTATAGGGGATGCCGTTTTAACAAATTTAATAAAATTCCGTTTATCTGAACATCCCACAATAAAAACGAATGTCTAAACCCAGTCAAAAATCATTGTCAGTCATATGTAACTGACATGAAAGTTGACTGCCATTTGCAATTTGAATAACATAAACTCTCTGACATATCTCCTAAATCTGAAAAGTGTTTTTAATGAATTGTTTGACTTCACCGTTACTATGACACAGTTTACTTACACAGAGTTTACTTGACACAGATTCTTACAAAATCAGAGTAATTTAATTAATGAAAGCGAAACTAGAAATGTTATATGTTTCATAGAGGATGCCGTTTTTATAAATTTAATAAAATTCCGTTTATCTAGACATCCCACAATAAAAACGAATGTCTAAACCCAGTCAAAAATCATTGTCAGTCATATGTAACTGACATGACAGTTAACTGCAATTTGCAATTTCAATAACATAAACTCTCTGACAAATCTCCTGAAATTCTAAACATTCTCTATAATCAAATAGTTCTCCTGGTATGTCTAAAAAAATCTGATCACGTACTCGGCATTAAGAATCACTGTCTTAGCGCGTCCGCTCATAATGAATTAGAAGTCGTCAATATGATCGACATCTACCACTTGGAGCTCCCATCCTCCAATAAATGAAAAGTCACGTCCCGTCCTAACGGGGCTAATTTTGCAATACCCGGGGTCCGTAAATGATTCAGGCAATCTCACTCGAATCACATATCGATTACTTGATCAGTGGCTGACTAGTGGCTGTCCATTATCACTGCCTCGCGTCTCTGCACGTCCGTGGCGCTCCGAACGATTATTTTCTTGTCGTTTAATCCCTCGAAGGGGGGGTGGACTGTTCGAAGGACTCGGGCTCCGGATTACAGGTAATTAGAATATACACTACAACTGGAAACTTGACCATGGCAACGGGTCTGTGTTTCATTATTAAGAGGAGAATGAATTCCAGAACCGGAATAAAGTATTCAGTTCGCAGCGTTCGAGAGAAAAGGAGAGAGAGAGGGAGAGAGAGAGAGGGAGGGAGGGAGAGAGGGACGGCCAGTCGAGTAGCCGTGGAGCACAAAGAGATTCCATGAGCGTACCTTCCAAGATTTACATAATGAAAAATCTTTTCTTCATTTACGGAGGGGCGGAGGGAGAGAGAGAGAGAGAGGAGGATGTTTAATTAAAAGGTTTTATACCGCGACCTGAAAATATTTCTTTTGCGTTTGTTGACACTCGACCGCCGCTGTCTCGAGCTCTAGGGGCACGACCGGCAAGGAGTGGCGAGGAAATATTTCTCGAGACATCCACGGGGAATGGTTAAACACCGTCAGACACCATGAGCCCGGTATTACCCCATGGAAGTGTATACATAAGCCAGACCCAACTTTTTGGTGCAACGTATGACAATTTTTATACGGTTCGTGTAATTCTCCTTAACGGAAAAATAGGTCGACAATGTTTTCGAAACAACAACTGAAAATATGATGAACACGTGGCCGATGAGAGTAATTGAAATCAGAACGCGCCAGTTATGCAAATCGTGTTTCCCCACGGGAATCCAAATAAAAAGAAAAATACTCTTCAGCATTGTTCCCGATTTATTCAACTAATTTTCCCGGTTTTTGGT
Organism: Halictus ligatus; assembly: GCA_028454255.1. NCBI lineage: Eukaryota > Metazoa > Arthropoda > Insecta > Hymenoptera > Halictidae > Halictus > Halictus ligatus. Next base: position 14,220,282 of record CM052138.1, on the reverse strand, counting down.
TCAAACAATCAACACATCGGCGGGACGAGGTGAAAGGCGGCCGCGGGTTCCGGAACACACTCGAACATTATTTCCAGAGTAAATAATTTCCCGCGCAGATTCGAAATCACGAGGAAACAAAATATTTAATTAAATCGGCACGCGATCGTCGGAGACCGGAATAAACGTTCAATTAGCGCGGCCGGCTCGCCGGGCCAGATAACTCTAGAAACCCGATTAATTTTTGTAATTACGTCGAATATGCGTTATCGCGTGCACATTTAATTACACCGGCCGAACGGATCGTCGCGGATCCCCGTGCAAAATTTCGTGTAACCCGCGACGGCCATCGGTGGATTGTTTATGGCGGCGAATCGCCGGGACAAGCGACCGGAAATCGAGACTTTTGATACGGTCGTTCCAGGAATCCCCCTGAAAACAATATCCCCGGGACGCGAAGCCGGCCTTGGAAATTGGATTGTCCTTCAGAAGTCCCGGGAGTGTTCTAAGCAAGTGCGCGCGATGATTCACTCGATGAGACGCCCGTAAAATACGCTGAAACCTCTTCCTCCTACTCCTCCTCCCGAAGGAAGGAACCCGGGACAACCTCCGAGATGAAATTTCGAGAAACGGTATTATAATAACTAGACTGCGGATCTTTATGCGAACGCGTATTTTTACAGAACGAAGATGAATGGGAGCTGAACCGGCTTTCGGACGATTTCAAATAAAATGTTTATATTCTGCGTACATCGTACCCGTTGCATATGTATGTATCCTATCAAATGCATCTGAAAAGATATACTGCACGCGTCGTTTTTAGATTGAGGATTTTATGCATTTGTTATAGGAATAAATAGAGGAAGTCTGAAACATGTAACAATTGAATATTTTTGGTGCACCACGTTTGATATGCTGAGATTGTTAACGTTCCAACTTGGCGAATTTTTCATTATGAACATTTGTGAATAGACTACGGATTTTATGGAATTGACGAGAAAAATATGTGGCTCGAATGCAAAATACTAAAAGCTATGAACGAATTTAATAATACCGTTGTACTATTCTTAATTAATTAAAATGACTAAGAGAAGAAATTGGAGAAGAAGTTGGAGAAAATTATTTTTCAGAAATGCACAGTGAAAGGTGAACAGTAATGTTGTGGACTTGTTGCGCTGGTGAATCGATAATAAAAGACAGTGATATTAGCCTGTCGCTGGCAAGACCTTGTTCCAGCGAGACAAGGGGAATGGACTGACAGTGATAACATTGCTCCAGTCGGGAGTTCCTTTATACTGTCTAAGGGAGAAGGGAAATTTTCACAAGTCGTACAGTAGTTGGAAGTGATATTGCCCTGTCAGATGTCAGACGTTTGTGCTGTAAGGTGTCAAAAACCTTGGGGTAATAAAAATGGAAAGTATTTATCACGGAACAAGTTGGGAGAGAATTACAGTTTAACGCAGGAAGTGGTAATGGTCTGTCACCGGTCAGACATATTTGACGCGTTGCGAGAATTAAGTTCGCGGCTTGATTGATGCTTCTGCTGGAGAAGGCACGTTAACAGTTAGAGCATAGCTCATTCATAGGCAAGAATTATCAAATTATGTACAATAATAATAATTTATCAAAATATGAATTGATGTAAATAGTACATTACTTTTTGTCGCAAAAATTTCGTTCATTCGCAAGTGGAACAATGTGTTTATTGTTTTATATTTCCAGCACTCAATTTTCCTGTAAATACATAAAACATGCAGTCTGTTCCTTGATAATTGTTCCGTTAATTCTAATTAAAGGAAATATAACGAAATTTTTATTTTGCATTGTATGCACTTGTTGTCCTCACAAAAGCATAAAAGCTATGTAAAATGTTCTCGTTAAGGACGACAGTGAAACAGTTTCAACATGAATACAATAAAAGGTAAGAATTCATAATATTAAACGTGATACTAATTTATTACGTAAATTGTTCTTATTCGTTGCTCTCCCATTTTCAGAATACATCACTTCTTGCATCGATGCTATATCCTTTTGCCTCAATTATTTTCTTCTTCAGCGATCCGTCTGCAAATAACCCGCTCTTTCCACTTACTCGCTCTCTTAATTCTGTAAATCTCCTACTGTTTTTCTTCAGCCATATTATCTTCTGCCAGACCTTCCGCCAAACTAAATCTCCAACTGGCACTTATTTCTCTTCTACTGATCTCTCAAGTTCGCCTATGTTTGTTTTCCTTTCTTATCTGAGCGTTCCTTGCTGCCAAGCGTCACTGATAACCACAAGCTTTCTTTTCCCCGTTTCGTTTCTTCCCTTATGCTGCTTCTTAGCTCCAGTCCTCCCATTCCCTCCTCGCCCTTACTATTCCCTTATCTTACTTTCTCCTTACAATTACCATCTATCACCTTTTCTTTCTCCAGAAAATAATTATATAGAAATCGGTCCTCTTCACAGATTTTGATGACCTTGAAAGGTGATGTCAAGGTTACCGCCCCTAGGCCTTAGTTCTTTAGATATGCCCAAAGCTACAGCGAATTCTGCCCTTTTCAATTGACCGAACACGTATTTGCACCACTTCCCTGAAAATCCTAAGAAAATGCAAATGGCGGAGTTCGGTGTAGAGGAGGTAACAGTATTTCAGAAATATCTCGATAACTCAAATCGAAATGTTGTTCAGAAACACACCCCAGATAAGATATTCGAAGCTTATCGAAGTCAGTGAGAAACCCCGATTGTAACCCCACGGAGGGTTGACAACAAATTTCAAGGTCATGGAAAGCACGAGCACCGTGTTACGTTTACACTCCTCAGGGTATACCCCGCTCGCTGTATCCCCGGTGGTGGGGATAATTCCGTGGCGTTCATCATCGAGGCCTCGGCGACATATACAGAGAAATGGCTGTAATTACCGAAATAATTAAACGCAGAAGCGTGCGCGCTGTTAAAATGAAGCGAAACGGTTAACAGGTAGAAACCGAGGCGTTTCGGAGGCCTAGGCCATCCGTCGATCCACTTCCAAGGGACTCGCGTCAACTCCGCCCGCTCGGTCGTAATAAAATCAACATCACTTACGGTGACAATAATAACTCGCCGCCTCCTTAAGTACCATCCGCGAGAGCCTCGCTTCGTTTCAGCCCCTCGGAGGAACGCGAACGAGACAACGGGGGCTTAACAATCGTTTCTCCCACTTATCTCTCGCCGGGTTCGCACGGTTTCTCGCGGAAACTCAATGTCGGTTTTCTGGCCGTTATATAAGGTGTACTTTAATACGTCGCCCGGGCTGCGATTCTTTTGTAGCCGGCTTTCTGTCACTTTAACGGGCACAAGAGAGGGGTACACGAGAGCCAACGGAGGAGAGACAGCGTGAGAAGGTTGCCGGGGGAGAGGGTGGGGAGAGGTGGAGAACGGAGTCGCGACTTTCGCATGGAACTTCCACTTTTGTGTTCACCGTCCACGCAATAACGACTCTAATCTCCTTACGTTCCAAGCTGTTTTTGCGGGCCGAACCGGAGCGCTTACGGCGTTGACCAGTCGGCTATAAGGGACTTACAATTTACTTCCGCGTAAGAGGCTTTATGCGGCGCGCTGCGCGTAAAACGTTGCGCTACCAGAGGACTTTACTTAACGTTCATTCCGCTTTACATTCGCTGAAATAAGGGGGGGAGGGCAGGAGCGGGGAGGGAAAGTAGCTGCGGCTTTATTGCAGACAACACCTACTTTCGCCGGGCGACGTCATAATGGAAGGGAAACGGACCCCGCGGCAGGGTTCCGGCGGCACGCGCGATGGAATTATGCTGATTCGCCGAACCCGCGTCGCCAAGGTTGCCCATGGAGACCGCGACGTTGCGTCGGAAAGTGTCCGGACAAACCGGGACCTTCAGGAAGATCCTGGATCGGTGGGAAATAAAATTTTGGACCGTGCGCTCTTAATGGAAGTGATGCAGCTCGAAGAGAGACACGCGTCCTTGAATGATGGAACTTGGACCACTGAAGAGGTCTAATGAAAATTAAAATGTTGTACCGCAGACTTGTAATGGAAGAGCCGAATGAAAAAGTGTATGCGCCCTTGAATGAGAGAATTTGAACCATTGCAAGGATCCTGGACTAATGTAAAATAGGGCAGCTCGAAAAAGGACACGCATCCTTGAATGACGTCGTACTTGAATCACGTGAGATTTTGTATAACACGGTGAAAAACTGCAGCTGCCTTCAAATGGCACTTTAATTAAGTTTTTAAGTTTTTAAACTTGTTATTTTAACCCCCTGACGAAGGATTTTTCGCTACAATAATTGGAATTTCTTCGTCCCCATTAATTTTCCATAGGGAACAGAAAATTTATACTTGATTTGTTTAATGCTGACATACTGACCACAGGGGAATAGAATTTTATTTAGATGTAAGGGAAATTATGCTCATGTTTAATTGATTGATTGTGTCAGGGGTTGATGGTACAAGATAAAAGTGTTTTCTCGTGTTTTAAAAAATTATTAACACTTCGAAGAACATGCAGCAAAGAAGTTTATATTACCAAAACTATTGTATTACTTTTAATACAATCGACCAAACACTGAAAGTGTGCTTTTTTTCTTAGAATGAAAAGATTGAGTTGATCTAAATTTTTTTCCAGTTTTAATACAATGTTTGAATTATTGAATTATTTCCTTTTCCTATTAAAAGAATCTTTATAATTTCAACAATCTCACGTGTTAAATGAAAGAATTCCAAAGCTTCCATAGGAAGCTGGAGAAATAATAGAAACGGATACTGAAGACTAAACGTTTAACTAACAAATTGTAAATGTTGACGTCACCTTCGATACCACTGTCTAAGTACACTGTTACGTGGCTATGAAAGTTTAATAAGCATCAGCCTGAGTGAAAGTCTGCTAACCTCTTCCATAAAATATAAGGTGTCCAAATTGACTGACTAATGGCTAACAGCTACCACTTACTCCTAATCACTCGCGCGGGAAGATTGAATATACTTACAGTGACGCGTCAGACTGGTGGTCAGAATCTGCTTGCTAGTGTCCGCGTGCTCGCTCGAGCTGAAACCGAAAATAAAAGAAACTTTAATCACTATTCTGAAAACCAATTTCTTCAATTATTCCTAAAGTGATCAGGCGTCTTAACTTGGAGTTTGCCCCTTTTTCTTCGATCGTGTATGACTAATTACCGTTAACCCATTTTTGTTACAAGGCTTGAATAAAAATGTCGACAGTCACAGTTACTCAAATGTGGCCAACATGGCGGTCAAAGTGTTAAGCCCTGTTGATTTCCCTTGAACCGAAATATAAATCTACATTATCATTGCTAATATATACCCATTGGTGAACATGTATCGACCTTCTTCTAGAAAATTATCGACAGCAAAGACGTTCTAGTCTCGACGTGTTAACAATTTCAATATCACGCTCCCCGGACCCCTCCCAGAAGGAAGAACCAACTCGAATAATATCCGCGCACGAAGCATGCGTGCATCGCGAAGAATCCTCGAAGGTCGGAAGCTTGTTCGCACGCGTTGCGTTCCACCATGGGATTCCGTCTTCGGGATCAGTCGCGCGGAAGCATCAGGCATTCTTCGAGCACCGTCGGAATCAATCGGCGAAAAATAAAGTCAGCCCTCGTTCGATCTGGCATTGTGCGTTTCTGAAATAGCTGCTGAATCGCGAGAGACGAGCACGATCGGAGAGGGGAGGGGGGTGAGGGTGAGCTGACGAATGTACAGAGAGCGAGAGAGAGAGAGAGAGAGAGAGATAGAGATATAGGCAACACTTCCGGGACGCAATATCATTCGGAACGAGGCAGACTGTAATTCCCACTTGCTTGGTCTTCGGAGGCGAGGCACCAGAAGCTGCGTTTGTTGATTATCCGAGCGGTAAACACGGCGCATTGTTATCGATTGGGCCAACAATCTGCCGCCCCCATATTGACGCAATACTGCCTCGCACTTGCATAATGAATGGTTGGCTAATGACCCTACGGAGGTTGCGGTAACCGCAGCCAGTGGATGGTAGGCCCGGGCCTCGGAGCACTTCCGGCATCAAACATGCACCGCTTCGCGGATCCTCGGAATCCACGAGGTTTCTAGCCACTCGTCCGTGTATCGTAGCCTCCGAGCCCGTAATAGGAACGCGCGGCCCGGCCGACTTTAATTCTTCATTAACCGTGTGCCTCGAGACCAGAAGGCTTAGCCCCGTAACCCGTGCTCGGTATCCGACACCGCGATACCCACCGTTCGCCATTAATTTATCATACCGCGGCCGGGGATACCGGCGATTACTTTCTGACCGGCGTAAATCTAAACCTCTTTGCTGCGGCGTGATACCCGGACTCAGTTTAGGGGATGCCCTTGGACGTGCCGGCCGCGAGAGGGATCGCCAGCGAATTTAACATACGGCTACGTTCCCGCGAATAGCGGTGCAACTCTGAAGACGATGATTTCCGAGTCGTCACTGCGGAAATTCTGCTGAGGTCAGTTGGAAAGATTCAATTCGTATTTGTACTTCGAGGGAAGTTTGGTACAGTTACAGAGAAATCGGAGAAGTTCCGCGAAACAAAATTGTTTCAACGCTTAGCACACCGTTGGGTGTAGTTCAGCGAATTAGGAAACGTTGGAAACAAATATGATTACAACATCCCTCGTGGACGTTGGGAAAAGAAGAATCATCGAAGAAGGAAATCTCAGGTTGGAAGAGTTTGGAGGTCTAAGGGTGCGTGTCCACTTGAGAGAAAAACTGTCGCGAGTTACATCCGAGAGTCAAATTCGCCAAGGTTTGATTTCGCATCAATCAGTTTTACCCTCAAATGGATACGCACCCTTAAAGCTACAAATTCTTCCAACCTGAGACTTCCCTTGAGAAATTACCAGATTTCTAAGAATTTCCTTCAGGGTGCGTGTCCATTTGAGAAAATCTCAGGTTGGAAGAGTTTGTAGGTCTAAGGGTGCGTGTCCACTTGAAAGAAAAACTGTCGTGAGGTACTTCCGAGAGTCAAATTCGCCAGTGTTTGATTTCGCATCAATCAGTTTTACCCTCAAATGGACACGCACCCTAAAGGAAATTCTTAGAAATTGGGTAATTTTTAGTAAACGAGATTAATTCAATCAGTAAAGGTATAACATTCCCAGACCAAGGCGAGTCATATATCATGGTGCACCCCCGCCAACACGCGATGGTCCCCAACGAAATAACAGCCGACCTGTTACACATAGCGTTGCTCGACGGTGCAGGCATGGCGTCGCAGCGCCGTCATCGACAGGAGGAGATCCGCTGACCGTTGGTGAAGGAGCCAGAATTCGATATTCGTCGGGGCAGTCGCCTGGGCAAAGACCCCCGGAAGTATGAAACGCGGAGAGATGAAAGGGGGCGTTGGCCTTGCGATGCACCGAAACAGGAGGAGAAGCTGGACGAGTACGGGGTCTGATAAGGGGCTATGGTGACGCGGAGGTAGTCGAGTCTGGGGTAGATCCGGCGGCCCCTTTGATCTAAGTTTCTGGGAATGCAGGCCGCAGGGACAGGACAGCGTGCGTAGCTACCGCCCAGGAGGAAGTTGCCAGTAATTTGCTTAGTTGAATTAGATTGTGAATTTTGCGGCGCAGTGTTCGAGCCATCGTTCGCCTACGACTTTGCCGGGGTCCGGACCTTCGACCAGCCGCCCCCTCACCCCTTCCTTCGACACCCTCTCGCCCCCTCGTCGACCTTATAATTACTGTTCCATCTTCAGAGAGAAGTTTGCCAATTCGTTGCCTCGGCAGAAATCCGCGCTTTGATCCGGCAAGAAGCGGAGAGAGAGAGGATGCGAACGGAGCCGTGTTTCTCCGCGAGGAGAGGCGTGGAGCGGAATCGCGCGGGCGATAATGCCGTCGTCGTCGTCGTAGTCGTCGTAGTCGTCGGCGGCGTAGCCGTCACCCGGCAGCGCAACGCGGCGTGATTTCCGTCGCTTTGATCTGGCTGCCTCCTAAACGGAAAAGATGATCCCGAGAGCAGAGACGCGGAGCAGCCGCGAATAAAATTAATCTAACATCAATGGGACGCACGCACGGGGCGACGGGGGCTGCCAACCCGGAGCCGCGAAAGGGCTCAGACAGTTCGTGCCGGGATTATTTCACGGTTCATAGCTGGAAATCTGCGGAGACACCCCCGGGGGTCTGCGACATCGGAAGAGAGGTGGTCTGCTTCGGCAATTCTTGCCGCCTGAGGTCTGCTTGATGATACGTGGAACTATTGATGTGTTTCCAGCGGAGAACAGGTTTGGTGTTCGCAAAAATCAAGATTCGATCTTGATAGTGCTAGCGATTGTAGATTTTGAGGGTGTTCGACTACAGGTGGAAAAAAATTCAAAGGGTGGTTCTCCGAGACGACGCAAGACGAAAAGGAAGAACAACAAAATTGCGATTGCGGCTTTGTTTTGTAATTATTATCGATTATAGTTCCGCCTGATATGCGGCAACCAGGACGTACACCGTTACGTTGTGACGTAAGCAACGTAAGCCTCTGTTGGCCGGGTTGCCGCATTTTAGGCGGAATTTAAACTGTCGATAACTAAGAAATGGAGCGGAAATCGCAATGTTTTTATTCTTCATTATCGTCTTACATTGTCGTGCAGAACCACCCCTCAAAATCTCTCCCACCTGTAGTCGAACACCTATATATTGTTGCGTTTTTATTTTTGTTTGAGATTGGTCAAGCGATCCTCCATCATCTTAGCAGACACGTTTGCCGATCCGTTCGCGTAAACTCGGTTCTGCAGCAATTACCGAACATTTTGCCGAACTGCGAGGCAGAAATAAGTAGAGGAAAGGAATCGGTGGTGGGGGGAGGGAGAGAAAGAGAGCTCTCTCGTCCAGCCGTCGACCCAAATTCCATCATCGTCGAATTCCTGGCGGCTAGGGGGTTCGTGATTCGTGTGCGGATCGCGATACGGGCAGACGCGTACCTGTACCGTACATAGATGGGTAAATATGTATAGCCCGGTATCGTGCAGGGGGTGCACGCACGGCAGTCGAATATAATCCGGTCGAAACGGTGTTCCGTATGCACGAACAGAGCCGTTCGCGTGTACGCGTGTGCAGGCTCGCGGCGTCGGCGTCGGCGAGCGTCGGCGAGCGTCGGCAGCGTCGGCGTCGGCGTCGGCGTCGGTGGCCTGCCTACCGGCACACTGCGAATCCTATACGACAGGCTCCGGGCACGAATAGGGGATCAATGTTTTATCGATATTGCAGCAGACGCAGCACTGATACGTCTCGAGTCGGCCGCGCATATATAGAGCGTGCTTTCTGCCGTTTGCAAGAGGATTTATGGATTAGCGTTTGTTTATCGTCGCCCTTGCCTCGCATTTTCTCCACCAGCGAGCTGCCGTTTTTCTACGCGGACGATTCCTGCCGTACCCCACGCTGCTTGGCTACCTAGCAGCGGCATTAAAATCGACGATCAGCAAAAAAGAAAACAGGATGGCCGACCCTGGCGCTAGGGGAACACGCTCCTCTGATGCCTTCTTATATCGTGTCGTTGCGCAAGAAACGTCCGGTTGTCAATGGTGACGTTAAAAATAAACCCACCACCGTCAAAACGACCGGTTTTCTATTTCACAATTATTGAAATTATAAAAACGTTTTCATAGGAAATTACTGTAGCTGAATTGCCGATTTCAATCCCCTTAAGTCTAAGTAAATTCAATCTTCTCCCCTCTATAAGACGTTTCACTTTTACAATGAATTCTCGATATATGTCAACAACACCGTTCAGGAGTCATACTCGAGTCGTGTTATGTTTACACTCCTCGGCGTCCATAGTGGGGGTAATTCCGCGACGTTTATCATCCAGGCCTTGGCGACAAATACAGAGAAGTCACTGTACATTTTCTATGCTTGGCAGGTTTACTGTTAAGCAAACACAACTTTCGTCGAAATGAATCTCATTCAGAAAAGCAACCACCATTGTAACCAATATATTCTCTCAACGAATTACAAATTTATTGTTTGCTGTACGGTAGAAATGCATTTGTTTGGTCATCGGCGTTCTTCATGTACAAGAGTGTCATCTACATTTTGTAGCATCAGCTCGTTGCGCTGCGGAACTCCCGTCTGTTGCAGTCGAAGCGTAAGGATTCTGATTTTCCAGCAGAACTCGTAAACATCAAACCTGTGCTAAATCAGCCTAGTTTTTCAGGAACAGCGGTCGATGGAACGCAACACTATGACATGAAAAATGATTGCTCCGGCCCTCTCTCTCTCTGAGGAAAAACATTTCACCTCCCAGCGATTATGGCGGGGATATAAGCAAAATAGAAGAGCGGGCTGCCGGGCGTATGCATGAACGCGTCGCTAGAATCCGCGAGACGTTGAGCGTCGGGACGATCTCGCCGAAAGAGAGGAAAGGAGGCGAAGAGAGAGAGAGAGAGAGAGCCGGGGCGCGCGAAGAGGAGCGTAGCAGAGCAAAGCGGTGCGGAGCTGAGCGAAGCGGAACAAGGGGGCAAGGGAAAGAAAGCGGAGAGGTTGCCGCCGTCAGGAAACTTTTGTTTAAAATTGGAATTCCTTTGCGGCTCGTTGGGACTAGGAATGCAGATAGGGCGGAGGCGACGAAAACCGTGAGAGTGGATGAGACAGGAGGAACGAAGAGGAGCCCGAAGAACAGTGAAAGGGAGGCCAGCCGGAGAAAGGCAACGCACGATATTGTTTCATTATAAAGGGAAGCTTCTTACCCGCGAGGGAATACTTTTTGCGAAAACTCCCGGCCGAAATTTGAACGGCCTGTCGGCGAGACGCCGCGACAGTCGCTCCGAGTACTCGAGCAGACGCCTGTTTCGCAGTAGTCGTCGATTACGCTTGATCCTGGGCGGACAATGACGAAAATCCGAATGCCAGCAAGAACGCCACGCAAAGAGACGCGTGGACTCAATTCATTCTTCCGAATACAGTGATTTCTCTATATATGTCGCCAACACCTGAAAGATAAATGTCGCGGAATTATCCCCACTACCGAGAAGCCTCGGACGCCGAGGAGTGCAAACATAACGCGGCTCGGGCATCTCCTCTGGGCGATACAAGACGCTGGCTGTGTTGTTGACATATATCGAGAATCCACCGTTCTGTGTCGAACACGATGGAACTGTAAATATACAGGGTGTCCCTTTTAAATCGAACATCTACATTATTTCCGGTACTATTAAAGTATGCATGTGACTGCGGATCTGCATGCAAAATAAAAATTGTCCACGTCGATTACAAGAAAGGTGTGTTACGTAAAAATTGATTTCTTCCCTCAATCATTCGAATAGGTTGTACATAAACAGAAACATTAAATTCATCCTATGTGTCTTCCATTTTGTATTTCATTTACTCATTCTTGCTGTAAATAAAATCCGCTTGATCATTTATTATAAATGCAATATTTACGAACTACTAGACACTCTATTGTATCCAATCATTTTCGAAACTTGCAAGTAGCAGAGACGCAAACACAATTAGGTTTCAATGAGTCGATCTCGAATATTCTCAAATTACTTTAACTTTAACTAAAATGCTGCTCTGATCTACCAAAAAAGATATAATCTAAAGTACAGCTAAATAAATCTAAAATAGAATCATTGGAAATGCTTGAAATAAAATAAATAAATGCTGAATAAATCTAAAACTGAATCATTGAAATTGCTTAAAATAAAATTAATAAATGCTGAATAAATCTAAAACTGAATCGTTGAAAATGCTTCAAATAAATGAGATCTTTTTTAATCGAATTTTCCGTCTCGCTTCGGAAACGTAACGATGCCATGGTAAGATTATATCCCATTGGAATATTATTTCCCGTGCGGAGAAGAGTGCTTTCCGCACATAATAAAAAATCCACACGGGGGGTATATCCGAAGAAAGAGAGAGACACCAAGCTACGTGGAAACTAGCTCCGCATAGAGACTCGAGGAGCGTTCGCTATCCGGAAGAATATTTTGCTATTTCGCTCTTATATACGCGCCCTAATCGGCGAGAGGTGAAATGTTTTTCTCGGAGAGTGCCAGGCCGATAAAATTGCGCTCGCCTTTTAACTTTCCTCCCGGGGAAGATGCATTCTCCAAAGGACAGCGAACGGGTGACAGCCCGGCGACGACTACGACGCCTAAACGTAAAAAGCAAAGCCGGTATCAGACTCGAGCATTGATCGATACATTCGCGCCGGCAGGCAACCGTTCCCGCGGAGAGTTCGACTGCGAGGATCGACGACTACTGAACGACGACGATGTTTACGGATTTCCGCGTCGCTGAGATTTTTGTTGACGTTGCGTTCGTGAAGAGCCGTGACACTACGTGCCCGCGTCTGAGTGAAGTTCGATGCTTCCGCCGTTGTGTCTTCAAAAGACGGTCTTTATGATTGAAGAGGAGATCGAGTTGGTATTTGCTGCGAAGTCGTTTGTTTTTCTGCAAATTCGGCGAGTACAGAAATGTTTAACGCATCTCTGATCGTTGCTTCCTGTTTTGTAGAGCATTTTCCGAAACAGAATTTTGCTTCTTACATTATTTCTACCTTGAAATACCACAACTTGTACATTACCTTGGATCTCTGGTATACCTTTCGAAATTATGCACACTGAATTGTTTTTTTACATTTGAAATAGTTACAAGTACACTGATTTCAAATGGCCAGGTGTAATATGAAACAGTGAAAGGATTAAAAGAATCTGAATTTTAATCCAGACCTTTGTATACATGCTATTAAAAGAATATTTAAATAATTAAATTTTCTTTTTAAATATGTACATGAACCTAATTCATATAAAATTGCTCACTTTGTTTGTTTCCGCATATTTACACCGACAGATACTCTGTAATAAATACATACTGAGAGTACATTATCTTTCTGAATTAAAAATATTTATTGAAACAAAAAGTTCTTCAGGACCAGGTCATTTAGACAGCAGAATTTGCGGTTCATGTTTTAACCGAATGAAGAGTATTAATAATAAGACAGCGTGTTGTTAAAATTTTTAAGAGATTGGTGACTCGAATTGCACTGGTAAAGATATTTTATCAGAGGAAGAAATTGGGCAATGTTTGCAAATCCTCGCTTTCCGAAGTGATCGCGGGAATCTGGTCACAGCTGGTCACAGAAACTTACAACACCTTTTTCCGACGAGTTTCGAACAGCCGAACTTCCGCCGTTACTTTGCTAATAAGGATGTCTTGCTTGCTTTCGGTAAGAAGAATGTGATCATCAAGAATTTTGATTGGAGAAGTTGAATGTTTGAACACGACAGGAAACTTATCTTGTTAACGATACGGGGCTGGCTCGAGTAGCTGAACTCCAAGTATTTAGAATAGTACAGGAATAGTACGAGTGCTTATTCGGAAGATTTAACGCTGTTTGGACTAATCTTGAACGAGTATTATCAATGGCGCTCGTCGGACAAATTAAAGTTCTTGGCTGCCGGCGTTGTTAAGCAAGCGGCGTCTATGATAACAATTATAAATAACAATTCTACAAGAAAATGTTGGACTTCTCAACCTCGTTCACGATCAAATTAAAAATCAAACAGTTCTACAATCTCTATCAACCGAAATCGAATGATAATATAAAAAGTCTCTGGATTTATATGCAAAATAAAAATTGTCTGTATCAGTTGCGAGAAAGAGGTGTAAATAGAAAATTCATTTAATAATGTGAATAGAGGCAACAGAAAATGTCTTTTTAAACGTTCTTAATCTTTTCTCGCCCATTAATTTTTATCACAAATTATTATTCATTTATTATTGCTTTAAACCAAGTGGCCTATTTAGCAACTAGAATATTGTGATTACTGATCTTGTTAGGAAATTGATTATATATGTTTTTATTGTTTTCTAGTTATATGGGATAAAGTCCTAAAAATCGAAGCAATCATTCTCAAAATCGTAGAGCGTTCCGCAGATGTTGCGCTGATTTTTGCGAACACCCGGCGCGATATTCGTGCGGCCACGATGTTCTTCGAGGAGACAAGATCCACATACCGGCGCTGGCTTCCGATAAACACATACTATTCGGCAAACCATGGCAGCCGCTTAATTAATTTGCAGGTATCTTACGGGTGGCCGGAATCATGTCGCCGGGTACGTGTGTCGCCGCAGCTAAACGCATTAACCCGTAATTATCGAAATTACAGAGCCACCGGGAGAAGCCAGCTGGAGCCATACCCAGCCGTCTCCAAGGTTCACCGTCGCGCCATTGTGCGGGCCTACCGCGGATACTTAGATAAGTGTCCCATCTCGCTAATTATTCCAACGAGTCCACCCCCGCGCGCTCCACCCCCCTCGTCACTTGCTCTTCGCTTCAGCCCAACCCCCTTGTCGGTCTCCGTTCCACAGAACTTAAGGAAATAGATTAGCGAGGCGACGCACTTTTAAGAAATTGGAACCCGATCAGCCACGGGGACGCCTAATCTGCCCGATTAATGAAACGGAATTAGGGTAAGTCCTCCAGGAACTAGAGTCACTCTGTACACTCGGTTTCAACCGAGAACCGATTCTGCATGGCACGAGATTAAAAGAAATTTTTGTTAATGAAGAAGTACTTGACAGGAATTATTTGACAAGTCTTTTCTTCATTATTCACGACTACACCTTTCATTTATTTGATTTCATGTGTTATTTCAAAAGAATAATTATTGGACTACAAATTGTAACGCATTTAAAACGAGAACGATTTCTTGAAGTGCGTTCGTAATTTTTAATTACATACCTATTTCCACAGGACAGTGAAATATGTAGAGTGTGAAGTGATCGTAGAATAGCGTGTCAGAATAGTCGTCCCCGGCCGACAGGTGCGTCGAAGCGGGCAGACACGATTTAGTCGGACAATTTGCGTTAGCAGTGGCCCCGTACGGAATAACAAGTCACTTGTCTGCAATTTTCGCGAGTAATTTCGTACAGGCGAATCAAGGTAAGCATTTGAATGTGTCTCATTTCGGACGGTCACGCTAACAGAGAGATTTCGTCATCAGCGCGTATTGTAGGCCGCCGCGCCGGTTGGCCGCGCGGGAGCCACTGAATACGATTACTACTAACGCGTTATTGCGCGCGGAATTTATTGGGATAAAATTCATTCGTCTTTCAACGTGGCAACACTGCGTCGAAGGTTCTCCGATACACTGTCCTCATTGTACACACTATTTCTCCTAACGCTCTAACAATCGCCCAATCCGTTCGAACGTCTTCCTTTCTGCGACGATACTTTAAATTAGACTAATTGGGTGGTAGCATAAATCGGTTATGTTCAGTATCCCCTTTTATTCGCTAACAAAGTCTACAATCGTGGTCAATCACGATGACACACAACAATATAAACGTAGTACCCTGAAAACTTCAATATAACATCGACAATTCTATGCTTCCGGATTTTTTAAAAATCGATTTTGCAACCAAAAATTCTGAAATAATTCACTGTAGTGTGTGCTATTAGGTAGAATGTTTATGAATTTTTTCGTAATTTTTTGTTGAGCCGGACGGAAGAAATAAAGCATGATTTATTAAACCGTGGTCTCCTTATAACTACCCTCGTGGCAGGGGTGGCGACTTGAAACTTGTCACAGAGGGGTTTCTTCGGGAGCCCTATCGAATGGTGTGACCAAAAATCAATTTGGTTTTGGGGGCACAACATGTTTTACCGGAAATGTATCGCTCATCGACGGAAACATTAAACAAGCTACAGCGCTAATTTTCCAGCAGAGGCTCCGCGGAATTGCAACGCGTCGAGAAAAAGCGAGTAGCGCGCGTTTAATTTGAACGCGCGCGGCGCGTAGAAGCGGAATCGCCGAGGCGGATGAAGGTGTAACTCGACCGGGATCGTCCGTCAGTCTTCTTGAAACATGAATTGCATTATGCAGCGTCTAATCTGGCCGGCTGACCGTGGCGCGGCGGCGAACGCAACAATCGAAAACGCGGATAGAAGGGGGGGGGGGGGGGGGGGGTTGCAGAGGTCGCGCGAATTATTCACGCGGGTGACTAAATTAGAAACAATTTTCGGTACGATTCCGAGGCGAGCCGAGCTCCGTCGCAATTTCCACGAAATTGCGATAGCAATCAGCCGATCATCCGTTTCGGATTGCAAGTGATAACGTCCCACTCGAGCGGAATTGTTCCGCGGCACGAGTCCGTCCACGCGGAAACCCGGCGCGGCGAGGCGTGGCGTGGCGGGGGATGTCGCGGCGACAACGTTAATAAATCTCTGGTAATTAGAAGTAATGCACCGGCGGGATGAAATTGCCGGTGGGCTCGAGTCGGTGGGCCGATTCATTTTTTACCGCGCGCGAGCGTTAAGATACTTTTAGCGGTCGGTTATAAATGATTCGCGAAACCGGAGCGGCCCACTTCAGCCTGTCATGTATATCTATATCCCGGGGACTCGAGCCGCGACCGCCTCATTAGTCACCGTGAATTCGTTTCAATTAAATCGGCCGACGCTTCATTAAACGCCTCCCGAGACCTCCCGAACGCTCGCGATATTCTATGTACTGCGCGGAAAGAGGGTGTTTCGCGATGATCTTTTTTTCCTGCGATTACTGGCAGACGTAAGTAGCCGTTACACGACGACGCTCTTGCCTCGAGTGTCAATTCGAAAAATTCGAAAGAAAATTGACGGTGGAATTACCCTCGTTACGCTCGGACAGTCTGTCACAAAAGTATTTAAACGAGAGGGTAGCAATACGAGATATCCATTTTATCTTTTAATCGAGAAATTCAAGATGGAAAAATGGTTGACAATCAGTCCTTCCCCGACAAAACTTTCTGTTACAGAAACAGTAGTAGGTACGAAAGAAAAGTTAAAACAACAATTTCTCCCCCTTCAGATACAGTGACTTCTCTGTATATGTCGCCAAGGCCTGGATGATAAAAGTCGCGGAATGATCCCCACTACCGCGGGGTATACCCGACCATCGAGAGGCCTGTGTTTTTCTAACTCTTCTAGTACTAGATGGGTTGAAATGATTTATGGTCCCCTGTTCAAGGATCATTGACACTTATAGAGGATCATTTTGGAATTGTTAAACGCGTTTAATTGTTTGTTGATTTTTTTCCAAGAGATTTTGGAGTCTTTTTCTTCAAATTTTATTCACACGAAGTAATTGGATAGAATACATATTAGTTATACATTAGTATACAGTGATTTTTCTATATATGTCGCCAAGGCCTGGACGATAAACGTCGCGGAATGATCCCCACTACCGCGGGGTACGCCCGAAGCTCGAGAAATTGGAAGGCCGAGCAGTGTGAACGTAACACGGCTCCAGAATGATACAAGACGCTGGCAAGACCCGTGTTGTTGACATATATCGAGAATTCTATATACACAAATTCTTCGCTCGATCCTTTTACTGACATCTACTCCCAGCAACTTCAACTTCACCTCGCAGACTACACTCCGCAATCTTCCCCCGCAACACACCAAACACAACGCGACAATACCATCCGCACACCTCCGCGAACAATCAAACTCCCATTACCGGAATCTCTCTACACAGAATTGTCACCATTTTAATCGCACATCAGAGATCCCGGGCAGGACAGGTTACCCGCTCGGCGATTAGGCGAAAGCCGAAGGGAGGAGGGCCCGTCCGACGTAGCGGGGTTCTCCTTGGCGCGTCGTAAATCAAGAGGTAATAGTCCTCGGGGGCGGAAATATAGTTAAACGTCTCAATTGCAGCTCGCGGCTCAGCTTCTCTCCGTTTCTCTCTCTCTCTCTCTCTCTCTCTCTCTCTGTGCCCCCTCTCCTTTCCTCCCGGCTCGTCTCTTCTCCCGTAGGTCCGGTTGGCAATACTAATTAAGTGCTACTGTACCCTCTTGAAGGGAGGAAGGCGGCCGAATCCGGAAACGAGGGTAGATGTAATTAGGATGAGTTGTGACGCTCCGCATCGCCGCCAGCAGCCAAACCCTTGGCGTTCAGTTCGTTGCCGGCTGAACAACTCCTCCGCGTCTCTGCACGTGCCCAGAGGAGCCCGTGCTCGCGCTTATGCTCGTGCTCGCGTGCTTCCCCGCGTAATCTGCTCCGAGCAGACCCCCGGACCCGGTTATTATTGTCGGCTCGAGGAGAAAGAGCGCGCGAGAGAGAGAGTGAGAGAGAGGGAGGGATCGTCCCTATCGAGCCGAGCATTACCGTACAAATAATGCACGCGACCAGCCCCACGATTCTTGCTTTAATTGCCCGAATGATCAGAGACCGGCTCGCCTAATCGATTCCCTCCTCTGTGAAGCCCAAACCATGGGTCTCTTCTCCGTGTCGTCTATATTCTTCGATCAATGCTGCCCCCCACCCCTCAGGATCAACTGTTAAACGCTCCTAGATTATTTATCTGATAGTTCGAACCGCGAAGCTGTTCCAACGATTTTGGTATTAGTGTTGCATATATATGGTTCAGTGAGAGAGAGGGGAGAGGGGAGAGGGAGGCTGGGATTTTAAAGTTTGATCGTATCGGCAGCTCGGATTGACGTTCATCCGATTATTTGGAGAACTGCTCGCACAATTAACCTGATATTGTTAGCGGTGATTGTAGGCGTAGATATAGTAGCTAGTGATCCGCTCATTTTCATGTCGAGTGTCTTTTATGGTTTTGTGTGGAGGAGAGCTGAAGCTGTGTATGTGTGTATTACGACAAAAATGTATACAGTGATTTCTTTCTACATATGTCGCCGAAGCCTGGATGATAAAAGTCGCGGAATTATCCCCACTACCGCGCGGTGTACCCTGCGAAGCGCCTCGGACGCCGAGGAGTGTAAACATAACACGGCTCGGGTATGTCTCCTGGACGATATTTGACGCATGCGAGTCCAGTATTCTTGACATATATCGAGAATTGATTGTATACAAAATGCAAAACCATGGAAGCATTTAAGGAACGTAAAACCATTATTACTTTCAACTGATTAATATTACTAACAAAAGAAATAGATATCGGTGTATGTGACCTTGTTAGTATGAGCACATATTAAGGCGTAACGATTATCAATTAAAATTTAGACAACAGACATTTGACCATAATCAAAATAAATACAACACAGCTTACAACTAACCCCTCGCTATATATAATATTCAGATTCAGAATGTATTAAGCATAAATATTGTTCTTCTCATTCTTTTGTTATCAACACTGAAACAATCCAAAAATCGTAGACGCAGGATGAACATAAATATTTTCTCTAGTCTAGAAAATTAATAAGGACTAGGAAATTGAAATTATTGCAGGTATGATAAGATAATTATCATTTATATTTGGTCCCGTATTTACCGGAAAATGGCACACATATGTTGGCAAACGTTCTATGTAAAGTATTGTTGCATGATGTTAAATTTCTCGAGAATTCAGTTTCTGGGCTACACTCGGCGCGATTAAACCGCGAAATACAAACGTCCAAAATGTATCGATGCAAATTGTTAATATCTGACAGTTTCGAGGAAGATGGCGTGTTAAGCTGTCGAAATCGCGGCGCACGGTTGGATTTCACATAGTTTCTGTCGCGGAGCGATTGATTTTCAGCGCGCAAGGAACACGGGAGCCGCGCGGGGGCCGCGCCGCCGCCTGGATCCGTCGCGTGTTTCTGCCCGCGTAATTAACGTGAGCGCAGTTTATCGCGCGATTAAGGGAGCTCCGCTCCCGAATGCCGATTGAAATTCGCCGGTAAATGAAGCTCGAACGTTTCAAATTAAGACAGCTTCTCTAACCTTCGGTATTCCTCCGGATAAGCGGCGATCGTAAAGCCTTCCCCGCTCCATTACCGGCCGCCGAAGAAACTTTACGCGCACCTACTTCCTCTAATTGCTGGTCGCCTCGAATCGCCGCTAAATTTCCTTGACAGAATCAGCCACACCCTGTCTAAAGCTCATCAGGATAAAAGTTCCGTCGGAAACGGCTGCTGCGACAACCCTGCCACCGGAATAATGGTAAAAATTAACTCGCTCACCCTTCCTCTACGATCTCTTCCTCGTTTCCCATCCCGCCGTTTCAAATATTAAACTCTGCGGATGAATTTCCACGTATTTTCCAATATAAATTCGCTCCACTTTATTATAAACGGTATTTAGAAAATATAAAGTATAATATATTACGCTGGATATGAAGCTTCAGCCTCAAATCTAAACGTACGTCCACACTGAAGCTATTGCGCCACTTTTTTTTACCGATTAAGCTTCACTTCGATTATTTCATAATTTTTTAAATTCCATTGTCTATGCCTTAAAGTTTCCTTTTGGTACAGTACAACTATTGAAAATCCTAGTATTCGACTTCCGGTCGGTAAAGTGTTAAGAAGCAGAAGTCAAGTGGAAAGTAATTCTTCCTAAAAATAGTTTTACATGCTTTTTATGTTTTCTAGGCTGAACTTCATTTTGTGGGACCAAAGGTTTTCAACCTTTTTAAACATAATCTTATCGATTTTGAAGAGGGAATGCCAAAAATGTAAGTTTTAGTGGCCGGAACTTACTGGCTACTAAATAAAAAATATGAAACCGGTCGCTTGACTAATGGAGGTACGGTTAGTGTTAAATTTGCATACAAATCTTTAAGATCTAGGAGTCTATTTGTCAGACAGTGTTGTCATTCAGATGTAGACTTTAAATGTAATTTAGATGTAAACTATTTTTGGACAGATTGCTCGAGTTTTCGGTGTAGAATCGCGCGCAACAGGCTCTGTATGCCGGGGTTCGTTGTCTATAGCGTTCGCGTTACTTAGCATTATGCCTGTTTATCTGTTTACATGGGGCACATGTGCGGCTGCGAGCGCTATAGGAAGTGTCGATCGACGTCGTCAGTCAGGGCGGCCCGTTGACACACGAGCACGGATTTTTCTTCGGACGTGTGTTGCGCGTCGATTGAAAGGTGGTCGATATTCGTGATAGCTGTCTTAAAAAAAGGAGAACAACGAGTGACAGAGCGAAATGAAATACGTCATCGGCCGCGGCGATATTTCACGGTTCCGATCGATCAATCCCGATGCCAGGTTCCGGCCGCTGTTCACTCGCAGCTCCAGCTATAAATTAAAGAAGCCTCCCTCTCTCTCTCTCTCGTCACGCTAACTTCCACCAGCAGTTTCCCGACATTGTTTAAAATCCCGCGAATATTACCTCGCATTCAACTGTTCCGTTTAGACTACTCTTTCCGTGAACGTTGGAACGATGGACACACTCGATACTGGACGTCCAAAAATCTTTCTTTATTCGACCGTGGGCCAGATTGTGAATAGACTGCGGATTTTATGCATTTTAATTAAATTCGAAACTGTGGGCATGTTTGAAGAATTTAGGAATATCGACACACCAGCTTCGACTTGTTCAAATTGTTGAGAAAGAAAATTCAGTTTTCATTTCGTCTCTGATTTTTAGAACGCACTGAGTGAGGTTTCATTTTGCATGAAAGTCCGTAGTGTAATTAGCAATCCTGTGTGAATCTCAATAGGATCATTCAATAGGATTTCTGTGTAACATAGTAGACAATGATAACTAGAGTCTTAATTGCTATCTCGAAATTAATTTTATGTGCATGTTATTGAAATTCATAACGAATAATTTATTTAGAGAATCTATAAAGGAGAAGTAAAAAGGGGATGACATTTAATAAAATGGTCGAACTATGAACACGGTCGGTGAACTGGTAGTAGTGAACGTATCGACGGTTGACAGGTCCTGCTAATGAATCGTTCAAAGAAGTTTCAGAAACAGTAATCGCCCGGTTAATTGACAAGCGCTATAATACAATGAGAGCTCAAGTGACACTGCAATTACCCCTAGAACTTCTGTTCTAATCGATATAGTAAATTACTCATTATTGTTTCTGATTAGCTGCCTCGCCCGATACTATAATTACCGCGTTTTAAAACATAGCACATATTTGGTAGCACGAGCATTAACAAAAATTCCGTGGTTAATCGAACAGTCTTTAAATGATTGTTAGAAACACAAATTAAACGAGAGTGCATTACTCAAATTCATTTAATATTTTCTCAGCCCATTATCAATAGACTACGGATTCTAAGCATTTATGACAAAAATAAATAGGACAAATTTTCAACTATCGTTACATTAGTTTCAACTCGTTAGGTCTATTGACCCTCAACAGGTGTACTGGTGTCTGCCCTGGCCCGAACAAAATATCTGTCAAGTTTCTTTAACTTCTTTCGAACATTATAATTATTTAATCTTAAATTATATATTTAAAGGTACCTGGGAACATTTAAATTTTAGGAAGGTTTTAGAGGGATGTGGTTTAAGAAGATGGATCAATTTCTATCTCGCTCCGAGAGCAATCGAGATAGACAATTTTTATTTCGCTGTTTAACCATCAATCCTGTTACGCGAACAGCGCCAATCCGCAGGTAACCAGCAACAGATCGCGAACATTTAAATTCGCGGCTACTTTGCCGGGCAAATCTCCGGTAATCGTCTTTACAGCATGGAAACGGATTCGCCGAAATAAAAGAGGACTCCTCCGTGTCCTCGAGCTTTAGGTTTATGTCGGCGAGAGGCGGGCCGCGAGGGTGGGCTCAAATGACGGAGAAAAATGAACGGTAATTTACCTCGCAGCTTCCGGGATAAGTGGAAAGCGAGAAAGTCAAATTGTCGGGCGCGATCTCGAAATTAGGGACGAATCGGGGCCGAAGGGTGAGAGCAAAGTGAGCGGTGACTCTGACGGATAATGCGAGAGGAAGACGTCCTCGTAATGGCTCGTTATATTACGGTGGAGCGTTCCCTCGAACGTACTGCGAATCCCAAAAAATTCTTCCCACTTGCAACATTTGTGCACGAATCGCTGGAACGTTGTACTGGAACCTATCTTATAAACATTTGCAAGGGACTGGAGCCAAGCAAAAATTTGTTCCTTCCTACATCAATTTTAATCAGTCGTTTACATATTTAAATACATAAAATCTGTAGTCTAGAAATAGTTATTTTGTGTATTGTTTTTGTTTATTGATTTCAAATAGTTTCGTCTCAGAGAAAATAAAATTTCAGCCACCTTTAATCAATGCAAAGTCTGCTATAAAATCAGAAAAATATTCTGAAATGAGAAGTTCAACCAAGTATCAAACAATTTCACGTTGTTCCCGATTCATTCAGACGAATATTTGGGAAAATAAAATGTCGACCACTTTTTACCGGCGCAAAGTGCGTCGAAAAATTGCGAGTTTGCACAGGGTACCTCGGCGAAGTTGCAAAAGCGATCGTATTCGTGTAGATTGAAGAATCGTGGAATTTTGTTAAGAGTTATACGGGGAGATCGTTATGGCAATATCTGGGCAGGCCCGTGCCGGCAGTTAGCGGCCTTCAATGATTAAAAAATTGCCTGTCAGTCTCACTTGCGCGATTCATTTCGCGTTTCAACTTATTTCTCATTCGTCTCCCTTCTCTATTTTTCACGTGGGCGGGCACGAGCCGTCCCCATCGCCGAAAGTGACTGATTAAAGAAATCCACGTCAGGTGTTCTCATCCCGGGCACCGGGGAACGGCTGTCAAAAGGTTACGTTAATTGCGCCATGTCTGATTGATTAAGGTCTCGATCCTATTAAC
The DNA here is from genome assembly GCA_028454255.1 of Halictus ligatus. Taxonomy (NCBI): domain Eukaryota; kingdom Metazoa; phylum Arthropoda; class Insecta; order Hymenoptera; family Halictidae; genus Halictus; species Halictus ligatus. The sequence continues at coordinate 14,196,795 of CM052138.1, read as the reverse complement.
GGCACAAGGAGATTGGCCCACCGATATCTGAGACGGCGAAGGGCTGGTAACGATGTTACCCAACCCTTTTCGTTCCTGCAAACAAATTCGTCGCGTTCGAGCGGAAAATAATGAGCCTTCAGACGCAAATAATCTCGCAAATTAGTTGTCATTCCCCTTTATATCCAGCGAACGAATATACCGTACGATATCCTAATACAACGTTCCCCAAACGAACGTCTACGGTGTTTTGTTAATTTCCACCCCTATGCCCGAGTCACTTCTGACCCACAATTTCAGTTTTCTTTCGATATAGGGCGATTGCTCAGGACTGGCTTTCGACGTATTTCGAATGAAGAAGAGGAAGCGAGGATAGCGATTTTCTAATTTCGAAATAAAAAGCTTTGTCTTATATCTAAATTGAATAAAATTGTACATATTGACAGAGGCTTCATACGATCACTAAAAATTGTTGCATCAAGTAATATTTGTAGTAATGTTCCACCCATTTTTGCTCTACAATTTAAATCTACTATGTACTATGTGAATCTACCATTTTTAACGTCATATTATAAAGAAATACATCTTTCGTGAATAATTATTTCGGACAAAATAAAAATTTTCTAGATCGATTCACGTTACCCCTCGACACTTTTAATGTAGCTGAAAATATTCTTCATTTGACGTTTCTGCAAAACAAAATTCATGGTGCGATAACGTGTTAAGAATCCTTTGATCTCACTTGAACAAAGAATCGAAGCTTTTGAAGTCAAAAATGAAATTGGGTAAAATCGCGGGGAACAATGTCGACAATTGATTGCAATGATTCCGAATAACTGCATCGAGTATAATTATCGCGTCTCTGCGCGTCCAGCATGAATTTTGCAGAATGACGCGGGCCGGAAGATACCGCAAGATGCAAAATACGCGCGATAACAATTACGCCAGGACGCTGTAATTGGAGATATAGAGGGAACGCCGTCCGGCCATTATGGACGACATATTTTGCATGAGAATACAATCAGTGCAATTCAGTGGCCGCAAATACGGAGCATATCAGTGTGAAATGTGTTCTCTGCATACGTAACGATAAGTCAAACCGGTGATCGAGAGTGGCGGAACGCGTTGCAGAAGAGCTCGGCCTGAATAGGGCCAATTTATCTTATTAATGCGTAAAGCTCGCTCCTCGAATCACGGTTATTAAGCCGGCCACCATCTTTTTCTTCGTCGATTCTTTACGAGAACGCCTCTTATCGAGCGAGCCCCAACATGTCCATTAGCCTCCATTCGAGCTCATCGACTGAACTAATTTGTTGCGCCTTTTTATTCGATGCAAATACGTTCCGAGTATCGCACGCGTTTTCCTCGACGGACGAGTGGCCGAAATAATTTTTAAGAAATTCAAGCACAAGCTATAAATTAGATAAAATCATCAGCGAATAAAAACTTAATTGTTCAAATTTTTGGATCCACTGTATTTAAAGTTAAAATATTTTTGTTAGCATCCCCGTCGTTCGTATTTCAAACAGCACATCTAAAAAGAGTTCTCGAACTCTTTCGATCCCTGTCTAAAAAACTTCACAACTTAATAAAAAGTCGCACTGTAGCACTCGGCATTAGTCACGCCGTTTTCCGGCTAAAAAGCGAAAAACCTGTTTGGCCGGAACTTTTCGCCGATCGTCGTATATTTATTTACACGTTTTTATTTTGTCGCTTGGCTCCGACGTACGTGCGCGCGCGAGTGGACGTTTCATTTAACAATTACGCGCGGGAAAAAGTTGTCGCGGCGAACAAATTATCGAAACTGCGCGCGGGCTGTAGTGCCGGGGCTGAAAAATTTATTTTCGTAATCGACTCGGTCATCCGGCCATTTTCGCAGCAGCCCCGCGGCGGCGGCGGCGGCGGCGGCTACGAAAAACATTTTCGTGCGGCGTAAATATTGCGTGGCAAATATTTAACCGAGCAACGAAAACATCGATCGCCACCGCCGTCGCCGCCGCCGCCGCCGCGTAAAAGCGTTTACATTCTGCGGTGTATTAATGGCGGATATTATATCGCAGTAATCCCTCGTATTAATACACACCGGCAATTAAAATTTTCAACCGGGAGGACGCATGGGGCGTCTCGCAATTCGCGGGTTCGCAACTACGGGTCTCGGCCGCGCCGCCTGTCGGACGCCTCGAACTCGCGAGAGTCGTATTGCCGGAGTTATGCGAATTGATACCGGCAATTAAAACTTTCGCCTTCCTCCGATCGTGCCTCTGCCGGCTACGCCCGTAATTGCGTTTCACGTTCTAAGAAGATACCCGGGGAGATTGGAGGAGCGGCGCGCTCGTTAATCTCGTCGCGATTCTTTGCTTCTCTTCTTAAACGCCTAGTCGCTAATCTCTCCCTCCCCTTTAATTACGCGACGCGGATACAAATAGAGTCTTGGCGCTCGCGATTTCTCAGGCGTCGCGCTCGCGGCGCCGCCGCCGCTCGCGACTCGCCCACGCGTCAAACAAAAACGCCGTAATCCCGGCCGAACGCGGTGGACAAAATCCTACGACGCTTTGCGTACACCTCGATTATCCGAACATTCGATATCCGAAGTCATAACTCGGTACGCTTCGATATTAACACCAGATTGTAATACTATTTTATAATAATGTATGCAGAGTGTTCTCCGTGACAATATAAGACGAAAATGGAGAGTCGAAAAATTGCGATTTCGGCTTCATTTTTCAGTTACTGTCTATTAAAAATTTGCCTGAAATGCGGCAACCCGACCAGCAGAGGTATACGTTGCTTACGTCACAAAGGCGCGCGATAGTCACGTGACACATGACTGTCGCGCACCTTTGTGACGTAAGCAACGTAGACCGGGTTGCCGCATTTCAGGTGGATTTTGAATCCTTCATTTTCGTCTTATATTGACGTGGAGAATCACTTAAATTTTCTCCCATCTATAGTCGAATACCCTGTATAATCGACAAGACTGCATTTATTCAGAATTTCATCTAGTATAATATACACTCAGTTTCATAATTGATGGCACACACTTAAAATCAGAATAACTTTTACAGGCGTACCAAATGATCTCACTATTTCTGCCATTCCAAATGGATTAGTTTATCAGGCGATGTGTAATGAAAATTTTGGGAGAAATAGTAAATGTTGCTTCTCACAACTTTTTAATTTGGTCTTGTAACGGAAATTTATTAAATATTTGGCAATCGATCGACGAGTTGTAAGCGATTAAAGATGTCGAAAATTACAGTTTCTTTTTGACAATTTTCTCTCCATGCACTCTCGCGTCGTTTTCCCATCAACGACGTCAACTACAACTCGCTTCTGAAAAGATGTCGTAAAACAACGCTTTAGACGAATCAATCGATGCGTCTCCCCCGTGTTCCCTCGAACTAGAAATTGAATTTAAAACTTTCATAATTAAAAACGGTTCAGCTGGTAAGCTTAATCCGGATCAAATTTCGAGACAATTCTCGGCGACACGGTTCGCGCGGGAGGATCGACTAATCGAACACTGAGGTAGCATCGACTCTGCTCAGGAATTCATGTAACTGCGCGATTATCGTCGAGTATTGGCGTTATCGGTCGCCGCAAATTCGACGGAGCCGCGTAAATAATGTATTTTGAGCGGTGCGTTCCGTCGACCGGAAACGTAGGCGTGCCGGAGCCGATCGCAAATCCAATTATAGGTGAAACTGTTCCCGGTGACGTCACATCCATCCTTCGGCAACCCTTTCGGGTTGCTCTCTATCGGATAACAATTACCGCCGTCTATACCGGCGCCTATCCGTCGATATCTCCACCCTCTCTTTCTCTCTCCCACTCTCTCCCACTCTGATACTCTCTCTCCGACTATTTCAACCCCCGATTTTCCCCATCCCTTCAGGGTGACGAGCAACACCAGCCGCGGAAGAACGATTTCCCTCGTTTCACACTTACCGACTCGCTGCCTACCCCTCGTCCTTTCCGCTTCACGAGTATTCTTTTGTCGTGGATACTCGAGAGGCCGAGCCGCGTTGAAAAGTCGACGCGGCTCCCAGGGCAAGACGAAACCCTAAACGCGATGCTCCCGCTACTTGTTGACAAGGTCTTAACGGCCGAGAGATACACGCCCGCTCGAACACAACGCCGACGAGTATTTTCCATGGAGACTTGTTGATGCGAGAATTAACCCTTCAGAGTCTAGTGCCCCTACTACGGCCGCCGCCACAACCTCCGAAACACCGTATTCTTCCCCTCCTCTAGTCTTCTATTCTTCTACTCGTCTTACGCTGCGTTTAGAACCAAGAGTCCATGCACGTTCTTCCCCCCACTTTACAAAAAATCGTGCTTCTGGTTAGACGCTTAAAATCGTTCAACCTCGTACACCAGTACCTTTTGATCCTGTGACTTCCCAAGGTTAAAACTTGGATTTTCGGCATTGTCTCGCCGGAAGCTACGGAACTGCATGAAAAAGAGTTGAAATTTTCTGGCTTCCCGAAGTGAAGTTTAACCAAGTACGTTCAGCAAATGAGGCATACGTGGATGAAAGGTTAGAATATTCGTCTTTCGTTGGTTGCAAGTAACAGGTCCCGTTGACAACCATTTTCTATTGTACCTAATTGCCTATTAGAGTCCGCGGAGATCCTCCGGAGAGTCCTCAAGGATAACGAACGAACGCGGTGTTACACAAAACGGTTCTGATGTTGCGAACGGCCGAGAGAGTGAGAGAGAGAGAGAGAGAGCCGGTTTCAAAGTTTCCGGATAGAGTTTACCGAGTATGGAGAGAACGTTAACGGAGAATTTAAAGTAGGATGCTAGAGTCCGAGGGTAATAGAGCGTTCTAGAGTTACATTTCGGAACTATCAAGAGAGTTAGTCGCAAACCGAACTAACGGATAGCCAGAGCACAAACGCTTCCAACACCGTCCTCTCGTAATCCCTTCATCTAGATGCAATCATGATTTTTTCCCACCAATTATAGCAGTACTCTTCCCCTTACGAAAAAAATTGTTTAAATAGACTCTACACAATAGGGCTCTTGCAAGACCAACTATAATCTTCTTACACAATACTTCGTACATTTACTGCCCACTTCCCGTGACATAAAATACGTATATACAGTCTTCTTAACAGACAACAATTCCGCACAATGAAAACATCAATATATCTAGATAAAGTAGCAATAAAAATTTGTTAAATTATTGATAAACCTCGTGGATTTTATAGAAACGATATTTAGCTTCGTTCCAATGGTTCCTCAATAATTTTCCGAACGTCCTAATCAAAGTACAGTGAATTCTCGATATATGTCAACAATACGGGTCTTGACGGCGTCATATATCGTCCAGGAGCCGTGTTATGTTTACACTCTTCGGCGGCGGAGGTCTCTCGAGCTCCGCGGCCCCTCGCCGGGTATACTCCGCGGTAGTGGGGATAATTCCGCGACGTTTATCATCCAGGCCTTGGCGACATATATAGAGACATCACTGTCGCTGAAAATAAGTTGCCTGCACAGAACCCTGAGAAGTATACTGGTTCCCAGCGTTAACTGTATCGAGTCTAGCGGATCGGGGGCCGAAAAATATTTAAGTTTTCCGTTCGAACGGCCAGCGATAATTCGACAGGCGATACGCACAGTGTCGGTCGGCAGGGCGCCTAATAATTCATCGGGAGCCCGGCCGCATATTGCAATGAACATCGCGCAGTTAGGTTGTCGGCCGTGCCCGCTTTTCATTTTCCGCATGGTATCGCGGGAATCAGTCGAACGTCTGCGCGCACCGGCTCGAAAAATCGGGACGGTTGAATGCCGGGCGTCCGACACGCGCCCGTACGAAATATAATCGCGGGGGAGGGGGGGGGGGGGGGGTCTCGATTATTAAAACCGAGCTGCGAACGCTTCATTAAAATGTTCATCGAAATTATCGCATTAAAATGGGCTTAATTACGGTCCGGCGGTGAGCGCTGCGCAACGCGAGAGAGAAAGAGGAGAAACAACGAGGGGTGATCAGGCGGGCCGGGGAGGGGGTGGGGGGTGCGTTCTATTAACTCGCCATCATCGGCGACGATCACGTTCGCGGAATTATTTGGTCGATAGATCATCGGCCAGCGAAAAACGAAGTCGAAGTCGGACGCCGATCGACGCCGCGAGATATCGCAAATTGGTATTAGCGGGCAATCGAGCACGAAATAAACAATCGCATTTAAACGCGGATCTCCTGGCCGCGAGCGAGCCGCCATGCCGTCGTCCATTTGTCAGGGAATATCACATTTTTCCGCTCGGCTGGCCGAGCCGTGGAGCCCTTCCCCACACGCTCCCGCACGTGTACATCGCGAAATAAATCGCGGCAAATAAAGAAAACGCCAAGATACAACCCGCCCTCCCCCCGCTCCCCTTTCGACCCCGTCATCCCCAACCTCCCTCTGCGATTCCTTCTTTTTTTTCCTCTCCTCTCGCTCCTTCACGGACATTTCCTCTCGCAGTAGACTTCCTCTCGTTGTCTCGCGAGAGCCCGGCTCCTCTAGGAGTTAGGGGGCGGAAGAGAGGGTGTGGAACCGAGGGTGGGAACCGAGGGTGAACCGGAGGGCGAGACGTGGGCGAGCTCACCTTCGCGTTCTTACTCTTCTACTTCGAGCTAGGTGGTATTGTACTCTCTTTTGGTATTTCTAATAACTTCTTCTTCCTTCTCTCCTTCCGGCAACCCTCCAACCCTCTTTGCACCCCTTCCGCGCCCACGACGTTCCGTCTTTCGTGCTTTTCCCCCCCCCCCACCCTCGCCAGCATCCGAGACGGCCGTGTCTTCTTTCTTTCCGTCTTCCCCGCGTCTGGACTTCACAATACCGGCAGTAATCCGACACTATCGGACCTCCTCCCTGCCATCCTCTTTCTCCCTCTCCCTCTCTCTCTCTCTCTCTCTCTCTCTCTCTGGCTCTCCGTCCCGCTGGATTCTCCTCCGTCTCCCGGCTCCTGACGTCGTCTCCGAACAACAATTACTCCGCCATATTGTCCGCTCTCCTATATCGTAAACGAAAGAGGAGATGCGAGAGCAACCCCTGCGAAAGACTGATGGATCGGATAGAGACGGAGAGACGCGGCGGGATCAAGTTTTTAATCACTCTCCAATGTCAGTGGAAAAAGAAATGCGAGGCGCGCGGAGCTGGCCCGAGCCTTTTTCGAGAGAGGATCGCAGGAAAGGCGCGGGAATCGACGCCGTTCTTCCTTTTTCCTTTCCCCGGCACCGACTGTCTGGTCCGCCGTCTTCGAGGGATCCTACGGGGGATGCTGAGGCCGGGGGGATCTCGGGGTGGATGTCGATGATATCCCCTCGCCTGTACCTCGATTGTTCTTTGGTTGGATGATCTGTGAAATCGGAGTTTATCCGGGCTCTGTCGATATTTGAAAGTGAGCTTTAAAAACCGATTTGTTTGAACCAATTTGTTACGTCGGGCGGTCCAGTTTCCGTGTGTAAACGGACGAAAATACTGAAACGCGCTTCTCGAAGAAGAATCTGATAATACAGTACATTATAGTACATAAATTTATAAGTACATTTTTTCGGATCACTGTAATGTCTATCGCCGTGTTCGTCCGAGCTCGAAATACGTGGCCATCGCGGATTCGCCGAAAACTCGGAATCCGTGTAAAACCCGGGCATTCGGCGTTATCAGAATTCGTTAGAATTATCCCGCACGCAATTCAAGTTTCTGTGTGCTTCATTATAGTTCCAGTTTATTTGGGGGATTAGGATCACCGGTACTCTGCTTAGTGAATCCTGCCTATAGTTCCGAGGTGGAAAGTTGCAAAGCCATGAATATTCAGAGTGCGGCGGCGGGCGGCGGTGTCGGCGGGATAGCGATGTAACGTTTGGAAAATGGTGGCTTATTTGATCGATAGCTCGAGCATCGGGGAGCATAATCGACGTGCAGAAAAACCTGGCGAAGTGGTTGCGTGCGAACGGGACAAGGTGCAGCAAAACGCGACGATGTAACTGCGGAAATTGTGGTTCTGACCAGCGCTAGGTGCATTTGAAATGAAACGCGTTGAAAATAGTTATTGCGATACTTCTAGTTATATACGACTCAAGATTTGCTCTATCTCTTAGTTTTGTATAGAATGCGTCGGATACGATTATTTGAAATGACATTCGTCCTTCTAGAAATCTCTCTGTACGATCTATAAAATCAAAATATATATCTCAAATAACGGTTTAACTTCACCTTGGGAACCCAGACATTTTTAACCCTTTTTTATATAATCCCGTACACCTTGACGAGGAAATGGCGAAAATCGAAGTTTCAAGGCGAGGAATTCACTGGTACAAAAGTTATGCGTGTTTACAGTTGAGCGATTACACGTTGTTGGAGCTGTCGTCGCACAGTAATTAAAATATAGAGAATTATATACGGGGTCGCAAAGGGAAGGTATAATTCAAGCTGAAGTCAAGCCCAAAAATAACTGCTTGAAGTTCTTGCTGAGAAATATTTAATTGAAATATATGTAAAATATTTTTGTGAAGTGAAATAAATATTTCGAGTAGTGCTGTCATTCTGACGGAAGTAAAGAATTTTTTCGAATTAACCAATGTAGCGGAAAATAGAAAATAGTTTGTGAAAATATTTTTACCCAGCACCGACAGCTCTGACAGGTGCGCGCGCGCATTGGGGATGGAATATTGTTCTATAGACAGCCCCCATTGTCTCTTACCCTTGGGCTATCATTATCTCTCTGTCTTCACCTACGTACTGAATTATAGATTGACCAGACGGCGACGCAGACGTCTGCAGAAGAAACTTTAAAGCGGACAGTTTTCCTATTAACAACACCGCGCGGAACGGCAAAAACAATGGACGGTAAAAGAAACGGACACGGAAGCATTAATTAGCGGTTATTCTTTTTTTTTTTGTCGACGCAGAGGAAAATAAATATTGTCGACCACCGGGATGGCTGCGCCTGTTACCTACAACCGAGCTTCGAATAAAGAGATTTTCATTTTTGCTACATCCTCGCGAGCCACCGTAATTATAAGCGAACTTGCGTTCCTTTAGTCGCTACCGTTGGACAGTTTTCTCTCGTGGGTTTTTGGATTACGTTTTTTCTGGGGTTATTCTGTGGTTGTTTCTGTTGCTCGCTTTTCCTTTGCTGTGATTATTGAATGTATAGTTATTCGTGTGAGAGTGCTGTAAAAGCTGTGATTGGATTGAGGATTTTATAGAATATTGCAATGGGCAGAAAATATCCGATCAAACAAACCTGACAAACGAATCTGTCGCTATTGCGTCGTAGACCTGTATACAAAATGAGAATTGTCTGTATCGAGTACAATATTTTTAATATTCATTCGGCTAAACTTTACTTCAGGAAACCAGGAATTTTTAACCTTTCTGCATGCAATCCTGTAGGTTTTGGAGAGAAAATGTCGAAAATCCAAATTTTAGTCTTAGGAAGGCAGTAGTTCAAAAGTTATGCGTGCGTAAAGATGTGAGATTTTCAGGGTTTTTGATAAATAAGGGCCCTGCCATATTGCTACGTACTCAGGTATCGTCCAATGAGCAGAGCGGCAAAGAGGCTAACTCGTTAAACGGCGCGCGACGCTGAGTATATACCAACGTGGCGGCGCCCTAACCCGTCAAAAACGCTCAAATTCAAAGACGCATAACTTTCGAACCAGTAAGTTCCTGACCTTAAAACTTGGATGTTCGGTGACTTCACATCAAAATCTACAGGATTACACAAGAAAAATGTAAAAATTTCTGGTTTCCTGAGGTAAAGTTTAACCTTCTTTTCCTGCATGATGTTAAAAAACGTTGTTTATTTCTTTCGATTTATTTTTACACGTAGAACCACCCCGGCTGTACCACAATTTCCGCTCCACCCTGTACAGTAAAAATAATCCTTCCAGGTTCACGAAGAAGCTCAAGTCTGTCGACCCAATTTTCGACAAGTTGCACCGTTTTCAGGATGCGCCGGGACTTTTCGCGGTAACTGTATTTAACAAGTACTCGCCGAAGAACACAGACAATACCGTGTCGGCTCGTAACGTCTCGGCGAACGTCGCAGTAACCGGTCCCGCGGTATAATAACTTACGACTGTCGTTATCGCCCCGCTCTCGGCTGATTAACTTTACGCCCCATCCTTCCCATGGTCATTCCCTGTCCGCGTTCTCGATTTCCGGCCGGGCGTTTTACGTTCCTCTGAAATAAAACCGCTCCCGGTCGTCTCTCAATCAGATGCCATTCATGGGATCGTAAAGTAAACGGGCAACGCGCTATGGCGCCCGCGAGAGACTTTGTGTATCCGTGGCCCAATGAGCCGAGATTTATTCGCGACTTGATCTCTCGCGATGTTAAAACTACTCATCTAACTCTCTTCCTCCCTCTCTGTCTTTCTCTCTATCTCTCTGTCTCTCTTTCGCTCAGCTCTCGTGAAATTACGCGACCTACCTCGAAACGGATTTACATTCGCATCCACGGCGAAAGCTCGGCAAATTTGCTCTCTCGACTGACGTGGACACACCGACGAGCCCCGTCGAGTTTTCACCGGTTGATTCTCTTCGTATTCGCTCATGCCCGGATGGTTTTTCTTATGGAAAACAGGCCCGTCGACGTTCCGCCAGCGGAATGTGACTTCTGCTCTCTTAGGATCATCTTCTTATCGCAGAGCACTATTAGAACCGCTCGTCGGGATGATGGAAACATGCATAAGCCGCGTGCCGCGTTTCCGAGACCGGTTCCCGTGAAATTCTGCGCGCTTTATGTACTCTCCGGGGACTGCTACGAAACAAACATGAAAAATAATGATTTTCCACGGAGCTACGTCAATTGCAAGGAACAGGATTCAAGCGGTGTTTCTCTCTCAATGGTTTTAACGGGTTGAACGTAATATTTCAATACCGGCGAGTTCCTCGAACCTTTCCGCCGTTGAAGCGGAATTATACTATTTTTATAGGATAATTAAGGGAGGTTTCAAACTGTATCCGAGGTGAGAGAACGATGGGAAATTGTACTAACCTGTAATTGCATTGCAATGTATGAAAACGAGTTCCGCAGAATTAATTTCAGAGCTTATATCGCACAAAGAGCCGAAAGTTAAATACCCTCCACGGTATGAATGATAATTAATTCCGTCAGACGTGTGGAAAATTAAATACGCAATGATTGATACTTTCCACAGGGTTTTCAGTACTTCCAGGATATCAAAAATAACCATTTATTAATTGACTTGCCTGCTTGCATAATTATTTGAATTTGTAAAGATTTCCAGAAGAAGGATCTTTAACGTTTCATTCTTTTCCACAATAAAAATCGATCTTCGACAAAATGGGGTTCAGAGTGATCGAAGTAGAGGCTTCACGCTTTAAAATGAGCCAAGACAGATTTCTCTACGATACTGTTTTACGAAGCCACGACGGTTCAAATAAATTCTTAATCACGCCAAATCTTGCATGTCAAGCTAACTTTTCGATTTCATTTTCTTCCGCTTTGTGAATGTTGTTCGAAAGGGGACACATTTGCCAAAGCTGCACCAGTTCTCTGATAGTTAGGGCAACGAGTATACTTTGTCCCGGCACCAGGAAACAGGAGGCAGTCGACAGGGGAAGTAAGATAGTCGGACTAGTGCTCCCCGACGTCTGACTCAACGCCGACAGCCACCGCTGCGGAGGCCGTACGCAGGCAACGGCGGTAAATCGTGGCATTTACGACTGGGTTCGGGCGCGAGACACGCGGAAGAATATCCGCAACCGCGTGCTAGATCGATACCACGGGACTACGGTGTTCCTATTCAGCCTTTTATGGGCATCGCCGTACTAAAGGCACTAAAAGGCGCGCCGCGAAATGAGCCGTGCTGACTTCGCCGCGATTCGATTGATCCCGTAACGCTGTTCCGTTCCGCCGCTTTATCGATACCGATAATAATCCGTGCCGCGCATACGCAATCCAAACTATCCGGGCAGACCGCGACAGCAAAAACAACGTCGTCGAGCTGGCTCGCCGATAACACTCTTTATATCTTGTTATTGTTCCTGGTTCGCGCTATCCCCGAGAACGATCACTGTGTTTCTAGCTATTCACTGGCCAATATGCAAGATCACTTTATTGATCGGGCACCGTTATTTCTTGAATTTATTATCGAAAAAATTGTCACCAGAACAATTAGCATCAATCGAGAATTTTTATTTCATCGAATGTCACCCCAGCAATTTTTACATGTTAAATGATCCCATAAGGAAGCGAAAGGCATCGAGGGGTTGAAACAAATTAGAATACGTCTTACAAACGAGAACAAAATAGTCACAATTATTTTATGCAGTAGAATATATATATATGAGTATTTATCTAAATGGATATACATTAGATATATTTATTTAATGTGACCGTAGCAATTTTATCTACTAAATGGATATAAGGAATAGCATCAAGGGGTTGAAACAAATTAGAATACATGTTACAAACAAGAACAAAATAGTCACAATTATTTTATGCAGTAGAATATATATACGAGTATTTATCTGAATGGATATACATTAGATATATTTATTTGATGTAACCGTAGCAATTTTATCTACTAAATGGATATAAGGAATAGCATCAAGGGATTGAAACAAATTAGAATACATCTTACAAACAAGAACAAAATAGTCACAATTATTTTATGCAGTAGAATATATATATGAGTATTTATCTAAGTGGATATACATTAGATATATTTATTTAATGTGACCGTAGCAATTTTATCTACTAAATGGATATAAGGAATAGCATCAAGGGGTTGAAACAAATTAGAATACATCTTACAAACAAGAACAAAATAGTCACAATTATTTTATGCAGTAGAATATATATATGAGTATTTATCTAAATGGATATACATTAGATATATTTACTTAATGTGACCGTAGCAATTTTATCTACTAAATGGATATAAGGAACAGCATCAAGGGGTTGAAACAAATTAGAATAAATTTTACAAACACGAGTAAAATGTTCCCAATTATTTTATGCAGTAGAATGTCCAAGCACATTTATCTGTTTATGATAACAGGCTCTGGAACTCCGTTCAATACCTCGTGCCAAGCTTCCAATACAACTAACCCCATCCCATGACACCAACGCCAGCCAGCAACCCCCTGCTACGTCTTCCAAGAGGCTCGATCGGCAATTTCAACCCCAACGCGGGATCTCCCTGCCTTGCCGACGGCTCTCAGTAAAACTACCCCCTGTACTATCGACGTTCTCCCGGCAACGCGAATTTCCATCCCCTATACTGTTTTACCCTCGGCAGTCGCGCGCCCTCTAAAAGACGGAGTTCCAACAAAATTTCCCAAGGTAACGTAACCCCCCTGAAAGATTCAGTCGTTCGATCAATCTAAAAACTACCCCTTAAAGCCTTCTCTCTCTCTCTCTCTGTTTCCCTCTCTTCGGATTCGATAATTTTGATCCCGATGAAACGCAACTCGGAGGAATTTTTATGCGCCGTTTTATCCGAGATAGTCGATGAAGTTTTTTTTCCCCCCCGTGAAATTACCGGTCGAAAAAACTAGGTCAGCCGAGCGAAACGCTTCGTTTTATTGCGTAGTATAAAGAATTCAGAACGTTCCCCTTCCCCGTTCGTCTCTTTTTTTTTCCACCCCGGCGAGATTCGCGAGTGCATAACGTTGAAGATAGATCGTCGAGATTGTTTCCGGGCGGCGAGCATGAAAAATATAAACGGCGCATGATACACGGCCGGGTCGAAAATAAATTACCCCCCCCCCCCCCCCGCGCCCGACGTGTCCCGTAATCACACGTACCGGACCAAGTACCGTTTTGAACTTTCCAGGTCAAGAAAACTCGATGCCGGGCCGGAGTGGCCAATTCAACTGCTGATGAGCTGCTACGTGAGATGGACCTCTAATACCACGAATTCCCGCCAACCTGCCGGGCGAAAAGACCCTCCCTTTATCGGGGATCTACCGCCGAGCCTTTGATTGTTGTCGATGGAATTCAGATTCGAACATTTTCCGTAAGAATTGACCGACGACCTCGCCCACCGTGTCCCTGATGTCCAGCAACGATATTCGCGATTTTTCGGTTGTTATTCCATACACAACGAGAGAAAAAGACGAAAATGAAAGTAATTGTGGGGGCAATAGAAAATGGGAAACTGCAGAATGGCCCCGAAGTTACTGGGCCGTTTACAACTCGAATTTGTTTCTAAAAGAATAAATGTGAATTTAAAAAAGAAGGAGGGGGTTTATTTATTAAGTTACTTATTTCAGTTTTTTGAATCTTGTGATTTTTGGGCCAGAAGTGTATTGTAATAGTATATCCACATAGACTTTAAGCGTTACTTACTTAATAAATAACTAGCCAGTATTACACCAACAATTTTCCAAAGACTGTACATCTAAGAGATTCGCATACGAGCGAATAATTAGATAAATATGCAATACTGAGTGGTATTTTTTGAATGTTTGTTGTTACCATTTATAAGCCTGTACAATTGACTTATGCAATAAACATGTTTAAAAAAAGAAAGTAGTGTATTCGTAGCTGTATGTCGTTATTAGACTGTGGATTTTTAGGTAAAATAAAAATTGTCAGTGCACAGGAGCTAGACGTATATTTATTTTTCTACTAATTTGGTAGAAGTATTTTGAAGTTCGTGTACCTATTATCATTATTGTTGTTATTATTATTCTTTGACCTAATGTTTTGCAATGTGGAAGGAAAAAGTGTGGAGTAAAAATCATGCAACACCCCGGCGCACGTGCGCACAACGTTCGCTTTGTGACAGTTTCGCGTGAAGTAAACAACGAACGGGGAGAATTGGAGGTCGCGTACCGGTCGCCCGAGGAAATAAATGATGCAACAGTTCGCGAACGCCTAGAGTACGGAAACTAATCCGGGCGATACGGTGCCAAAATGCGCGTGCGGTATTTTCGTGATAAATAACGTCACATTTGTAAGGTCGTACCTCGTGAGCGGAATGCTACGCGGCCGCCACAAAAGAGATAATAACTCTTTAATGCTCACTCTTGCCCGCGTGCCACATAAATCTGCCCGGCATTCCTCTGAATATGCAAATCGCTCCCATTATCGCAACGTGCTGCTCAAAAACCTTCGGCTGCGCCGCGCCGGCCATATCTGCCGAGCCCTGTAGAATTTTTCCATCGTTAATCGAACATTTCGGGAACCATTTAAACCCTCATTTTCGAACTACCCCCTGTTTTATGGGAGGGCTGCTGGGAACGAATTCCTGGAAAACACATTTCACCCGAATGGTAATACTCTTCTTCCGCGGGTGCATGTTCTACCTTCGAATTTGTCTTAAATGTCTCTCAGGTAGAACCAACTTGGAAACATTTGAAAACGGAGTAATCGTTTCTTTAAAATTCTTCAAAATTCTCATTTACTCCTCTATTAGAGTTCCAATATTCTAATACGTTGCATTGTGACTGTCATGCGTGCATACATGTACTATGTGCATGCACTAGTCATGTATATAAATCAGAAGGTTTTTTGAAAATACAGGGATTTCTCTATATATGTCGCCAAGGCCTGGATGATAAATGTCGCGGAATTCTCCCCACTGCCTCAAGGTATACCCGGTAAGAGACCGCAAAGCTCGAAAGGCTTTGAACGCCGAGGAGTGTAAACATAATACGGCTCCAGCACGATATATGACGTTGGCAAGACCCGCGTTGATGACATATATCGAGAATTCACTGTATAAAGCAGTAGAACGACTTATAACGGGTTCCAAAAGCTTCGAGGGGAGGGGGTTTCCAAACTTGGGGGTTTCTAGAACTCACCATGACACACTCCGACCTACAATACCACGCCATAATCAGATCACCGTAGATCCTCGCGTCTCGCAGCGGCGATAACGGTGCAACACTCGATAAATCCCATCTAAATCTCGTAAGTGAAACAGTGTACCGATTACATCAGGCAGCGTCGTTCCCCGTGGCCCTCGGGCCTCGGGAATATTTTCCCGGGCAAGATTGAAACCCGGCCCGTGCCTGAGGGAGCAACATTTCGGAAAAATCGTGGCGGGGGGGGGGGTGTAACAGGGTTCAATCACTTTCGCCCGTTTATCACTCCTTATTATCGTCGCTATGGCATCGGGCGTCCTCCGTCGAACATATTTTTCCTCGGTATTTCTAGATCCCTTTGAAAGCCTTTAACGATCCCATCACCCAAGAGCTCTGGCGCACGGAGAGCGCGAAGAAGACGAGTAAAAGAGAGCTACGAAGAGAGAGAGCGAGAGAGAGAGAAAGAGAGAGAAAGAGAGAAGGATCCGGGGCCAACGGGCGAGAAGACGTTCGTAAACAGCCGTGTCTGCTGGTCTCGGGCTCTCGGCTCTCGTAGATCACGTTCGGTGTCTCAGATTGTTTTTGCTTTCGGCATCATCCAATAGAAAAACGGCGCAGGCTCTCTGGTTCGCGCCATATTGAAATCTACATAGATATCCAGGTGTATACAGCGAGAGGGGAGGGGTGCGGGGGTTTGGGGGTTACGTACACTCGGCTGCACGCGTACCTACACCCTACACGCCGAAAGGGACGGGGGCGGGTCGAGAAAGGTCTTAGGGGTCTCTATTGGATTACAGAACAAGCGGCTAGCACTCAAGCCTCCGTAACCCCCGCCTCGCTCCGGGCAAAGTAGTTTAGCTTTCGAGTATAGCCTTACCTATCTAGCCTTAGCTTGCCTGTCCATCCGTTACGTTATGTATCCAGGATCCACCCTAACCTGCCTGACCCCTCGTAGAAACCCCCTCGACCCCCCCCCCCCAGGAGCGGGCGCAGACGTTCTTCCTCCGTTTTCTTCGACGTGAACGTCGACCCCCGACGTCACGGACCCACGCAGCTAAGGAAAATAAAGGAGCGGTTACCAACGGGCCAATCTGCACCCACGCAATTTATGCGCGTGTGTTAGGGGCGGATCGTCAACCCCTTGCCGCCCCCTTCGCTTTCTACTTTCTTCGTTCGGCCGTTTCCAGCTTTACTCGACGCTTATTTAATAAGAATAAGTTTCGTGGGGCGGTTGCTTCGAATACCGGTGGCGAGGCAATTGTTGGCGTCTTTTGCACAAAATGTGTTTAGATCAGTGTTGAAACTATATACACCCACATGATTCACGTACATGTACTAGGGGCCACTTTGCCTGTGTTTTCTCCATTGAGCCATTTCGAACTTTCCTCGAAGACCATTTATTCAAGGTAAATATACTGAACCTTGAAAGAGTTGCTTGAAATACAGGGGACTATTAAATTGTTAGAGCCACTTGCACAAATTTATATGTTTGATTGAGAATATATGAATATATTTATGTACCTTTTATGGTAGTCTCCTTACGGAGTTGCGATTTACTGTTCTTGATAGTCCTGTAGATTTTGGCAAGAAAATGCCGAAAATCCAAATTTCAATCCTAGGCGACCACAGCTTTACACACGCATAATTGTTGAACCAGTGATCTCCTAGGATTGAAACTTGGATTTTCGGCATTTTCTCGCCAAAATCTATAGGATTGCATAAAACGAAGACAAAAATATCTGGTTTCCTGAAGTGAAGTTTCACCTAGATTTTCTTACTAATAATATTACACGACTTGCTTTCAATTTATCCCGCTCGATACTCTACCCAAGGCGAATCGATCCCACGTAGTCAAGGATATTCAAGAGGAGTGTAGGGAATGCAGTGTCAGTATATCGGTTAACTGTTTTGGATAAGTATTCGTAGTATGTTGAGTATGGGGCCGAACCGGTGCTGCGATCAGGGGCGGGTTTAGGCGAACGCACGTCGGGAGTTCGCGGCAGTTTGACGTTCATTCGGGAACGCTGGTAGAATTTGATCGGACGATTTCTAGGGTAGTTCGGTGTGTACTTTGTTTTTGGGTTAGGTTGAGGTTTTATGGCTCTTTGCTTCGGGGAACTTTAGCCTGTAATGGTGCGTAGGTATTTAAGGTGGGATGGTAACATCGAAAGCTTACGAATACGTTGCGTTCGCGATTTTAAAAAATTCCCAAAACCAAGTATTCAATGCGAATCGGTAAAATGGATGTCTTCTTTGGAATTGCACGAACTGAAGAGTGTTTTCTTCGAGTATAGTTTCACTGAATGACTTTATTTCTACCTACAATTATTTCGTTTTGTAATAGACTTCTGCGGTAGTTATTTTTAACAAATTGATTTCCACACCAGCGCCCGTACAAGTCTCAAAAAGTACTGAACAATTTCAGTTAAACAGAAACTAGAAAATGAAAGGCTTCAGACAAATTCCAACGAGTAAAAAAAATGGATGACAAATGGTCGAGTAAAAGAAAATTCAACGATAGAAAATTGCACGGAAAGACTTCGAATCGAACTTTCGAAAGGCCAAATATCCGAGGACTCGTCCGCCCCTGGAATGCTTCATAAATTTCAGAAGACAACCAACGACGTGGGGCTCTTAATCCTCTCTCTCTCCCCGAAACTATAGTACCACGTTCTCCGATATCAAAGCACCCCCGAATCAACCCCTAATAGAGTTAAGCTCTCCATTTGTCAGGAGAAATTTCGTAGAATCTTCCGCGCGGAGACTGACATCGTCCCGCAACACGAGCGACGGGGCCGTGGGAAAAACCAACCGAAAAGTGTCGTAATTCGTCATCCGTGGATCGGTTAAGTTTAACACGATGTTATTAAAGTAGTAAATTACATTCCAGCCTGGGATATGGATTAGACGTCGTCCGCCTGGTGCATGCTGGAGCTCCGGCAAGTCGAAGTAACAGTTCATAGCGTCACGGAACCAAAATTGGAATTCTGTCCTACGTGGAGCGGATTTTGAAGCAGCTTCTAATGTTCGGTATTGTCAGCTCGGATGTTCAACGTTTCCTCCGAGAACTCATGATCCCGACACGGATAACATCAACCCTGTGCGCGATCTTCAGAAACTCAGTTCCTCTTGATCTGTTTTTATTTCTCTGTCTTTCACCATTGACCTTCGAATTGATCTGTCTTTATTGCACTTGTATCTCTTCATTTCCCATACAACAGCCTAACAGACTCTGAACCAAAACTCCTGCCCCGCGACCCTGTACCTGGTAACCCTAAGCTCGGATTCGAGTACGTCGCGGGGGTGGCGGGGCACACAACGAAGCCAGCGTCGCGACGTCTAATCCATATTCGAGCGGGGGATGAAATTTACTACTTTAATAACACGGAGGTTCCGGGTCTTGTGCGCGGCCACATCCGCGTGCGCTTATGCATATAGCTGTGTGTGTGGCGGGGCAAGGGGGGAGGGCTGCAACGCCGGTGCAACGGCGATGCAACGGGGCGTGAGGGAGGGGCGGGGGTGTATGACGCGCTGCCACGTCCCACAACTTGCAGCGGGAGCCAGTGTCCGACAGCCGGGGAACGATTTCGAGTATTTGGGTCAAGTTGCGCCCGTTGTTTGTTGCTGGCGACGACAAGCGCCTCCAGAACGTAAATCCGGCCGACGCGCTGTCGGGAAAGTAGCGGCCGCTAATTTAACGGTGTAATATGACGCCAGAAGTTGCCCGGCTCCGCTGTTCATGATATTTCCGCGGAAACGGCCGCCGTTTCGTTTCATTTCGGGAACAGTACGAACGACAACGGAATTTCGGCTTGTTCCAGACGGGTCTCTCCTCGCGTGGATCCACCCCCAAAGAGAAAACCCGCGCGAGCTTTTAATGGGAACTGTCGGTCGGCGTCGGCCTGTTTTTAGCTAATTTTGTCCGTCGAAGGACCGGGCCGCTTGTCAAAATGTTTCCGCAGAAATTTGTTGCACCGCGTGCTACTCCATTTCCCCGGTAAAACAGTGTTCTATTTGAACTGTGGGACCACGATCATTCGAAACAGTACTTCCAACACGACTCCCATCACTTTTATTTGTAAATTCAAGTGCTTCCGAACCAGATAAAATTGTTTGTCTGTACAGGATCGTACATAACATAACATAAAATTGTATTATCCTTTCTAGAATAATATTTAACACTGGAACTACCGAACCAGCCGAAATGACTGGTGGATAATTTTTACTCTTCTTTCTAGTACACGTTACTATAAAGAGCGTACGAAACCTGAGTAAATTAAATCTTGCTGTTATTATAAAGGGATTTAGTCTAAGTCACGTTTAGCGGTAGGTTCAGTGTTGAAAGAATTAACCCGAGGAAGATTAAGGGTGGGATTCAATAAGGGAAGATTCTGTTCTGTTTTCGCAATTGCGTCGTTGTGCAGCGTTGCACAGTGCGAGAAGTTCTGGCTGCGCCGCGAATTGTCGCGACATTCTGCCGGGACGGTGAAAAATCTACGCTCGTTATCAAAAGCGCGTCGAGTTTACGGCAACATTATTAGGGGAGTAAAGTTCGTCTCGGTTAGGATGTGGGTTGGGTCTCCTTAAGACTTCCCCGGGTCGTGTGCTCCCCCGCTTGAACCACTTAGAATCAAAGTAGCGTCTACATGCGTCGGGGGGTAAACAGGTCACTCTCCGGCGAGATTGCAGCCGCGCCGTGTGTAACGTCTTTAAAATAGTGCTCGAGCAAAAATCTGTAATTCCACATCGGACTGTAAACCCGCGGACGGAACCACTTAGACCGACGAACGCTTCTACATCTAAAAATCACACCTCGCGTGGAACTCATTCCTCGCACGTATACTCGGAACGAAAATTCCCCATCGCCCGGCAGGATGATCCTCCTGTTTTTGAAAAATTCCAAAAATATCTCGAAACCTAGTAGAATTTTTTAGAATTGTATTTCATACATTTCAGGGGATTATTTTTCAAATTTTAACGATTATTGAAAAATTCAAGTCTCTATCAATGCATTAAACACCTTCAGAAAGTATTTAATAATCGCATGTATGCGGGTAAAACGTTAGAATCCATATTCGCGTGAAACCATAAATTAAGAGCACCGATTTACGAAATAGTTGAAGCAGCAGTCGAGTTTCAGCCGTCGCGGAATTGCTAATTCAAGGACATTAAATATTAAAGTATTCTGCTTCTTCCACCCCAGTTTCCCAAGATACCGCGTTGGTCACTATACCCCGAAGTTCTGATTAGATCAACGCCGTCTAACTCCGGGAAGATCTGCGAATTGGCGACGAGATTTGCGTTAACTGTAACACGACGTTATTAAAGCAGTAAATCCTATCCCCTAAAGGATACGTATTAGATCCGCTTTCCTCCTGATTAGTTCAAACATCTAAAATCATAGTGACGTTTCACCCTGCCGGATCTCTGCTGGATCTTACGAGGCAAAATTTGCTTGATTTATTGAAAGTTTAATCTACGATGTCTCTAAATATAAAAATGGAAGAAGTGGGTCACAGAAAAGGTGAACACTTGGTAATTCAATCACATTAATAAAGAACGACGAATCAATCACATCAAATTTTGCCATTTTTACTCACAGCCGTACACACACATTGCCGGAAATAATTGGGAATACTTAATCCTCCTTATTTATAAATATGCGGGAAAAAACCGTTCAAGATAAACCATTTAAACAATTTCCCCACGGTGTAAACAAACAAACCGGAACATTCGCGTGTCCCCATTAGCACGCGGCGCCCGTCGTATATCAAAATTATTCCTTGCGCCAGCAACTACAATTTATCAGGAATAATATTATTATTAAACAGGCAATTTTGGTGGGTTTCGCGAAGCAATCGCCGCAACACACAAAACGCGGGGACCCATAAATAAGTTTAATTACATTACTATCGACAAACGGCGGCCATTACCAAGAGAAGTTTAGCTCCGCGTGCACGAGCGGGTGTCTGCGTAGAGGGCGGCCGGCGCGAAAATAAAATCAATTGTAAATCATATCCCCGGCCCGGAACCCATAAATCTGGTTCCGGGCATATCGTAACTTTATTCCGCGTTTTATTCCGTCAACATGGTTTCGCCGCATCCGGCCCGCGTCCCATTTCCTACGAACTTTGTCCGCGAGCAAATTCTACGCCAATTTCGATTTCCGCTTATTTCCACGTAACGACTACGGCCCTGCCCTCCGCCGGAAAGTTCCGACGTGAAATTGTCTCTAACCGCGATCGAAGTTCGCGCGGCGGACCTATCGCCCCGCGAGGATCCAGATTTTCACGAATTTTCGGTGCACGAGAACTACCCTCCCGCCGTTTATTACACAACCCATCCATCGATCGTCCATTGTAATTTATTACCGGGATCAGAATTTTCGGAAACAATCGACCGAAAAAGGGAGCTCGATCGAAATTCGTTTCCTCTCTTATCGAGCACTGTTTTTCACCGATTTCCAGGATTTTTTTCGGTAAAACTATCGGCCATACTGCATTAGGATTTTGCAAACATATTTATGGGTATTTGAAGGTGATGTGTGATTTTTTTGGAGTCAAAATATTGAAAATTACAAGAGCTGTATATCTTTTTGTAGGGTACGCTTTGAAAATTATAATATTGTCAATTTGTTAGTGCAAGTGATCAGTGGATTAAAGATCACAACGGTGAACCACACTGGGAACAATACCGGGTCAGTAGTTTCGTAGACGTGTAATATTGACAACGTTATCCGCGCTGCCATTGAAAGTTTTATGGCAGCGGCGCAAGACCACGGCAATGCAGCGTTTACGCGAGCCTCGGTGCAAAATATTTCCACAACAACGAGATTCGATTTTTCGCCGGCTGTGCTACGGGGGCTGTTGCCATTCGCAGCAATCATTGCTTTGTGATTGCGACCCCGATAGACAGTAATTCTGACTTTAAAAATAGAGACGAATCACGGTCGTCACTGCGCAACCACCGGTGAGAAACGACTGTCACTCGGATGTCCTGCTTCCGTCCCTTTAGAGGAAAGTAATCAAATATGAAATAGTATCTTGAATAGAACACAGTACAGTTTCTAGGAACTCGATAAATAAAACCCATTGCCCCATAAATTGCATAGCAGTCGTATCGACTGCCTACTAAACTTGCAGATATATTTTAAAAATTAAGATTTGCAGAATTTCAGTTGCCTACCTGAAAAAAGGTTGCAAAATTTCGACTGAGGAGGTTTCCGAAATTCTAGGGGAATTTTACTGGTTTGCAGTGTTTGATATTCAGAAGCTGTTATTTTATTTAATTTCTGTTTAAATGTGATTCTATAAGAATAGTGACAATCTATATACAGTTTTATTTCTTTTCTATGATAATATTAAATATGTGACGGAACTCCATGCTGGGAAATAATAAAAATTCTTAAATCGAACACTCATTTTACTGAAATAAATTTTTAATTTAAGCTGAAATTGATAGAATATTTCCAATAATATTTAATTTACCGTGATCGATTCGCGAGTGTGCTGCACCAATTACTGTTTTCCTGTACCAGTTCCAGGACAAGCACCACCGTCCGAAACTATCCGAAACAATCGCGCAAACTATTTTCACCGGTCGTTCCCTGGGACTTTCTAAGGTCATTGTTGAACGGTCCCGATAGATCGCCGAGGGGAAGGTCGCGGAGGATCAGATTGAAGAAACAGAAGGGCATCAGAAGTTGGGGAACGGTTAACGAGGAACTGGCGGCCGGCCAGTTAATTAAAACCAACATGCTCCTTAACTGGATTTTCCAAAGTATCATTTTAATCCATTGACCGTACACACAGGCCCGTAATTGCGCGACTATAATTGCTTTCGCGCGCGACTGCTCGCAGTTGTTTCACCTCAAGAATGAAAAATCAATCCCGGGGAATCCCGGCGAAGGCGAATCGGTTCGCACGATTCCCCCGAACAATGTTTGTTACGTTTCTTCGGTCGAGGGCGCGGGGAAGGCTTGTGGCAATTATTTTCGCCATTTTTTCTTTTCGGCATCGCGGCTAATGGTTCGGTGGCAAAGGTTTCGCGAATTTCCAACGGTGTCGAGAACAACCTTCTCCGGCTCTTTCGTTTTCAGCGGTTATCACGTGATACTTGACCCAATGTGGCCGCGCGGACGACGGCCTAAAGGTACATACATACGTCGCGAGGGAAACAAAAGGGACGGGGCGGCGACAGAAGGAACGTGACCTCGTCGTTCGAATTTCCATCGTCGTCGGGGCGAACGTGCGTGTGACGGGAAATTAATGCAATCCTCTCGAGATCTCCTCTGTAATTATCATTTTATCTATCCGCGGCGATAAAATAATCGCTTGAGAATTTATATTTTAATTATTCATGTCTACCCTCGCTGAAAATTCTGTGCCGGACGAGTACGGTTTTCCCGAGTACACTTTATTGTGCCAATTACTTTATCCTGGGATCTACAAGCGATTGCTGTGCAGTCATTGTTGCCCCGTAGATTGTACAGTTCAAAGATTAACGTGGAATCTGGAGCAAACGTGCCAAGTGATTTCTGGGGTTTCGGGTCGCAGTAATTGTGATTTATTGTGCCGTAGAACTTGTCGTATCTGGCCCTCATTATTCGGAATGGTTTTGTATGTGCATAGGACGTTTACTTCAAAATTTGTATATTTTACTCATTTCTTTACTTGTGAAGAAGATAGTTGTGTCAACGAATTGCTCCCTTCGTATCACAAGATTTTCTGAAAATATTTGTTTATTCGTTCTAAGTATACCCATTTAACAACGAGTTTGTTTCCACAAGAGTGCATGGCTCTTTATGCTAACTTGACAAATATACTGGAACCTTTCCAAAGTTTGTCCTCTCGTGATTAGTGACACCATATGCAACGTCCATTTTGTTCAGGAAACCGTGCTCGCCTACAGTGTACTCGCCTGAACCATGGGCTTCAGTATTCAGTTTATCACTTGAACAGAAATACCTGTAAGCTCGAAATTTCCAATCGAATCTCGCTGAGAAAGCTTTTGAAACAGGACACCATGCGACGCATCCGATATTTGAAGGCAGTTGTCGATTCAACGGCTCGAAAAACGATAGTTTTTTAGTTAGTTTCTGTTGATCGAACCAACTTACACCTGTGTCTGATAGCCCACGCCTGTGCTGGAGTACTTGCACGTGTTTGAGTAAGCAGTAAAAATTAACTTGAAGAAGTAAATACAAAAACTATTCTTTTCTAATCGAATCAAACTATTAACGAATATGTTACAAAGGGAAATATTACATTTTTCAACCCTTGAAGTATATTAAACATTTTTTCTTAAGATGCGCATTATACTTTCGACAATCATACATGATTGTGGTTATACGTCACGTTAATTGTCAATTTATTTATCCAGTAATACCGCGAGATTTTGAAGACTTAATTAATATGCCTTATTATTTGCCAGTCTCCATCAAGACTAACTCGATTTTCACTTCTGAGCAGTTCCTACCAAACAGTACAGCGAATTCTCGATATAAGTCACCAACACAGGTCTCGCCAGCGACGTGTATCGTCCAGGAGACATACCCGAGCCGTGTTATGTTTACCGAGATCTTTCGAGCTTCGCGGCCACTCGCGGGATACACACCGCGATAGTGGGGACAATTCCGCGACGTTTATCCTCTAACCCTTGGCGACATATACAGAGAAATCACAGTATGTTCATATTTAAAAATTCGTAAAAATAGATAAAAGCACTTAAATATTATTATTAAACAGAAAATGTTACATTCAAAATGAACGAGTTTAATGAAAATGTTGCAAGTAGATAGAATGAGTAAAACTTTGTCCATCAGTACATCGGCGGTAATTAGATACAAAGGCGGGCGATCGATGCGGCAATGAACGGGTTACCGAATCCCATCCAAGGATCCCGTGGTCCGAAACCGCAAAAGCCACGCGAATAACGCACAATCGAAACTCTCCAGGCAGTTCTCGAAAGATCCTCGCCCGAGAACCGTCACGATACAATCCTGAAGAGCGGACACAGTGCAGTTTCCCGCCGCGAATGCAGTCTAGCGAGGTCGGGGTTGGTTGAGGATAAGGAAGAGTAGAACGGGACGGAGGAGGAAAAGAGACAAACAGATAGATAGATAGAGAGAGAGAGAGAGGGGTGAGAGTAAGGAGGGCAGGTTCGGTCGTCATTCGTAATTGGAAACTGCCGCATAATTATCCGAGCAGCGAGCAGCCAGCCGGCTGGATGCTTCTTGTCCAGCTATACACATGTCGTCGTGCGGAATCTCGCGATGCGGCGCGGCGGCGGTGCGGCGGCGGTGCGGCGGCGGCGGCAGCCGGCAAAACACCGTCATTAACGTGCCTCGCTCGTCAGCCTGTGAACGATGCTTCAAGTGTCTTCGTTCCACCTCCTCTGTGCAACACTCGCCCCTCTTCTCCCCTTGGTCTCTCCTACCCCCTCCCCGGTGGTGTTCCGCCATACGAAACTCGCGGAGCCGCGGTAATTCGAAGAGCAAAGCGCCCTTGCGGTCCGGACACGGCATAATCGTTGCCACCGAAATCCGATTGCGGTTCTTCCGGCGGATTAAACGGCGCCGGTCGGTTCGCTCGATCGGCCGGATACCGCGACTCCATACAACCCCTAATCGGCTGCATTCTTAACACGGCCGGCACGCGATCCCGGATAATGAAAATATTCGGGGGGGTGCTGCAGTTTGCACCGGCCACCCCCCTCGCTCGGTCTCGATGTTGCCGTTGTAGTTGCAGTTTACCGGCGAGGCTGCAACCGATCCGATCGACGCAGCGAACGCCGTTAGCTCGCCAGCTCGAAAGTAATCCCCGCTGACCTGGATATCGCGCCGCTGCACCGGCCAGCACGGATGCACCCGATGCACCCTGCCGCGTCCGCCGCTGCTGTCGGTGCTGCCGCTGTTGCTGCGTCGCTGGTCTTTGCACCGATGATTTTCGGCGCGAGGGTAATCGTGGGCACCGGTGCGTTTATATACGGGGTGGACCGTGTGACTTTGCCACCTTGAAGGTCGTCGATGTGTTTTCTTTTTTTAATGAGACGACACATATTTTTGAGTGTCAGTCAAGATAAAGACGTGAACAACATGAATATGATGACCGAATATGATGACCTTCGTTTGACCTTGAGCGTCAGAAATGAATATTCTATTCGTTTTAGGGACACTCGCAGGGATTGTAACGATAAAAGTACGAAAGGACAAATATTGTGGACAATAAAAGATTTTTCCCAAGGTCACACTTTTTAGGGTGTCCAATATCATGACAGAAACAAGTAAGAATGCTGAGTGTTCCACCTAATTTGAGCAGCATAGTTAAATCTCATTTATTTTATTAGAAAGGAGTTTCAGAGGGAGACATGATTAAGTTCGAGAGAGCCAATGCTGTCAAATTATTACCTATTAGTAGTACGACCAATTAGAAGATTATCCTTGTTAAAGAAGTAGTTTGAAGAATATTCTAAAAATTGATGTATGAACATTTTGGATGGATGCGTGAGAGAGAGCCAATGCTGCCGAATTATTATTAGTAGTACGACCAATTAGAAGATTATCCTGGTTAAAGAAGTAGTTTAAAGAATATACTAAAAATTGATATATGAACATTTTGGATGGATGCGTGAGAGAGAGCCAATGCTGTCGAATTATTACCTACTAGTAGTACGACCAATTAGAAGATTATCCTTGTTAAAGAAGTAGTTTGAAGAATATTCTAAAAATTGATGTATGAACATTTTACACATGCATGCGTGAATACATTGGGTCGACTGCTACGTTGAGTTTAAGATCTCAGAAACTGTGGCTTTGAAAGAACTGTCCCCTATTTCTTCGGAATCTCATAGACTGTGAACTTGAAGAAAAGTCGTTGGCTCATCACAATACTGGCGATCATAAATGAGATATTTAGGTGAACCACCCTGTATATATTGCGAGGGGAGGAACGCCGATGCAAGCACCGACGGCTGAATGGATTCCGAATTGTTTTGACGGAGCCTTTCCGTTTTTCTACGGCCGACGTGCTGCTATCGGATTGTACGATTGTTGGACGTTTGAACAATGCTCTTTCTAATGATTCTGTCGCCCCCGACCTGAAGCAATTTCGTTCGGTGATTGACTCCGTGGTCTTCGATGCGAGAGAAAGCTACTACTGACGGTTAGGGCATGTTGACATCGTTCCTTCGAGCATTCTTTTTTCATTCACTTATTGTCGTAATACTGATTCCGTGTTGATGGTAACTGGTCTACAAGTTGTACTATAAGTTGCTCCAGTGCAACGTAAAAGATATTGTACAGCATTTAACAAAATTTAAATGTTTCTATCTATACTTCATTTACATTCATTTTGACAGAACATGTAACGAAGGGTTAAACTTCACCCTAGCAACCCAGGAATTTTTAACTTTTTTTTTTCTATAATCCTGTACACCTTGACGAGAGAATCGCTCGGCCCTAAAAACGAATAACTTTCGAACCAGTGAATTCCTCGCATGAAATCAAAATAAAAATTCCGAAGAGCCTATTCACTGAAAAGAAACTAATTCTCAACTACGCAGAAATCGTTAAAACAATCCAATAACCGCTGAAATCGCATCACGCTTTAACGAATTTCTTCTGCTACACAGAAATCGATCGAACAATCTAATAGCCGATAAAACTGCATTACTCTACAACAAATTTTTTCTTCCCGCATAGTTTTCCGATAGTTCGTGTTGCAGCAGTGTTGCAATAAAAGAGAAAGTAGCGGCCTCGCGTTCTAAGCTGCGAGCACGAATATTTTTAAAGTAGAAATTTCTGTGGCCTCCACAGCACATAGGAGAGCCTCGAGATCCGCTTGTATAATAGTTTGACGTTGCGGGTAACGGAATTCCTTCACCCTGCCTCCCCCCACCGATCAGGGGTGGCTATATATTTCGTTTGATTATTCGAAATTGCCAGGCCGAAACGGTGTTCGCGTTCGTTCGAGGAAATTCGCGCGAATTAGACTGCTCGATTTTCAAGTTTTCTTACTCGACGCTCTTGAAACACTACGGAAATATTATGTGACATTTATTTATACACTGGTGGCCGACCTACTTCCGAAACTTCCGACCCGTGGCTTCATCAATAAACTTTTCCTCGAGCGTTCTCTCTCTCTCTCTCTCTCTCTCTCTCTCTCTCTCTCTCTCTCTCGAAGCGAGTCGAGGGGCCGAGGAAGTTTTCTTAAACGGAGAACGGGAAGTCCAATCGGCGCGAATTTGAGTTCCGGCTTTGGTGATCAAGACTTTTTGTACACGTGGCGACCGGTAATTGCCGCGAGATTTCCAATTAATCAGCCGGCCCGACGTTAATTAACACTGTTCCCACCACGGCCGGACAAATAGACCTTTTTGAACCTCTGCGTACAATTTCGTACATGCAACATTATCACTATTTATCTTTACGGGTTTTCTTAAAGTATGTATACAATGTATTCTACGTTTAATTACATTAACAATAATTTTTTCCGACACGTTCATGCCGGCGGTGCTATTTGCTTTACTTTTTTTCTCAATTAATATACGTTAAATTTTCAACTATGTGGCAATCTTCTTAGTTACTAAGTAAACTGCATTTTGATGGAACATTCAACTATGTGCCACCGGTTCATTAATGTTAATAAATTTGCAGACAGGTCGGCCGGCGATTATGAAAAATCACGAGGGGATAATTGATATTCGCATAAATTGATTTCCCACTAACCTAGCGTGACATTTCATCAAAAGCGGAAGAATAGACTGCTAAATGTTTATTCAAAGCAACCCAACAACATTAAAATGAGATATACATATATATCAATTATATTGCAAGCAACCCAACAACAATAAAATTTGCCAAAAACCGCTCACCTCTTAACGCATCAGGAACTCGGAGAAATGCGGCGCGAGGGGGCATCACGAAGAGAAATATCGGTGCCGATTATGGTCGTGTAGGACGGCAGAAGTATTTCGCTCGACAATTTCCGTTCCCATCGAGCCGTTCCATCGGCGAGGGTCAGATTATTCGACAATGAGGCGTCAGAATAAATCACGCGGTGGAAATGTAAGTGGCTGCAATTAGGGGTGAGACTTTTATAAACGAGCGGCGAGTAATTTAATCCGGCTATAACGGATTCGCTTATTCGTTCAATAATTATCTGCTCGGCGAGAGAACCCGGGAGGAATAAAAATTCCTCGGTTTCGCTCGACGGTCGCCGAGGCAAATTGTTTCGATATATAAAACCTTCCTTTGTCGGCCACCCACGGGTGGAGGGGGAGAAAAAAAGAAAAAAAAAATACAAAAGAAACGCGAGAACGAAAACCGTGGCGATGGCTGTCGACGAGCGTCGTTCGATAATCGTTTCAGCGCGTTGCTTAATTCCGATCCAATATCTCTCTTCCCGTTCTGTTCGACATTCACCGGCTCTGAAGGTTACTGTCAATGCTAACTGCACTATTGCCCGGAAATATCGTAAGACATTATTGGATCCGTCAGACGGGGATTAGAATTCGCGGCGAGCGTGTAATTCAATTGCAATTCGAGATTCGCGCATAATGCAGTTTATGCCCCCGTCTCTGGCCGAGAAGCTGGAAACTGTGTGTGCCGTGTGTTTGCGTGGGTGTGTGTGTGTGCGTGTGTGTGTGTGTGTGTGTGCGGGCGGCTCTGAGCACAAATGGATCGGACGGGGACGACCAGTTGCTCGGTCTGCGCAATCCCCGGATCTGAATCCATTCCATTATTAATTGCGGAGCCATCTAAAATCCATCGTTCACGCAACAACCACCATTAACCACCGAACGTTCACGCGCCGATACTCGAACCGGCGAATTGTTGTCCGCTTCTTCTCGCGTTCGATACACAGCAGCCATATTTTCGTCTCTTTGTGGAATTTATGCGTTTGCGGTGTTCCCGTGCAAAATTTTACGAGAGATACAATTGAAATAAAAGCGTACATTTTCTTCGGATTATTTCAATAAGTCGAGGGTTGTGAAATGGTGTTTTACGTTATCTGTTTTTAAATCCGTAGTTTAACAATAGGACTACCGAACCAGTCAGGATGACTGGTGGATGATTTTTTCTTTCACGATCAGTGAAACTATGAACACGTTTTCACGTTTTTAATTACAAATATGTATAATATACTGTAAGAAAATGTACCGTGTTGCTAATGACCTTTGATGTTGAAGCAACATTAAACAAATAATAATAATAATAGTAAATATCTCTTCTTTGGAGTTACCATAAAAATCGTATGAAACCTGAGCAAATTCAATCTTGCTGTTATTAGAAGGGGATAAGTCTAAGTCACGTTTATTAATGGCGAGGCACACCAAAAATTATTGTATCTTTATTAAAAAATTATTTACAATATTAAATTTGTTTGTATTTAATAAATGACTAAACATCTCAGTGTTGTGCTAGTAAATCGCACCATTTTCGTATGTGTAACATGACAAAAATGTATATAGAAGTGAAGTGTTCGAAAGAAATGTTTCCTTTTGGAGTTAAAACAGCTTCGAGGGCAACGGGTTAATGACAATTCCGAGTCGCCGGAGCTTCGAACGAAAAACTGTGCCGAGGTTCGACGGCGAACAAGCACGTCGAAGCGGCAGCAATTTTTTTTCTTTCTCGGAGAACAGAGCAGCCTGTATTATTTACCGTAGACAAGCCGCCGCCTTAAGATGGAACGGGGATCGCGTGATTCGCGATAAAAAGCATCGCCCGGCAAGAAAAACGGGAACAAGGACGAAGAGTTACTCTCGGGGCAGACACTGCTCTGTATACGAGCAGTTCGCGCGGGGACCGCAGGTTTTTTTCACAAGTATGCCGAGAGATCGAGGCAAAGGGCGCAGGATTTATGATCCCGTGGCAGGGTCGTCCGTTCCGCGAATGAATCGCTCGGTCGCAACTTTTTCGTAAGGCCCTCGGTGAACAAAGCTCCGACTATAGATTCCGTGATCGGAAGAACAATAGAATTAATGGCCGGTGAGAACCGCCGGAGAAAGAGAGAGAATTTTTCCGTCCACTGTCGCGCCACACCGTCCCCCCCCACCTTCCCGTCGCCCCTCGCTTCCCGGGAAATAACGGGTCTGTGCACACAGGCACGGAGAAGTTACCTAAATTCTGGAAAACCCGTTATTTCGTCCGGGACCGATAAGAAAGTATTTTTACACCTTCGGTAGTTTTGCGATTCTCTGCTGATACCTTCGTCGACATTTCTGACAGGCTCGGAGCTTTTCTGTGTATAATTCTATTGTTGCTATATTGCGTACAACTGCTCCTGGTAAATAAAATAAATTTCTGAGCTCATTTCAAGAAAATTGGTACAAATTCAATTCCTAAATTTCGTAGACTCAAGCCGAAATGTTTGTTACAATTGAGGCAATTTTAATTTCACTTAAGATCCCACAGTCCACTGCCCCTATCGAATTCCTGCGTGTTCGAGGCTTCAGAAAAAGAGAAAAATACTTTTTGGGTTTTTCTAAGCACAGTGCGTCCCAGAAAAATGTCACAGATCCACGTGACAGCTATCCAAGCGAACGAGAGGAAGATTTCAGAGGAAGATAGAGAGGGTAGGGGTTGAGCTGTGAAAGTTCGCGGTGAATTCGAGGGGGCGAACGTGTCCAAACGTTATCAGAGGATGGTCATCGTCGCGCGTCGCAGGAATACTGACGCACAGAACAGCAAAAGCTTCCCCCTCCGACCTGTTTCGGGTTTTAGGCAGGCTCCGCGCAGGAGGCTGGAGCGACGAATATTGTCCCGGGGTTGGCGTGATGCAATATGAAAAAGATTCCGTTGAGACAGACGCAGTGATCTTTAGTAAGTGGGCTATTCGTTGAAGCGGAATCGAATTGGGGCTCGACAGAGCCGAGGACAGAGACATCGTGTTGCCAATGGGGTGGCTTGATGTCGGGATTATCGGAAAGACCGGTGATCAGTTTGGGGATAAGTGTTGCTCGCGTGGGAAGATTGCGGGCACAGTCTTTTGGTAGCGACGGTGCTCGGATTGCCGGGAAGATGTGAGCTTTTGATTAGTAATCCGTGTGGTGCTTGAATTGCTAGGAATTGCCGGGAATGGATTGAGGGGCGATTTCACGAGTATGAAAAGAAACGTTACTTTTAGAGAATTTTTTTCCTCCTTAATTGGCGGACTTATTTTTTCCAAACGCGCGTCTCAAATGTACCTACATGTACTGTGAAACTCGTAATTCTTATACTGCAAAATCTTTAAAAATTCCCGAATGACCCGATATACACGTTCCGTAATGGAAATGATTCGAATCTGCACTTTTCATTTCATCCTCGATCAAGCTACAAATGAGTAGTATGTTCGAAGTGTCCATAATAGTTTAAACGAAAATTCAAAAATCGTATGAGTATTTTACTGAGTAAAAGCAAGAAAGGCGACCTCATTTCATGATTCACATTGCAATAAAAAATGCAGAATATATTACGCGACATTTAAAAAATAACATCACCTCATTCAACCCTTATGTACATAGAAAAGTATGTATGTATGTATACAATGACCACTACTAAATATAATATGCAAGAAAAAATCGTATGCAATAGTGAATGATGGGGGAACACATTCCAAAAAGAATTTTATCTCTACCTCGTTCTGTGCTCCTGTAAAAAATCCCTAAAGATCACCATCATTTTAATGTAATTTAACGAAAGGTCACGCTGAAACAGTCCCTACCTCGCTTCCCACTTGCCGTAAAATTTTTTAGCCACTTCAGCCGGATGCAGCACAGGTAGAATAACGCTAACAGTCGAGGAAAAATTAATTTAGGCGATTATTTAACGTTCCCGGAGTCCAAAGAGGATCCCGTCGAGGACGGTACAGCAGACAACGCGATTTTCACGGTTCGATCGCGCGTTTAATAATGCATAAGGCGGTGAAGTGTTTGCGAACGGTCGCACTCGCAGCCGTTCTGGTCACCCCTCGATTGGAAAAAGCACGTTCGTATTAATTAGAAGGCGGCCAATTGGAATTAAATCGACGCGGGCGTTTAGCGGGCGAGCGGAACATCGGAAGAAATAGCGGGGGCGGGGGAGGGTGGACTATCTGCGGGCTTTCATTGTGGATCGAGTGCGTGCTCGCGGGTCTTGCTTCCCTTCGGAGCGCAATGTCAATATTTAAGGGATCGGCCGATTCATCGAAGACGTCCTAGGAATTAATGCGAGAGGATCCGCCGCAGCGGCGCGCCGCGGCGACGAGTGGGTCGACTTAATTGAGAAGAATGAAAATGCCCCCCGTGCCCATGGGGATTTTTATTATTTAAATGAGCCGAGGCTGAGTTCAACGCCAGGAAGAAATTAGGCCGTCCAGCCTTCGCCTGCCAATTGCGAAACTTTCGAATCTCGACAATAATCTCCTATCTTCAGCTTTTATGTAACTATTTTTCTTTTAAATAAAATTTATTTCATCAATGTGCCACGTACGCTTTCTATACCAGTGGAAAAATAAATATAGTGACGATAGCGTTATGCTGAATCGAGTATATTTACCGGTACACGTGGGAAAAAATTTAAGGGGTGGTTCTCCAAGACAATATAAGACGAAAATGAAGAATAAAAATATTGCGATTTCGGCTTAATTTTTCAGTTATTATCGATTAAAAATCCGCCTAAAATGCGGCAACCCGACCGACAGAGGTTGCTTACGTCATAATGGCGCGCGACAGTCACGTATCAAAAGGGGCTCCTCGCTCGCACCCAGTCGTTAGGCTTTCACGTCACACACTTCAGCCAATAATTCGGCTGGAATCGAAAATGCGTGTGGAATGACCTAATATGACGGTATACGTCGAATTCTTGTCAGGTGACTTCTTGCGAGGCACGCGGTGTATCTGTCACGTGACACGTGACTGTGGCGCGCCTTTATGACATACGCAACGCTCATCTCTGTTGGCCGGGTTGCCTCATTTCAGGCGGATTTTTAATGGTTAACATTGTTAATTATAAAATTATTTTCGTCTTAAATTCTCATGGAGAACCACCCCTTAAATTTTCTCCCACCTGTAGTCGAACAGCCTGTATGGAAACATGTAAAACTTCAGTGAACAAAATTTTGGTGAAAAGTCGAATAGCCTGGTTTCTGCACCAAGGTCTTAAGTCTGCCAGCGAACTTGGCTAAGCCGGAATATCGTGCGTTAAATTACACGTTGAATATTTATCGCGGTGGCCGTCGCGACGCGACGCAGCGTGTCGCAGCGCGAAATGCTCAGTCAACCGGCGTCTATGAATATCACGAGCAATCTCAAGAAGCTCGCAAATACCGCATTCTGGCCCGGTAAATGTAGTCGGCGCGTGCCACGCCGGTGTTGACCCTAATTTCCCGCGCGAGCCTGCAACCTGCTGGCTCGTTCTCACCGCGTTCTCGACAGTGACGAAAACGGGCATTGTTTTACCGAAAAATCCCTCCAACAAACAGGACACGATAATCAAACAATTTCGAAGCGGAGGTTGTTAATTGAATATCTGGAGCACGATGCAGTATGCTTCTTTTTCTTGTTTATCGATTTTCAACGTGGCTATCTAATTTACAACTCGATCCACGCCAAAAGTTTGTGAAAAAATGTTTTCATAAATTTGCAATTGGTCGGTAGAGAAA
The DNA here is from genome assembly GCA_028454255.1 of Halictus ligatus. NCBI lineage: Eukaryota > Metazoa > Arthropoda > Insecta > Hymenoptera > Halictidae > Halictus > Halictus ligatus. The sequence continues at coordinate 14,161,412 of CM052138.1, read as the reverse complement.
TTACCAAAAGATTTATGTTGCAAGAAACTTGAAATTCTATGAACACTTCTCATCGAATGAACGTGGAATTAATCTTACGGAAATCGAATCCTAAATTCAATTACTCGAAGCATAATATTCGGGTCACCTATCGAATTATTCTTATTAAATTATTTTTTGATTTTCACGAGGGGAATGCACTGCAGTCCGACAAAAGAGGTGATCTCTTAAATACGAACGTCACTGGGAATAGTGAGAAGAAATAGAAGTGGATAGGATTAGCTTCGTTACTCTGATCAGGAACAACGACATTAAATATTGCTGACTCCGCGGAAGCGACTGTCTATAAGATAATCCCGAAGTTTCCTGGGAGTTCTGGTTCCTGGGACAGGAGCAATCGCTCGATCGCAGAAATAAAACTCGGAAGATCTCCTAACAGGATCGCGATGTCGTCCCTGTCGATCTTACCGGCTCCCTTGGCATTTGATCCGGGTACTCGGACAATTATTCGCGTTTAATCGCGGTCGTAATGAACTTTTTCTCCTCCGTCATTTATTCGCCCCTTTGTCCCGGGGACCCGGTTGAATATTTATCGAAGTTAAACCGAGACGAATTTAATAAATGCGTTATGATTTAATCGGGCGCACCGGCGCGCGGCGGGAAAGCTCGCTCGAGGGTCTCGAGATTACGTGCCTGAGGTAGAAGAGAGAAAGAGAGAGAGAGAGAAAGAGAAAGACAGGGGATTGGAGAAACCACGGGATATAAAAAGAAAGGAAACAAATCCTGGTTAAAGGGCTGATGAAGGATCCGAGACCCATGGGTCTCTGGACGGCAGGGACAAGCGGGGAGAAGGATCAGAATTATGGTATCGCTTAAATTCAGCTCGGCGTGGCGCAAAATTAAAAGAACAACTCGTCGCCTGCCCTGTGTATGCTCTTGGCCCTTTGTCCTTCTTCACGCGTGAAATGGTCCCTAGTCCCTAGTCCTTTCTTTAGTTTACTCATCAGTCTCTAATCTTCAGCCTAGTCCTCTGTCATCTCCCTAATTCGGTCTCTAGTCTCTAGTCTTCTCTCTAGGTCCTAGAATTCCCTCTGATCCTCTTCCTAGTTCTTCTCCCCAGTTTCCTGTATTTTCCCCAGTTCGTTCCCCCTCTAGTTTATACTATACTCTCTAGTTCCTTTTCTAGTCCCTTCCCTAGGCTCTAGTTCCTGTCATGTCCTTCTCTAGTACCTAGTTCCTAGGGGAGGGACTATGAAGGGAACTAGAGAAGGAACAAGGGTCTATAGAAGGACAAGGGAGTAACTAAGGGACTAGTTGATGAAGGAAAGCCCTATTTGTACCGGTCGAGTGAATCATCATTTTTAATCAGCCTGACCTCTGACATACATGAACTTGACCAACCCAGCAGAATTAAAAAAGAAAGTCTCGTAGCATCCACGCGTGCATTTCGCGCGTTCCGCAAATAATCACGCGGCTACCCCGCAGATCTCGAAGCTGGTAGCGCGACAATCGTTCGCAGCAACGGTGTTCGAGTGGCTGTTGTTCGCGAGACACAATATCCTTTATCTCGGACGCAGTTCCGCTCGGTTATCAGCGTAGAGAAAGTACACGGTAACCGGGGGAGGGTGGGGGAAGAGACAGAGATTTCCAAGCCCACAGCGGTGGCGGCGACTGCTGGTGGAAACATGGAAAACATTTTCCACAAAAGAAACCGGCCGTCTCGGTCTGTCGCGAGGACACCGGCGCCGAACGACCGTAGCCCCTGTGTCCCCGAGATAATGTTAATATCCGGCTCGGTTTTGTAATTGCCAATTATTTCAGCTTATTCCGCTCTTTGTTCCCGGACGGTTATCCCGGGGACGCCGACGCCGACACCGACGCGGACGACGACGACAACGACGACGCCGGATTCCCTCAAGAATCTTCCAACCGGTCTCGCAGCTAGCCGACCTCCCATTATGCAATCGCCTCCCTCTAAGACTCCAGCCGACTGTTATTCGCCGGCGAAGGAACTCGTCGACCTTAACGAACACCCGGCTTCCTCCATCCGGGCGGAATTCTAGGCTGCGCTTCTTAAATTCGGGATCAGATTCTCATCCGATGACCTTTCACCCCGGGAACAATATCGCCCACGGTTTTAAGAGTCGCCTCCGACCAACCCCAACTCCCCTTTGCTACCTCGTTCCAGCACCGCCCTACAGCTTTCGTTGGTGTCCGCTGTTAGCTATGTATTGCCGGAGGAACGTGACGGCGCAACGCTCCCTGGCGAATTAAATTTTTCCGTCTGCCGGAATACTTGTCGCTTGACGCTAAGACGGAATTTTTTTCTTTTAATTCGTTGCCTGTTAATGGCGAGTTTATGGTGGGATTTTTGGATACCTATGATGGTCGGGAATGAGTGCGTCGAGGTCATAGGATGGTGATTAAAATTTGAAGATTTTGTATATACAGGGTGTTCGAGGTGGTATATACAGGTGAGAGAAAATTTAAGGGGTGGTTCTCCATGACAATGCCAGACGAAAATGAAGAATAAAAAATTTGCGATTTCGGCTTCATTTTTCAGTTATTGTCGGTTAAAAATCCGCCTAAAATGCTGCAACCCGACCGACAGAGTGTGCTTACGTCACAGCAGCAAGGGCAGTCCTCGCTCGCACCCAATGGTTAGGCTTTGACGTCACACACTTTAGCCGAGTTGGTCGGGTTGCCGCATTTTAGGCGGATTTCAAATTCATAATAACTAATGAATGAAGCTGAAATCATGATTTGTCAAACACCCTCTATTTCCTGTCCAAGACACTTGATTGAAGAAAGTTTAACGATATTTCTAAAATAACAAAATACAATTATGTAAAGCAAACGGAATTATTAAAATTTTAGCCAGGTCTTTCCAACTCTGGCCAAGTCTTCTTACGATTTAGGGGGGTAAGACTACTAAAAATCGAAAGTCGAAAAATAAGGAGCAGCCTATTAAACAGTCTTTTTATCCCAAACGGAAATTTTCGACAATTGCGTTCACCATCGAAAGAGCGACTTCTCCGCTATTTGGAGCCACTTTGAGTCGCGAGACAGCATTTTTCCTCGATCAGGCGATATCTCTGGGGCCGTTTTTTGCCGTGTGAAAGAATAATTGTCTGCCACGGGGTGCCGGGGTATCGAAATCCCCGGTACGATGCGAGGGGGCCAGATTAAACGCGATAATATGCCGGGCCGATATCTTTTTGGCTCGTCCCGGTGCAGCGGGCCAGTCTCTCTGATCCCAGCATCGCTTCTGCATCCACGCTCGTTACCCATTCTCAGCCTGTAACGTTTAGTGCAGTCTCTCTCTCTCTCCCCGGTCCACGCAGGCCGCCTCCACAAATTTTGCAAAACACCGATATAAATCGTTTGATAACGCGTCTGGCTCCGGGCGTCGATATACCGCCGCGCTGGCCGACGGGATAGGGAAAAAGAGGGAAAAAAGCGACCGGGGTGAGAGGGGAGTCAGTTCGCGAAAATTTGGCGACTCGCCAGATGCGAGCCGACGCCGCTGCGAGGCGCGCAGAAACAACGCCGTTTATACCGCTCGATCACCGGCGTGCCGGTCTACGCAGCTGATATCGCTAATTGCAAAAACTAGCCCGCACCTCGTGCACCCTGCCAGCCGGCGAATTTTTTCGCAAGAGGAAAAAAATCGGTAAGATTCGTCGGTTCGTTGCGCTGTTGGCGTGGAATTTTTGCGTTTTACCTTTAGAGGTCCGGCAGATGGAATATACAGCTGATGCAAAAACTATACACCCTTTAAAAGCGAATGAACTTGTTAATATTTGACCAAACGAATTGAGTTCTGTTCGGGTGTTGGTTACAACTTTCTATAAAAATTGCTTTTAAGTTTCTTGTCCGTACCTATAAAGAAAATTTGGAAGATGCCTTCTGCAGATCTAAGTCAATGGAAACCAATATGGCGGCGCCGTATCTTGTCAAAAACGCTTGAAACCAGTCAACCAGTGAACTCCGGCCATTAATACTTACAGTTTTGGCATTTTCACGTCGAGATCTGTAGGATTATATTAAGAAAATGTTAAAAATTTTTGGTCCCCCAAAGTGAAGTTCGACCAAAAATTGGAATTGAAATCAATATGCTATAGACTTCACTATGTTATTGTTAAACAGATCGAGATTTTTCGGATATTTTCTTACACTGTGGACATTCGCGAATGATCGATGAACGCGGATAAAGCGAAGTCCACAGGTCCCGACACTGCACACTGACGCCCGACCAGTTCACACCCGGCAAATTACGCATCAGCATGGACATCTCTCTCTCTCTCTCTCTCTCTCTCTCTCTCTCTCGAAACTCAACAACTCCTTCGGCGCGGCGCCCTGTTCTCGCTAATGACATTAAATCTTCCCACTCCGTGCTTAAACGTTCGGGTGTCGGGGGTTGAAGCCCCGGAGAATATATCTGTAAAGTTCCGGCCATTGTGCTATTCAGCTTACTATCTTTCTATCTGCCCGGCTCACGGAGTCATATATATTTCTTAAAAGTTACTTACCGTTCGCTGTTTACCTCCGGCAAACTGTTCCGTTCCTGCGGAGCAGAACAACGAGCCCCGAATTTTCCGAGGCATTAAGGGGCGCCGGAATTTGAGACTGTGCCCCGGCTGAAATGGAGATGGGGCTCGGCTAACGTGACTATTTAATCACTTAACGTTTCGAACTTTCGTAAACAGTCGAAGTTCACTCGAATCCACGACGGGGAGCAATTAGCCGACGGGGTCTTTCGCTGCCGCTGTCCACTAACTCCGAAACAAAAGACGGGTTATTCCGAGCGTATTGCCGAGCATCGCGTGATCCGAACGCTGCAAAAAGAATCCCCGATAGCTGCCCGCCGCATCCGGCGCATCGACAAGTGGAATCCTTAAAAACCCATTTTTACCCTGCTCGAAAATTCCATCCTGTCGAAGTCGATGCACGGTACTTCCAGCAAGAGCAAAAGATCTGGCAACAGCTAAACTACCCCGCGGAATTTGATGAAATTTTTTGGACGTTTTCTCGCGCATGAATCTACCGCGAAAGGATTCCCAAAATATGGTGTTTACTTTGAGGAATAAGTTTAATTTCGAAGACGGTTATAGCTGCTTAACGCTAAAAATAACAAGAATGTGCTGCCCAAATCTTTAGCAATTTCTATTTTCTAACATATACCCAAAGAAATAAATTTGTGAATACTTCCTCATGCATGTATCTTTGGAATCTTAATAATTGCAAATTAAAGATATTAGAACCCGGCATTTTAGCGGATCCCGTGAACCTAGTGTTAATGTTGTCGTATGCAGCTACAGTGAGCCGTAGTATATTCTGCGGTAGTGGGGATAATTTCGCGAGGTTTATCATCGAGGCCCTGGCGACATATACAGAGACATCACTGTGCTACAAACCACGTCAGTTGAATATACACGAAATCCGAGCGCCAAGCGCCTCGACTACTATAAAATGCATCGTCTGGAAAAGCGATTGTTTAAAATACAATCCACCGTTCCGAGTAAATTTGTGTGTCTCCAGCGAAGACCTCAGCCGGAAGATACACAAGGAGCTTTCTATATTCCGGGGATTCCCCTAAATATGCGACGAGTTTACCCTGTAACCAGATCCAATACTTCGTGACGAGGCTCGTCCTCGACTCTCGCTGATCTCGAAATTCATAAAAATACAAGCCGTTGGTCCCGCGGAAAGAGACAGCGCGGCGACGAATAATTCCGGCGACAATACGCCGGCACGATGATCGTGTCACCATGGCGGGATCGTTCGCAGAGGTACGAGAGGATTTCGCGAGCCGTCGTTGCCTCGCAGAATCGATATTCAACCAGGTTCTTTATTCTTGAAATTCTGGAGCTGCGGAACAATATGATTTACCGCGGTAAAACAGACAGGCAGCGTGCTGTCGGAACGAGCGAGGAAAATAACTGGACGCGCGCAATTATGCTGCTTGTGGTTTCGTGGAAAAATTGCTCGGGAACGAGAAGAGTTGAAAGAACTTTCTGCGAAACATTCGCTTCCCTAGATCAAACTGCCGAATTCCCTACCGCCCTAATCAGCCCACATAAAGATTAACTTTCTTTTTTAATTTTTTTGACGCACAACATCCCGAATCTACTCGCTACACTTTCCAATCCCGTCTTCCAAAATTTCTTCGGACCATGGGAGGAAAGTTTGAAAAATTCAGAGCTCTCGACAAACACTCCCAAACATTCTCAAACGATCTCAAACGCCCTCAAACCGAGCTCCGCATCCCCTAACGATCTCCATCGCGTTAATTCGGGTACACAAGGCAGTTCGAAGTTCGCGGCAACCCTTCGACACCTCGTCCTAAGTGTCACAGCCGCCTCTCACCGAAGTTTTGTCACGCCCGCCTCGTTTCTTCTCGGTCCCGTCCTTCTTCTTCTATCCGGCTGGACTCTTCTTCCTTCGTTCCGGAGGCCGCAGCGCCCAGGGCTACGTCGCAGCTCACAGTCCTGCTGTTTGTCTTGAGCCGTGAGCTTTTGTGTTTGCGCAAGCTCTGCCGAGGCAGCGAGCGTATCCTCGTCCACAGCTGGTCCAGTCAGCCAGGCGTGTTTCGCGGCGGCCACACTAATTCTCCTTTCTCTCTCTCTCCCTCTCTCTGTATTTCTCTTTTACTCCACTTTTTCCCTCTTTCTCGGCAGCGAACCGACGCCCGACCTCCTCTATTTATTTAGTTTTTGCTCGCAGTTTGTGAACCCTGCGCCCAAGATGCTTAATTACCGTGAGCCCGCGCATCGTTGGCCGCCATTTAAAAATGTTTCCTCAAGGATCTGCGTCAGGATTTTTCCACCGCATAGACGGTCCGTGCGCCGCGGCGTCGGAATAGCCTAATCTCGGTTGAAAATCCTTCTCATCCCAGTGTCCCGGTCAAAAAATATTTTACGCAAACAGTGCGTTCAATATTCGGGCTGTATACAATTTTCACTTTTCAGGGACACTTACAGTGTCCTTAAGTAACAGTTACTCCTAACAAAAATACTTGAGATCTGTTGGAGAACTATTCACAGTAATCGAAGACCTTGATACTCAATAAGTAGAAATGTAACTTGGAGTTGCGTGATTTTCGCTGATTTTTTGTGAAGAGTTTGTTAGAGGGTACGCGTTTGATGGCTCTTCCCTGAGTAGTCTACAAGATTCTTGCAAATTAAATATTTACGATTAGAATTCATGTACCATCTTCGACACCGAGATAAAAGGTTATAAAACTACGACAATCTCTCATGGCCCCTATAAGATTACCTATAGGATACCGTAAATCTGGTCTCAGGGGCACAAAGCTTGTTCCATCGAAGATGCTTTACGTGTTCCGACGTGGATATTAAACCGAGTGCAGGGTCGATCGATATACTGATCATATACAGCGGCTTGAGAAACTATTCGATCCGCGTATTTGCAATTTTTAGCATAGCAGATGAATTTTAAAGCGGGGAGCTTGATATGATGTGCTGTCTACGGTAAAGAAGTTACCCTAAAAGTTAGAAAACAATCAGACCACTCGTAAATTTTCTATTATACTATTGGTTAATGTACACATGGAGATTAATGTACACATGTGTTGTATTTCTTAACTATCACAGGATCTTCCAATAAAAATTCATCCATTTTTTGATTCCTCTCTCTGACTATATTACAAAACGATTTCTTTATCCCTGAAATAGCGACGTGCGTAACATAAATATAATATCAAATTTCTAATTGTTCTATTATACTTACTAAAGGTTCTAAGATTACACAAACTGCCAAAGTACAATAATTGAAGTCACGAAGTATGTCATACGTTATTGACACCACCGTGTGCTTGTGCTGCCATCTGCTCGTTAGACAACGCGTGACGCCGAGTACAAACCAACATGGCGGCGCCCATTCCTGTCAAAAACGCTTAAAATCGCTAAACTTTTGAGGTACTGACCTCCTAGGATTGAAACTTGGATTTTCGAAATTTTCTTGCCAAAATCTATAGGAACACACAAGAAACTGTTAACAATTTCTGGGTCCTGGAGGTAAAGTTCACCTCATGTGCATTTTATTGTAAATTGCAATCAATGAATTTAGACAAAGAACCACTGACAATATATTTCAGAAAAATCGATGAACGGTATAACCAAAAGCTACGAACTCGCGGAAATCATAAAATCCAGTGGAATTAACAAAGGACGTTTTGTGTAATTAATTCTAAGGACCACACAAGCGGTTGACCATTGCGAACACAAGCACCGGGAAAATTTCAAACGAACTATTCGCCAATTAAGCCACCGAATTAACACACGTTTTTCCCAGAAATTTTAGGTTCACCCTGTTTCTGCCAGCAACGGCGAATCGCGAGGGAAACGCTAATAGCGGAGTTTTTCTGAACGCGAGCATGTGCATAGATCCCCCGCCGGTGCCTTTCACGGCTAGTGTAACCTAAGCGCTTTGATCGTTGAACGTTGATAGCGTCGATCGCGACGTTATCAGCGATATTCGATTTTCCGGTCGAACGGCTGGCTGGTTTTTCCGGGGCGTTTCTGAAAAAAATACCGGCGTTTTTCCCGGCGCGGCGGTGCGGCAGGCGATTTCCTGCGGCACGTAAGAGCGAACAGGTGGCTCGGCCACCGTACTAATCGAATCCCCTTTTCTCGAACGCGATTATTTAATTTGAAACCTATACGGTGAACGTCGAACACGATCCCCCTACCCGATGAAATTATATTCTTCCACGGAGCCGGTATCGGCTCTGTTGACCGGCGCGCGAGCACTAGCATGAGCTCTCTATAGTTCGCGGGGGACGGAATTGGCTTCCATTATCGGAATAAAATTTCGCAGAGTAGAGTGCCCCGATCGTTACCGGACTTGTTTGCTTTGGTAAGCACGCCCACCGCGTAATGTGTGCCGCGACACACGACGAAACTAAGCCGTTTATGGCTGCCCGTTGCAACGACGTTTTCATTCGAACACCGTTGCTGCTGCTGCTGCGGCTGTTAGCCAAGGCCCGCAAGTAATACGACTTTTTTGATGGGTTGTAACGGGAGCTTAATTATCATTGCATTAAGGTAACTTTTAGCTTAACGCGGCCTGTTCGGTTAACTCACCTATTGTTCTTGGCGTTGGAGAGGTCGGCGATTGTCCTGCAACAGAAATTGCCGCGTTAGGTTTCAAACTACCAACTCCGCGAGAGCTGATTAAGCTAGTCTCTATATTGAAATATTCCGCGGGGGAAACCGAGGGCTGTTACACCGGGGCGCACCGTCGGTGGTTGCCAAAAACCCGTTCGACGGCGAACTCGGGATTTCTGTTGTAGTGAATTTTCGAAAAATACGGCTTTTCAAGCAGAGTTTGCGTTTGTAAAAATCTGGTCGCACCAGTTCACGGTTATTTGCGAAGAGAAAATATGGCCTGACTGAAACAGCGAGACACGTTTATATTTATTATATATTGAAATTGTTCTGTAGATTTGTTTCGAAAACACTAATTCTAAACTAAACTCTAACACTAAAATTTGCTGTACAATTGCTTCAATTTATAAATAAACTCGTCTAAAATACTCTCTGAAGAAGCTTTCTCGCTTTATTTTTATTTACTGAAAATCGCAGGTGAACTTTTGAGAGTTCATAGAAAACGGTAGACTTCTTTTTATACGTTGAAACGAATACGGAAAATTTTTTTTAAACTCCGTGGAGCTGTTTGAACTAGTCAAACTTCGGTAGAAAAAGAGCAACTCGAGTTTTTCAATCTGTTCTGTAACAAAAAAGGATCGTTAAGAAGTCAAAAGTTCGAGAGTGTGAAAGTAGAGACGTCATACTGTGGAGCGAGCGCAGGCAAGATGTTGTAAAATTTTTTACAAGAAGTTACAACAGTTGAAAGACGACAAGTTGTCGATTATAATTCAGTGATCCTTGAATTTTACGAGGTAGAATATTTACGAGGAGTTTCTGTTGAAGCATGCACAAAAGTAGGTCAATTTCAAGAATTTATTACGAGGAAAACAGAATAATACGCATTCAGCCGTGATCCTTCATTCCAGATAAATTCTTGTTATACACTGTACTTAATGTACAAATTCGGCGAAGCTGAATATTCTTCAAAATTTAGTAAAGTTGAACATGTGCAAAAATGTAGGAAAATTGGAAAATTAGGTCGACCTCTGTAACCACTGTGCCGTGTACAGGGCGAATTTTTGCAAAATTTTTGCTGGAAACCAACAAACAAACAAAAAAGGGAGAGCTTACAAAACAGTCGAAAGTTGCCTTAATTCATGAAGAAAAGCCCTTTTATTTTGGAAATTTAAGAGAGACTAATAAACTTGCCACGTCTAGTATTTCACATTAAAAATTTTTACTTTCCTACCTCATGGTAAAACTTTTTAAAAAAATATATCACAGAAGCCTTTCGCGACTACAATTCTCCTGGCAGTCGAACGGTTAAATGTTAATATTTTACGGTAATTATATGTAAGAGGAATGTCCCGATTGTATTATTCATCGATCGCGATAAAGATTTGTGGTCGTCGGTACGAGCATAGTGCGCATCACGATACTTCGCACAGTTGCGAACGTTTCGCGCCACGCGAGACTCGAATATCGATTCGGCGAATTAAAGTAGTTTAAAGCTGACCAAGGATAATTTATTGCGCCTAATCTAGCCTCATCGCTTAACCGGCAACTGGGTCACTGCACGAGGACTCATCATCCGCGGGAAGTCATGTACCTCGCAGTTCGCGTTACGTAACTTAATTTGGCATAGTAGCCGGCTTGAAAAACGGATAAGCTCATGATTAAGGAAATTAACAAATGAATCACTCCACGCCGCTCGTTTGACTGGTCGTAAAGAGCGGAACGTCTAAATCAAATGGCGCCGCGGTTTGCTCCGGGCTACGCGGAGCTGCTCTGAAATGTTCACGATGGAAGATCGTTCCTGGTTTTATTATTGAGCTGTGCCACTGCGCGAACACTCTTCTGTGTATTCAACAAATTATTTTAATGCATATCGTACACGATTCCTCCGCATTTGGAAGAATGCGGAATGTAATAAACGCTAATGAAGTATTTTATTTAGATTGTTGTTACGAACAGAATGTAATAAGCTTTATTAATTTATTTGTTTTATTTGAAACTTTGCTGTGACGCAGGATATAATAAACATTAATGAAATACATGTTCTATCCGGAATTTGAAAGTAACTTTTAATATGATACATTTCGTGCATTACGTTTTGTTAATATCGCAATAAAACATTATGTGCAATGAATAACGTAAAATAAATTCGTTATATGTGGAACGATTCACTTTATTAACGTGTTATACTTAGTAATTGGTTTTATGTTTTAAGTAGTATTAGATGTGGTTAGACCTGCTCTATTTTCGAGTTATATTACTGAATAAGTGGCATGAAGTGAATTCATGTTGTTTGCAGTGATATTATTGAGTTACACTGTTGTAGAAGAGATATTAAATGTGGTAAAAGCTCCTATGATAGTATTATATTACTATAGTAATATAGTATTGTAATTAACGGAAGGGACATTTCTGGCGTATCTTATTGCCCAATTGACATTAGCTATAATCAGATCCACGTTTATTTAATAATTCTATCGAAGATTCGGTTTGTACTGAATTCAGGTGAACTGTACTAAAATTACTGTATCAAATTATTATCCCAAGATAAGTTGATACGGTCGTATTCACAATCATTAACCTGTACTACTTAAAAGTGGCACAAAGTATTACTGCAATTAACTAAAATTATATTCCTGACCCGTAACATTGTGCAATTAATATTAACAATAATTAGTCTTGTACGGCTCCCATTTGTGCCATTATGTATTCAACCTTCAGTATATTCAAACTATACATACGTAATGAAATATTGAGTTACGCTACTGAATATCAGCTGAACTTGTGTTTCAGTTGTAATATGCTATTGACTCGTAATACTGAAAACAATTCCATGAAAAACCTTTTGCATGCTTTATCATAAAAATCATCAAAACCTCTACAATCTATTTTTATGCAAAATTTTGTGTAAAAATTCACCCTACTTTGATGGACAGGATGAATGGAGAGAAAAATCAGGTTATCTTTAATCAGGTTATTATTAGAAAAAATTCCTAAAAAATCTTCCACGTAGCAGCTGTCGAAATTGTGCAATAAAATTTTATGTAATTTTTTCATTGCAAATCCTAAAATATTGAACATTGAAAATTTAAGAAATTGAGATTTCTAACAGAAGCTTAAAGTCGCCATCATTTATATTTTTATAATAACAATAAAACGGTAAAACCTACTGCCCCTATATTTTTTAAAATTGTATGGTAAGGTCTGCCACAGTTAAAAAAGAAAAACTACTGACTTTTCCATTGTTTCGCACATGATAAAATAAACTACTTTCTCGACAAATGAAAAATATCACTGTTACCGGTAAGAACACGATTGACGTATCGTTTAACTGTCGCACTGCGGAACCCAGCCAACACTTCAAACTTTCATCCCACAACGGCCCCATTTAGACCCACATAAATTGACCTTCAATCACACCCTCCTTATTACCATTTTTCCGAAAAACCGCCGAACAATCCCGCACCCTTAACAAAGCCGTCACCGACCGGTGGTTCGGTGAAAATTTCGTAACCAGCCGAATTAATAGCGACGCGAGGGGGCTTAACGAACTATGCAGATATAATTAGCGAGCAGCTACGATGAGATCAACAGCCAGGCCATTCGCGAGCCAATTACCGGCCAATTAGTTATACGCAAATATTTCGCGGTGTCCGGGGACCGGACGATTATCTGTCGTCGAGTCGTTAATCACGGCAAACATAGGGCGTAACGACGATCGCGAGCGACCGGAACTTAATCCGATGGAAACACGGCCAGATGAAAGAACCCGATAATTTCTTTTTCCGGGGGAGGGGGGCGGGGGGGCTGGCTGGCCGCGCGCCGATATTCTGAACGATTATCCATCGGATTTATCGCGGGGAGCGTATCTCGCGGGCAGATGCACGCCCGGATAGAATTTATTGTCACTTCGCGTTCCGAAAAATGCCTTTACTGATTCATCCGCAGACGCATAAAAACCACGCAGCCCATAGATTACCCGCGCGCTCAGCCTCTTGTTCCCGTTTCTATACGCACACGCGAGCCCGCTGCATTATGGAGCCCGTCGCCATATTTTTTTTTTCTCGCGAACCACACTGTCGCGAGTCCGACCCACATTGCGGAACAAAAGCAATATTTCGCATTATAATGTGCCGGATCGAGGAATTAATTTCATGTACATTCATTTTCAGCAATGTGTTTTCTCTAATGATTTTATCTGTGTTTTACGTGCCTTTTTAGAAGTCTTGTTCCTAAAGTTGAAACTTGGATTTTCGGCATTTGCTCGCCAATGTCTACAGGGTTACGTAAAAAAAAGTTCAAAATCTCTGGTTTCCTCAGGCAAAGTTTCACGGTTTCTGAAGCGTTTTGAAGTCCGGAGATTAACCGTGGTAGGTTTGGTCTTGAACGTCGTCAATCCTGGAAGAGGGACTAACAATTCGGTGCGGCTTAATTAAACGGATTCCTCGAGAGAAAGCCGCGGGGTCCCAGTGAACGAGGCAAGGGAACGGACAATGAACAATCATTCGTTTCTATTTATGCAAGAATTCCTGGCCGCGCCATTCCTCAAACGGCGACAGATCTTTCCCAGGCTCGCACAAAGAAGCGCCATATTTTCTTACCGAGTAAATAACGTCAGTACCACGAGCACGGGCACCGTGGCAAAATGGAATTGCATATCCTGCCGTGTATAAAATACTATGTTATCATCCTTTCAGTGGCGAAAATTACGAGAATCTCGAGCCGGTAACCAGAGCCGCTTCTGTGAAGCTCGCCTTGAACGCTTTATGCTGCGTCGCGACGTGATAATGGAGTTCTCGAAAGTCGGATTATCTTGTGTACGCGTTCCGGAATCTCGAAAGAATGAAAAAAGGGAAAATAGAAGCTGAGAACAAAAAGGTAGGGTGGGGGGTGGAATTCTGACGTCTCTGCGGCATGACGAGGGAGCAGGAAAGGAGGGGAATAAGGGGAAGTTAGAGTGGGGGCACAAATTTTTGCGACACTGCCTAGTGAATCTTCTACTATTTCAGAAATCTATTACACTTGATTTATGAATTATCAGAGCGTCTCTTCAATTTTTAATGCAACGCGACGCTGCTGGCGGAGTTATGCGAGTTCAAAGTTCGGATTGATACGACTCCCACTTTTTCAACTAATTAAAAGTATTTCAACTTTGTGATTTATTATCGTGCTACTCTATCAACGTTGGTGTTATCTGACGTTTCGCAAAGCAACGTACAGTTTTGTTACTTCATTTTGCAGTACACAGTATACAGAGAATTTCGTGAAAAAAAAAATCGTACAAACATAAACCTCGACTTACTTTGAAGCCTGATTTCTCTACTTTCGCAAAGCCCTTTACACTTTTCTCTAAAATATTTTTGCACGATGTAGCAGGTGGGAAGCTGAGGATCAGTTTTTCCTAAAAACAATTCTGCAAATTCAACCACCTCCAAAGACTTTCAAAAATTTTTCTCGCAAACGAAACTGCCATGAAATTGAAGGTCGAAGCGTCCTCTTCACAACGACTCCTTCAAAATTGATCTACGATTTTTTTGACTGTTTTATGGAACAATAACTAGGAACAAGTTAGGTCATGTGAAGCCCTCATGGGGTAATGAGTCATTCCTAATGACTTTTCAATCAAAGTTCGATGAAACGACTAGAAAATATCGTACAACAATTTTTAAGATGTTGTTATGGAAAGGAGACTTCCTCCAGTAATAAATAATTGTAATTTTTACTCCGAGAAATCTCCATTCGCTTGAACAAATCCAGAACAATTAGAACTGGACAATTATTCGGTCACCCAAGCGTCAATTGTTCTCTTGCACAATCATGGAGAATTTTGCAGCGTCTGCAATATTTAAGGAATTCCCTGGAAGTTCTGCGAAGTCAGCGATACCTATTGGCTGGAAGAAATCCTCCGGAGAATACTATTATTTTCGGTGTCTTGGGTTTCGCGACTTAAACGTTTTATCAGGCTAATGCTTCACTCTTCGGCCTAGTATGCGAAGTCGCGGGAAGATTGAAAGTTTCACAGCAATAGAAAGAGAAGTACGAAGGGAGAAAGAGAAATCTCGGAAGCCACGGGAAAAGATAAAGGTCTGCCGTGAGTCTGGACAATGTGCTCCGAAGACAGACGCCTTTGTCCCAGATTAGCGCGATTCCTCGACTTCCTACACGAAGTCCTTGAAACTCGACGAAAGATAGGGGGCAGGATATTGTTTTCTCGCTATCTAAACTGTAACTTCGACCAACTGCACGGGCGGAGGACGTGGAACGAGGTTTTCAAGATCACTCGACCATTACTAGACGTCAGCCTTGAGGAATGAGACACGTTCAACAACGGACCGAAACGAGCTTCGTCGAATCATGCCTTGAAATAACATTCCTGACTGTGGGCATCTATAAACACCGAAAATACATAACAACATTTATTATTTCCCGAATGATCTACCCTCTGAAACCATTCAAAGAAAATATTGAATTATATTTTACCAACATTCCTGACTCTTGGTATCTGTAGACATCAAAAGTACATAACAACATTGATTATTTCCCGAATGATCCACCCTCTAAAAAAATTCAAGGGAAATACTAAATTAAATTTTGCTAACATTCCTGACTGTGGCATCTATAAACACCAGAAATACATAACAACATTTATTAGTTCCCGAATGTTCTCCCTCTATAACAATTCAAAGAAAATATTAAATTACATTTTAACCAACATTTCTGACTCTTGGTATCTATAGACATCAAAAGTACATAACAAGATTTATTATTTTCCGAATGATCCACCCTCTAAAAATATTCAAGGAAAATGCTAAATTAAATATTGCTTACACTCCTGACTCGGGGCATCTATAAACACCAAAAATGCATAACAACATTTATTATTTCCCGAATGGTCTCCCTCTAAAAAAATTCAAAGAAAATATTAAATTATATTTCACCAACATTTCTGAATCTTGGTATCTATAGACACCAAAAGTACATAACAAGATTTATTATTTCCCGAATGATCCACCCTCTACAAAAATTCAAGGAAAACACTAGATTAAATTTTGCTAACATTTCTGACTCGGGACATCTATAAACACCAAAAATACGTAACGACATTGATTATTTCCCGAATGATCCCTCCCCTAAAGAAATTCAAAGGAAATATGCATAGAGAGAAGAGTGAATATGCATAGAAGAGTGCATAAAACCTTAGTAACGATCAATTACGAGGAGTCAGTAGGTGAGGTATGATCATCGCAGTCCACGGTTTAAAAGTATGTCGCGATCCCCGCGGGAGTGTCCCGACGACACCGTTGAACGAAGTATACCCAAAGCAAGACTTTTCCGACGGGCACTTTAGACGTTTCCACTGCGCCGAGTATAAAGCTATTTATGTATCCCCGTTTCCCTGGGAAAAGGAGTAGTTTTTTCCCCGGGTGGTGAACATAACGTGGAACCTTTGAACGTTCAAGAGACCCTCAAGAAATCCGTAATAGGGGAGGGGAGCATCGGCACAATAAGTGGATGGCGCAGTGACGTTAAAACCGAACGCAACAAAAATTAACAACCGCCCCACTTGTGTCGCCAATGGCCATTTTAGGTGAAACATATATATATATTCTTCTTTCGGAATGTTTACTGAGCCTAATTGCACCCATTATAATTCATTTAGTAGCGATATAAATATCGAAATCAATACGTGAAAACTCCGAACGGTAATACCACGAAATCGTACCGTTTACATTTGTTCTAAAGATAATTATGTCAGAGCAATAAATATGGATCTTTACACCTCTATGCACGATATTCCATAGTAACATGAGTGAATATTTACACAAACGTTCACAAAGTTAGTTAATAAAGTCCTTTACAATAATTTATAGAGGGTTTCTTAAGCACCAGTTTTCTATGCCGGTTAGTTGACTTTAATGCAGCAGAACTAGAAAGTGTCGAAAGATCCCATCTTGAAATTGTTATTCCATTAAGTTCAAACTGTATAGAAGGGATTCTGAGAAAAATCAGCTGCAAATATCTGCTAACCTGCGTGTTACAATTTTTTTTAATCTTTGTAACACCGTACGGTGGACCGAATGAACATTCTAGGAAAGCACGGTTAGACGTTTCTTCAAAAACTTTACAAAAACCTCGAAGGTAACAGGCATTAATAAGGAACTCCTTGAACGTTTTTTTATATATCTTATCTGCTCTTTCTACGGGTCACAACATTAATTTTCTAAATTTCGCTACCGAACACAAATTCGCTACCGAAAAGTGTGTTAGAACTACTTTTAACGAGAACTTCCGTCTAATCCCATAACTTGGTTGATAGCGACAGCGATATTAGCGCAGAATTACTTTTGCATTGTTATATTTAGATATTATTGTTATTTATTATTATTCTTATATTCGTTTCTATAATTTATATAACAGTTTCCAATATAAATATTATTCTTAAAGGTTCTACATATCTCGTTTCGTGAGCTAACAGAAAATTTCAATCGGTTTCGAGAATCATGAAACGATCTATGATTTTGTTTTCGACCGAGAACGGCCATTCGCGATACTGCGCGCCGCTGCAGAGGTTGCTCGGTTGACTGCGCGATAAATTGTTGCACGCGCTCGGAAACGTTGAAAAATGGGTCTCCGAGCGCGTGCTATCCTGGCAATATTCTTTAAAAATTGTAATTCGATCGAGCCTTCAGTATTCTTTCGCCTTCGCAAGAATCCTTTGATTAGTCTCATCGGCACGCGTCGTCTCGCGTTTCTCGCGGGAAACCAAAAATTGCGGTGGCGGGAATAAATTTTTCTCTCAATTACTCCCGCTCGCCGGCGCATGAAAGCGCGATCATTAAGCATTCTACTTTTGCTCGCGACAAGTTCCCGCGAACGGACGGAATCGCGTCCGGTTCTCCGCTCCGGCGCAAAACCGAATTAATTGGAGCGACGGACCGGCGCGCACGCGGGTCCTTCGCCGCGATTATCCGCGATGAATGCGAGCGTACGTCGACGTTCGAAACAATAACCCGACACATTCATTAATGCTCGCGGACGATTAGCGTTAGTAAATCTGCCGGGCGCACTCGCCGCGCAACTACGATCCCAGCTATTTACGCGTGTCTTTTGTTCGATCGCGGCACGGTTTCGGTCTGTCGACGTACCGGGTGTTTCCGAAATCTGGGAACAAGCTGTTCGGTACGTGCTCGAACGTGAAGAACGAAATACAAAATTTTCATAAAAACCCGGAGTCTATCGATTATGGTGGCGCTTGCTTCGGCGAAGAATATTTGCTCAGGAAAAGGTTATTGTATACGAAGGCAGCGTTGAATGATTATTCCGTTGCCTTCTCTCAATGTGTACTAGGTAACATTGAGCACCTTGGATGGGGAATAGGGTGATACACCGTTGGATATATACACTTTATTCCTTTGAGTACACTATGGTTCGCGCTATAAATGTTCGTTTCGAGCGTTCTTAACCCCTTGCACTACGATGTATTTTACGTTTTCAGTGTTCAGAACTTTCTTGTAATTTGTAATTTCCTAAGGAAAGGAGAAAATTTATGTCTATTGTATGCCTATATGTTCTTCAATAGTTGTACATTAAGAAGGCCAGAATAGAATTGTATTTCGGTTCGAAGGAAACTAATAACATACATATTTATTAGACCCTGTTCAGAATCTTCGTCACGAGTCAGACTCGTGAAAGTAGTGCAAGGGGTTAACTGTTAAGTGGTGGATCGCGATATTGGCGGACTGTGAAGTGCTCGATATTGGCTTGTTTTGGAGAGTTCATCTCGTTTGCCAGTTCGATTTGTGTCTGGTCTGTCTTGTCGTGTTCTGTCTATCGTCAGTTCTGTTTTCTCGTGATTCGATGATTTTGGATTTAGGTAGGAAAATGTAGCGTTTCGTAATTGGACGTGGGAGGAGTTTTGAGTTCATGAGAGTGGGAGACTGACAGAAAATTTCTTGGCTTCGTCTTCGTTCGTCAATGGCCTGCTTTATTGTGGTCGTTCTATATATCTGTCGGAGTTGGGGTTGTCGAATTACGGTAGTCATAAATTAATCTTCTCGGTCGTTTGTAACTAATTCGCGCGTGTTTTTTATGGTCATCCCTTTCAGGTATGTGCCATTGTCGCCCGGAGGAACGGTACGGTACCGGTGACCTTCGGTGTTGCCGTAGCAACAGTTACGTTTGTTCAATGTCAAATGTCGGACGTTTCGCACGCGGCAACCTAATATGAAAATGTTTTGGGAACTCGACTTTTCGTGTATGCTTCCGGAGGATTTTTGTACTCGGTGTGTCCGTATAAATATTGAATAGTTTCTCGTTGAGCACACCGTATATGTCGGGTTCCCGGGGGCTTGTATATCGTTTGTCGTGAATGCCCGTGCACGTGACCCGGCGAATTGCCGCGTGGCCATTATCACGCTCAACAGAAATTGAACGGATCGCCGGCCGGACGATCCCCGTAACGACCGAAAACCGGGACAACCATGGGGGAGGTGGACGGGCCTCGGACAAACCGGTAAAAAATTCACGGCGATTAACGGCGGCCAATGGCGCCGCACGGCCACCGACCAAAATATATACCGGCCCCCCCGAAAACGAGAATTGGACAAGTGCGATTCGCCGGCGCGTGCTAGCCCGCCGACCGAAAAATTATTCATAGACGTATCGGCCGTAAAGTTGAATCCGTAATGATCGAACGGTGCGGAACGCTGCCAGCGATGCGGATCGATCGCGCTAAGAAATTCCGTTTCATACCGGGCCCCCGCTGCGCCGGAAAATGGAATATCCGTTTTTCCGTTCGAGCAATTCCTGTTTTAATCGTTCGAATTTTTTGGTCGCCGGGGTGCTTACTTCTGTACTTATACAAAATAAAAATTGTTCGCACCGATTACAACAGGAGCTGTATGGAAATTTCTTCCCTGCTTTAGTCATTTTAATACTAGGCTCGAGGGAAACTAAAAGTGACCATTTTGTATTACTTTGTAAAAATCACGGTAATGTATTTATTCAGATTTTTAACGATCTTTATTACAGTATATGAAAGAAATTTGCTGAATAATTCTTCACAAGTGGCAAATTAAAAAATTTAGATTAAATCCAGTGTTGATAAGCCGAAACTAATAGATCAATGTTCTTACTTTTTCTTTTAATAGATTTCTTTTAATATTGAATAGATCAATGTTCTTGCTTTTTTTTTGTATTTTGTAGGAAGCGGCAATCATTGTATTTCGACGAATATACTCGCCAGGAAGCAAGCTCTGTGTCGTGACGAATATGTTCAAGCTCTGTCTCGTCCCGATGAAATGTTTGTGCTCTGACTAAACTGTGTGTCTTTATGGAAAATGAAGCAGATACTCGATGAAAATTAACCGAGTTCATTAATAATTCGGACACATTGAAAACAACAGACTATTCTCGGACTCTTTAAATCACCTACGTTTCAATCATTCTGAATTAATGATCGAACGGTGCAGAATGCTGCCAACGATGATTCAACGAAGTTCCCCTGTATTTCCTTACTTGATCGTCTTCCCGGCAAAGGAGCATTTATTAAAATGACGACGGCAATTAAAGCGTTCCCGGGAAAAATTGTAGCTTTATTGCCGGCGTTAATAGCGAGAGCACGCGTGTGCGGTTGACTTTTCCGCGGCCGCCGAGCAAATAAAACGCGTCGGCCGCGCGTTTTTCGAATCTCTTTTCCGCGCAAAGCCCGCGCCCGTGTCGATGCAAATTGGATGCTCTAGCGCGTTGAATAATCGACGAGGTTTTGTCGCAATGGCGACGCCCGAGGGGCTATTCGCTAACAAGATGTCAATGCTTCGAGCGAGCGATAATAGAACGAGCCTTCCGCAAGGTCTTCTTCCGTAACTCGTCGAAACGGGACACGTTATACCAACGCGAGGCTCAATCGAGTATAATCCGGACCTTTTCCTTCAACTTTGTAGCCATAAAATTTATTACAACGCTTTCGGGATATCGAAACGTCCCACAAAGCTGATGTTAACCCCTTAAAATGGCGTCTCGCAGGCGTCATAAGTCTCGAACGCTAAACTAGATTATTAGACTGCGAATTTTTACGCAAAATAAAGTTCAATTCATTAACACTAATCGTACCGGGTACAAAGCGTGTCGCACGTACACTGTTTTACGAAAGTTGCAAGACTGAGCTTATTTCGATTTGTCAGTATGATGAGTCAGTATAATGAGTATAATTTTTAGTATAATGAGTAAAGAAATTTATTGAATAATTTCTGAAGAAAGCGTTTCTATGATTTCGATAATTCAGAAATAAAAAATGTGATACCGGTCAAATGACGAAATCGTGATACAGTTAATGTTAAGCAGTATAGTACACGGTGCAGATAGAGTGTAAGACAAGTCTAATTCAAAACTCCGTTCGCTCTCACGTAAATGAGAACGTATGCAATGCGTTCGGTTAGCATTCAGGCGATGCTTGCAAATACCGATTCCACGTGCGGTTGTAACGCGACGAAACGTACTCGCGGGAGCTCGGAGTTGACGAAAACGAGGCGGGGGGAAAAAGCGCACGCCGGGAAACACGGTTTGTTTATTTGGTTTTCCATCGGGCAGGACAACCGGCCTGTTTACACGGCGTTCTTACAGCGGGCAGCTTTTCGGAAAAAGTTTCGCCGCGTTTCATCGTTTGGTAGTGAAATGTTTGGGAACGTAGCGCGGCATCGATTCCCCGTAGTTCCCGTGCTTGCGAACATTGTTTGGGAAACCGGAATATTTGTATATATATAAAGAAATATATATGTATATATATGTGTATATATGTATATATATACTGTAGCAAAAAACGGGGATATGAAGCTTTCATAAACCGGGAGGCCACGATAGCTTAAACCGAAAGGGGAATAAAAAGCTCGACGGGGAAAAATTGTGGAATAATAACGCCACGGCGAAATAACTACTGCCGCGTACTATGGATTGAATTAAAATTTTTGCCGGGCAAGGAAATGCAAACAGAGATATTGCTCCGGTTGTTTGTTGAATCGTCGTTCGGGACAGGTTTGGTGTTTGAATGTGCGAGCGCAACGTCGGCGCGTGTCTTTGCTCCTCACAGCGGAACGAAACGACTTGACAGCGACCGAAAATCTCGTTTAAATATTTGCGTCCTAGTGTTCTGTCTGTCCGTCGTGTAGGAGAACGAATAAGAGACAGATGTCATTTTCAGAATGAGTTCGAAGAAATGAGTTTTTCGCAATTTTCGTAGAGTTCCAATATGCTTGATATGCTTAATTTATTATAAAGATGCGTCCATGTGGAATTATTCAACAAATTTTCTTTCTATCGAATATTTACTATTTTCCCCATTAATGCTTTAAACATTTGACGACTCAACGATCGTAAATTGAAATACGGACTTAAAGACATATTTCAGAGCAGTTAACATTTTTTGAAGCGGATTTTTCTGCAGTGAAAAATGATCCAAGTCAATTGTAAGAGAACAAAATTCAAAGACAATGTCTTTTCTCTTCCCGTTATTAAAAAAATCGAAAATAGTAGAACCATATCCTCAAATTCTTCGTGTTAATGTCTTTTCAGTTTCGTGTGTGACCTATCCATCTCTGTAAATGCATACAATCCGCAGGCCAGTTATTAACATTTTATGCATATACTACCGTCAGACTCCTGCCTGTTCTAACAGCTTTCTTTCGATATAAGGCGATGTCTCGGGACCGGCTTTCGTCGTATTTCGGATGGAGCAGAAGAAGAGGGGATTTTCTTATTTCAAAATAAAAAGCGTCGTTCAATAAAAACGAGAGAAAATATTAGAGAACATAGTTTGCCGTGTTATAATACAATTCTCTCTGATGTGACATAAATTTCTGAAAATCGATTTTTCACCGCCGCCAAAACGTCTCGGCTCACTGTCCCGTTGTGTCAGACGAGACGGACGCTTGTGCGGCACTGCCGCGGTGAATCACTGCGGGCCGACAATTAATTGGGTCAAAATCATTATCAGCCCTTCCCAGGGGTTTAATGATCTCGACCCTGGCCGTTCAACTTGAATTACCGCTGCCACGGCGCATTCGTTATCGTATCTCTCAGATATCCACACGCATGCACGCACCACGCGTCGATCCTCGGATATGGGACACGTCGCGCCCGAGATAATACGTCAACAAGATCGACGCGGATTGATACAAGTTGCGCTTGCTCGATTAAACGTTCCTGTTCCGCGAGATCGACGAAAGATTTGACATTGACAATTCACAGCAATATACACTCCTTCGAAAACCAATTGAACGGCTGTCAAGAAGGGCGTATGTTGCATTTCGTGAAGCTTACAGGAAGAGATTATTTTTTACCACCATAATACAACTCCCCCGAAACAAAATTATATTCGAAAGAATTTCTTACAACGAGCTATACTTTTGGGAAACAATTCCGTGAGAAACCTCAAATGGAACACCCCGCATAGGTCACTATCAATTTATTCAGTATAATAAAAGAATTCCACTTAATTCTCGATATATGTCAACAACACGGGTCTTGCCAACGACTTGTATCGTCCAGGGGGCATACCCGAACCGTGTTTTGTTCACACTGTTCGGCGTCCGAGGTCTCTCAAGCTTCCCGCGATAGTGGGGATAATTCGACGTTTACAATCCAGGCTTTGGCGACATATATACTGAAATCGCTGTATCTTGAAAATTTTCTAAAAAATTCATTCGTACGTCTCCCGGCCAGCTAATCCTGTCCCATAAGCCTCGAACTGTTTGGTCCAATATTGAAGAACTAATTCTACCGTAAAGGGTGTACAAATATTAACGCGGGCCACAGTAATCACCGGGGGTCCCGAACGGGGGTTGGCCCCTAATAAATTCTTCGGGGGATTGTGAGCATCTCCCTCGGCCGCGATAAACCTCGACGGAGGAGGGTCACGGATACACTTACGCGCGAGGCACCGGCGAGATCATCAATTTTAAAGTTACGCCGGTGGAAGTTTATTCCGCGGCGCGCAAAGGCACCGGCCATTGTGAAGTTGTTCAAGTTGTCGGGGAGCCGGCACAGAGACTTGTCCCCATCCCTCGAGCAGTTGCATCTCCGCAGGGGTGTGGAGCGAAGGGGACAGAGGAGGGCGCCCCCTTTTCCCACTCCCCCTACCCCGTGACCGAAACCGCACATTCGCGTACACTTCGCCAGGGCGAAATGCGACGGTGGCCTGGTTTAAAGCGTACGTGCAAAGGAAACCGTTCAACGGGACCCCGAGCTCAAACACCGGTTACCTTCGTTCGGGGCCATTTGTTTCCACCTCCCCTCCCCCCTCCCCGCGCCCCGCGACCGATGCAGTTATTGCGTTTTAATTCGTCGCGCGAACTCGCACCGTCATTTCCGCCTCGCCCAGTCTCGCGCCGATGAGAACACGCTTCGAAAAATACGCTGTTCTGATGCTGTTTTTCGCGGCACGTCTGCGCGGCGACGCTTCCGGTTCTGCTGCAGGAAAATGTTTTGAAAAAATTGGCACTCGGCGATATTATTTGGTTTTTGCTCGACTCGCGCAGAGGCTTTTGACGAATTTATATCATTAACCTTTAGCGGGCTGGTAAAACCGGATAGCATAAGTGAGTATATTTATTTTGCAGGAATTAATGTATACGAGGTATGTCTTATTTCGTTCGGCTCTAGCTATTATAGCGATTTTCTGGCAAATTTTCTAACCTTTTGCACTCCAATGGCGACTCTAAGTCGACGCTAGAAATTAGTTGTATATAGAAATTCTAAAAATTCAAGTGTCATGTTGACCAGTATCGACTAGGACATCATATGGTTGAACCTTTATTTTTCCCGGTGGACACTCCAAGGTCAGGTAGAGGTCACCATTCTTTTTTTTTCATGAAGTGATATATTTTCTTATCCACCATCGAATAGTGCGTTTTAAGATAAGTTCTACGGCCCATGACTCAAGGTCATTCAAGGTCAAACTTGCAGGGGAGGTATATACACATGTAAGAGAAAATGAATCTTGTTTAAATATTCTAGGTCAGAGGGAATATCTTGGTTTTCAGGATTCCAAGATACGAAATTTTGTACGAGGAATAATCTTCCAACGGCTGCAATTTAATCATGCGATCGAGAGAAACGCGCGTCCACAGTGCGGCCGGTAATGTCTGGACAGACAGCTCGAACGCAAGCGCATTCAATTAACAGTGAAACGCGTCGAGATTAGTACTTGTTTATTGTACGAACTATCTCCACGCCGCTTAATTACTGCAGCACCAGCGGACAGTCGTCGCGAGATATTCCAATACCATTTATCTCGCAGTGTCGATCGCATTACGATTCTGTAACGATCGTAGGTTCCGCGTTGCTTCGCAGGATTCTTGCGATCCCGAGGAACGACTCCACCGAAGCAGCAAGAACGTGACGCCAGGCTGTTCGTGTGCTCCGAGACTTTTTCATTTGCATGGAAAGCGAAAAGATCGAAGCCGGCTCTAACAACGGAGTTGCGAACCGAGCGGTCGGTTAATGAGCACAGTGAATCATCATTAAGCACGCGTCACGGAGGAAATGCAGTTCGCCATTATCGAGCACACATTATACGGAGAACAGTGTTAGCCATCATTTAGGGCGCATCGCGCGGATGGTACGGTTATAATCAAAAACACATCAGAGCAAACTCGATCATCGTGCGGTCGAATAGAATGATAACGGGCGGACTGACGGTCACGTGAGCGACAGCACGCCCGAAAGCTCGAAGTAAATATGTCGGGATGAAATTTCGAAGAAAAAAATGGGGACAAGCCGCGGTAACCGCAGTACACCGCGTAAAATGGCGTTCGAAATATAAATTCGGAGGGAACAATTCCTGGGATTATTTCCTACATTGTGTTTCCTCTCAGGATACTGGAAATATCTGAAATTTTTATTTCTTTGTACAAGCGCATTATAAAGGGTGTCCCAAATGAACTTGATTGAAAGGGAATGTTACTTGGGTCATTTGGAGTAACTTTTTCCTTTGCGAAAATGTTCTCCGCAGCTTTGTTCAGCAGTTATTAACGAAATACGTGGACCTATCAGAGCGCGGCTACCACTGAGCGAGACGTTGCCATTGGCCTAGTTGGAATCGGTCCACGGTATCCGCGCTCTGGTTGGTCCGTGTTTTTCGTTAATAACTCCTTAACAGAACCTCGGAGAACATTTCCGCAAAGGAAAAAGTTACTTCAAATGACCCCGGGAATCTTTTTTTCAAGGAAGTACATTTTTGGGACAACCTGTATACATATATCTGTTTAATATTGTAGGCGTTTCATGTAGATATCTTTTAACACGAACTTGAAGTAATTTGGAAATACACGAAGGAGTTGTGTAGTATTTATTGATTATATATCCAAAGCAGTAGAAATTGAGTATTACTTATGATCAGCCGTTTGAAGAAGTACAAAATCGAGTATTATTTGTGACCAGATACTTGAAGAAGTGGAAAATAAAAATTGACCATAATTTTTAGTCTGTTATCAGAAGAGTTATAAACTGGCATATATTAAAATTCTGAAAGCAGCAAGAATCGAATATTATTTACAGTAGAATATTCCAAAGAATAAAAATAGCTCCTGTTTGTCGTCAGACATTTCAAGAAGTAGAAAATAAAAATTGACCACAATTTTTAGTCTGTTATCAGAAGAATTATAAACTGGCATATATTAAAATTCTGAAAGCAGCAAGAATCGAATATTATTTACATTAGAATATTCCAAAGAATAAAAGTATCTCCTGTTTGTCGTCAGAAATTTCAAGAAGTAGCAATTGACAATTATCTGCGATCAGATATTAGCATAAGTAGAAACGGATGATTACAAATGATCGCCCTCGACCGGTCGCTTAATGAGCACGGAAGTGTCCGAGTTACGCGCAATTATCGTCCGTTTCGTTACACAGCGGCGGCAGAGTGGTGGGCACCGCACGCATGCGGGGTTGTTAGCGAAATTCGTGAGATAAGGATATATCAGCACGGAATATCCTATTCGCGAGTCTTCGCACGAGCAGGACGGGACAGCCTGTCCCGGATAACGGATCAACGAGTAATCTCCATTATCGTCGCAGCGCATATGAGAACCTCCAGTTGGCCGACGTTCTCTCCGCTGTCCACCAAAGGATACGGTTACGGGGATCGTACAGCTGGACCGCGAGGAAATTTCGAGGAATACTTCCCGGCGACGATACCGAAGCCCGTACGTGCGGCCATAAACCCCCGGATACGCCGATGAACCGCGGGAAAAATTTCGAATTCCATGTGTCGGGTCACTCGACATCTGGCTGTAATTTTCGACACGAATCTGGCGCAATCGATACCGAAATCCTCCGGGCGGAAAGGGGCTCCGGATTGCCGGAGCTTTTACGGATTAGCCTCATAAATGGAATCGCTCTTTTGTTATACTACCCAGCTCGTGGAAAATTGAGCCGTTATTTGTGTAGAATTTTTTTTCTCTCCCATTACACACAACGATGAGGAACGACGAATTAGTTTGCACCCCACCCCGGGATATTTTCGAAAAATGCACAGTTTTCGAAAGCGTCACTGCAGAATGACCCGTCGGGCATAAAACGAGCACCATGCTACTCCTGTTTGCTGTCCAGGAGTCGGCAGAACTGGGCAAACATGAATGCGGATCGTTTACGAAATTCTATACAAACAGAAGCCGCGTGGCAGTCGCGACGTAATTTACCAGTACCACGTTTCAGAGAGGCGCGTTGCAACAGTTGCAGTTGCAGCCGCATTCCTCTACAATTACGCCGGCCGAGCGAACATTTTCTCAAATTTTCTATCGAAACAATTATTACAATTTCTACGATATATGTACTTTTAAATGAGCTAACTGTTGAACAATGAAATCCATCCATTTTTCTAGAACGAATGTCCAAAAGTCCCTGAAGTAGAATCGACCACGCATGGTCAGACAACTTCTGGGAGAAATGCTGTCACTCATTTTTCAAGATTGCGCAGCTCAAAAATTTCTGCAAATAGTACAATATATGTACTTTTAAGTAAGGTCCTCGTTAAAAAAAGATGTCCATCAATTTTTCAAAAAAAAACTTCCAAGTGCTGTCATAAGTAGAGTAATATACGTAGTCAGAGAACATCTGAACGAAAGCTTGTCACTCTACTTTCTAATAGTTCTCAGCACAAGAATCAGTAAAATAGATATACAATCAGTAAAATATATGCACTTTTGAGTAAGGTGCATGAGTGAGTCCACCAATTTATCGAGAAATAATTCGCAAGAGTGACGTTCCACGACAGCAATGGCTGCAGCAACGTTCCTCGACAATTACGTCCGTCGGATGGAGTGTTTACGTTTACGGTCGATATTTTTACATGTAACGGACCTCGGGCAGGATTTATCGCGCGAAGTGGCCATTCCGAAGCTGGTATCCTCGCCGCTCTTCTGTTCCTCGTCGTTTTGCCGAAGCGTTCGCGGCAGAATGTGTTTTACGAGACGTTTACGGAGCCGGCTCGCTCGAGCGTCGTCTTAAGCGATCGAATTTTCTCCCCGGCACCCGGGATAAGAAAAAAGACAAACGCCCTAGACCCGTAGGAATTCTAACATAATTACCGACGGAGCTCGTGACTCTGGAAAAACTAACCCAATACCCGTCCGGCTGCGTAATAATATCGTTCTCTATTCTGACGATTCCCTATCAGCCATCGATCGACTCCACTCCGTCGCATTGACCATTTATTTATTGCTCCATTATCCTGCGATTTGTTGCTCTAGAAACATGCATTTAACGCAAGAATTGTGGAAGTCGACACAGTTAATCGTTGCATAATAGGGATTTAAGTAATGACTGTATAAAAATGAGTAGCGAAGGTTTAAAATCTTCTGCTTGACATTGTCAGTTAATTTTATTGCCCTAATGCAAATTCACAACGCTTTTAACTCTGATCCCACCATGAACCAACTGTAAAACGTTAAAACAGAAAATTGTCGAGTGAAATTCTTTCCACAACTTTATACGAAGCCATCAAATTTGCACCGAGTACTTAATTTTTTATATCGACAATTCTGGATCGAGAAATATTAAAAAATCGTGCAATACGTGGTTCAACGTCTGCAAAATGTCAGAACATTTCCAACATTTTCTACATAAAAATAGCCAGTAAAAATACACCGAAAATACCAATACTCGATCGTGCCCATGGAAATAGGAAATTTCACATAAAGGGACAAGAATGGCGCACGGGAAAATTCCCTGAATGGAAGAACGTTTTTGACCTCATCCCTTCGAATAAATAGAACCATCGATTCGAGAATATTTAAGTAACCCGGTTATCGTTCGCGTAACATTTCCGCCCGTTCCGGTTTAAATATTTCATCGGGTGCGCTAAAATTTTAATTCCCTGACGGAATACGCAAGTTGCTCGGTAGAAAGTTATTAGGCTCCATTAACTACGGCTTAAGTACGGGGGAAACAGTTTTCAATGTTCCGAGGCGAGCCTTCCGGATTAATTAGAATAATTCAGTTTGAGGCGCACGCCGTGCCCTTGCGAAAAAGCTGTGCGTGCACAATGTCCCCGCGGAGCGCAGTCGTTCGACCCGGCAGTTGAAAAAAAAAACAGAAGAAAAAGAGAAAGAAAAAACGGGGAAAGGAAAAGTGCAGTGCACGTTTACCGAAACGATCCACGAACACGGTCTTGGGTTATTTAAGTTTATTGCCGGAGCACCGATGGTTCAGTTGCAGGTTCGCTTTTACTTGCACCGCGGCCCGAAGTGGGAACGATGAAAAAGTTGCGCTAACGGGGTCCCGCGTTGCTCCCCCGGACCCTGTGACCCGTGTAATTAAATATGAATATAATTACCAGATAAAAATGTAAGGCAATTTAGGAACGCGGCCGAACGAATTTAACGAAAACACCGGCGAGCGCGGTTTAAATTCGCAGCGAAACGCCAGGCTTCGAAAATTAACGAAATGTTTCGCGTGGCCGATCAAAATTTTGTCGGGATCGTTTTTTCTTTTATTTTCAGAACAACCGGAATGAGGATGTTCATGTTTTTGTTGCGTGTGTGAGCGTTATAAAGTGCTCGAATATTTTGTGCAATATTTACACTTACGTGTCACTGTACAAGAATTAATTTGTTATAGTTGTCCTTAAATGAAGTTCTTGGTAAATTATGACGACTGAACATTTTAATTTCATTCCCACCGAATTGTTTTATAGATTACGACGATATTAGACGTTTGAAAGTTAAGGTTAGACGTAAAGTTTTGAATTAGATCCATTTTTGTTGCTAAACGAACTACGTGTTTACAGTGCATACGTCACACAAAAAGTGTAAGTTTCATAAATGTATCTACACATTGATATTTAAGGTTTTATGATTAATAGTATTTATAATTCATACCAAATGGATTTTCTGTCCATTACGAATTAAAACTGAAGAACGTTTTGTTTGATAAATCTACAAACATTCGAATAAATCAAAACGAATTTATACGATAAATATAAATCCTTCTGGATAAAATATGACAATGCACATGTTACGTACACAACAATACTGATTTATTTATTGTTACGAAGTAAACCGTGGGCCCACTTTCAATCGTGTAAAAATATTGAATTGTATTATATCAAATTCTATCCACCATGCTTAATTAGACAGACGTACAAATGTAATAATAAATAATATACAAACAGAGAATGTTGTTTATTCTCCTTTATCTCTGTCGTGATTTATAATCATCTCTGTTAAAATAAGCAACTAAGCTGAATAAAATTGAACGCGGTGTGAGTAATATGCAACACTGTTTGTACTACATGAATGTAAAAACTGTATGCTCTAGAAAAAGTTTTTAAATTTCGCTGCATGCAAATATATTTACCTTTCAAATTAGAATGTGCATACATTGACCAGTGGGCGGGGTTCATTTACAAAATTATCATATTTGCTGTACCCTCTATATTATTCATTGAAAAC
The DNA here is from genome assembly GCA_028454255.1 of Halictus ligatus. Taxonomy (NCBI): domain Eukaryota; kingdom Metazoa; phylum Arthropoda; class Insecta; order Hymenoptera; family Halictidae; genus Halictus; species Halictus ligatus. Next base: position 14,130,361 of record CM052138.1, on the reverse strand, counting down.
GCTTCAAAAACGGGTCAGTTACTATAAGTTACATTTCCAGAATCTGCATAGAACAATTCTACAAGAAAAGCTAAGTCGAAAATGTAAAATAAAATTTATTCGTCCCAGCCTTCCTTGGCAGATAATCAATTCCAACAGTTCCTTCGACACGAATGCATTTAGAAGAAGTAGAATTGAACATTCATGGCCAGACACGGTCATTGTCGCGTTCTACTTTCCAATATTGATTATCTCAAAAACTGAGCAAGATATCAAAACATCTTCCTGTACCTCCTCGACTGTTTCGCACGTAGAATTCTTTAAAAAAAATTATTTTCACCTGTATATACCTGTGCACGCTATTGTTTAATCCGAATTGTTTCGGACACGAGAAACCATATGAGAAACTTTTTCAATTTCAATTCTACAAAAAGTTTATTTTTTGATAAAACGGCGGCGATTCATCGCAAAAACACGATTTCTCAAAGTTTTCGGGTAGCTTTTAAATTAAAAAGAGGCTCTTCATTTTTTAAAGAACCTCTTTCACAAAAGAATATATCAGAAGAAACAACTTCTGAGAGAAAGAGAGACATTGTCTTCATGATTTTGAAGAAAATAAATTACCACAGTAATGACCTTAATAAATTGCACAATATATATGCACGTTCGTGTAAGGTACTTGTTAAAAAAAAAAAACAATAAATCTACTCATTTGTCCAGAAAAAGTTCCTAAAGGTCACGTTCCATAAGAAGTAGAATCAGTCGTACATAGTCAGACACTCTGCCAGACTAACCCTACTTTTCAACCTCGATTATCTCCAAAACAAAACACGCTACCCAAAAACTTTTTCCCACCATTTCAACTAACCATTGCCCATAGAATCCACTTCCTGGCTCGTAAACGCAAACGCACACATCTCTAGTTAGACAAACTGTCAGAAGACTCATCCAGCCAAGTAGCTGGAAACTGTAGTCGGACATCGGTTCGCCGACATCGTTCCGTTTCACGGATTGGTCCGTTAGGGGGCCACCGCACGGGGAAAACTTTCGTCGACGAATTAATGTCCCCGTGACAAGATTAAACGTATCCCGTGTCTGCGGCTAAACAAAACACGCACGCGAGCGGCGACAAGAAATCCTCGGCGCGGGGCCTAAGCTTCAGAAGCTGGGACAGAGAGAAAGAGAGAGAGAGAGGGAGAGAGAGAGTCAAGGAGTGGCAGAGGGCGAGGCGAGGCGAGGCAGAGCGAGGCACGGGCACGCTCTCGTCTGTCCCAAGTTAGCCTCGTCCCCGAGTTTGCTCCGAGCCAGGGATAATTGTCGGTGAGTAACGTCAGACTCGCCTAAGTAAGATTTAACTCGGCGCAACGCGGTATGATTCGGTTATAACTCGATATTAACTGTAACGAAGCACGTCTTGCCTACTCCGGCGGGGCTTAAGCACCATCGGGTTAACGAAGAACCTATGTGCGTCTATACCGGCCGGGTTATGCTCGACCCGCAAGTGCACGGGCGCAACAAGGGTACACCGTTGCAACGGAGGGAAGACGATGTAGCCGCCGCCGTTCCCGCAACCCTCGGTTGTTGCTGCTGCGAGAGAGACAGAGTGGAGGGGATGGTACAGACGGAGAGAGGGAGTAACAGTTACGGCATACGGGTAACGCGCCAGTATTGACAAACATCTTCATTAGCTGTCGGGGCTGCTTGCGCGCTATCTGCCTACGAACGCCCTATATACCCCATCGCCGGAGTCGCTATCTACCTGCGGATACCTGCGTCCCGACGACCCAACCGGCAGACACGCCGTCGATTCCACGGGATTGCCCTCCAATACGAACCGAAACGACACGCGCGTGGCCGGTTACCCTAACCCTCTTCGGGCAGGGGTGCATTGTGACTTTGAGTGATCCGATGCGCTTTGCTCCCGCGCTCCTAATTCTGGACAATGCAGCCTTTACGCTGCACCCATCGTTTCGTTCTGGTGGTAACTAGACTGTGCGTCTCTGTGCGAAATGAATTGAAATTCACAGAAAAGCATCCCCTCTTACTGCTCAAACACATTTGCACTCTGAGAATACTGTGACTTTTGTACCGTTTCAGGTTGCACCCATCCATTTTTGTCATAAACGCATGTAAGGAAAGTACATGACACTTCAATGGTGTAGGATTAAAACTTGAATTCGGTTGGGAACGTAAAACAATTTATTCGAACTAATGGTACACGCGTTGAAATAATAAAGTGGAATAGTTACAAGTTCTGCTCGCTACGACACGCTCCGCTCGCTTCGGCGTCAACTCTACGACTCTGGGCATCATCGCATTTTCCGATGAGTCCTTCCGCTCCCACCGACCTTTCCCGAACACCCCCGACTTTCGCCGAATGTCCCAAACGCTTTAATTTTTATGACCCTTTCAGGCCCCACGCTCGATCCCTAAAAATACGTGCTCGAGTAAAGCACTAAAACTGCATTAAAATTATAAATATACGCCTGGCAAGGTTAGCATGAATAACTGCGATACTACAATAGTAATATTCAAAACATTCCGCGTAACAACGAAGGTCGGTAAGCCTGACAACTATAGATGGAACAAGAATGAAGAGTGGGAGGTGATGAGGTGATTGTAGGAGATTGTGATTAGGAGAAAGGAACAGAGTGTGAATACTAAACATTGCATGTTGGTTCTTTGATTTTACATAGAAACAATTCGGTTTGATTATTTATAACCTTTCCCAGAAGAGAGAACATCATAAAACATTGCTCTGTGGAAGATTCACAAAAGAAATACATAAATTACAGTTTGTACTTGAAGTGAAGAGTGCGACAGACGGAAAAACTAACCTGGTATGCTTAACCTCAATAGGAACACAGGACTTTTAAAATACAAGAAGAATTTCAAGGTGCAAATTATCACACAGAGCTGATAAAAACAGAAGCATATGCTAAAATAAAAGACTTGCTATTTACAGTGATTTCTGTATGTCGCCGAGGCCTGGATTATAAACGTCACGGATTCATCCCCACTACCGCGACCCACTACCGTACACGACGCTGGCCAGACCCGCGACGTTGACATATATCGAGAATTCATTGTACTACTTGCATTTTCATATGTGACAAAAATCCACTTTACTTCATTTTCCTTCTTCGCTTCACTCGGTAAGCATGTTAATCATATTACGTGCCATACGAATCTTGAATGGTTTTTTGTTAAACACCCTTTATATTGATAAACACAGTACCCTCGTCTACAATTCTCACTGGATTGCTTCAAAGAAGAACAAGAACTGAAAGAGATTTAGTAAGAATTTAATGGGGTCTTACTGCGAATTTTTGTTAATCGTCAGGAAGAATTTAGGGTCGAAATTAAAGCAACATAGTTGTCGCAGTGTAGAACGGATTAAAGAAAGTTTTATTCGACCGGTATCCGGCGATTAGGGATTCGCGAAAGTTCGCGTCGAAGATATTTGTCTCTGCCCCCCCCCCCCCCGAGTCGAAGCACAGTTTTCAAGTAGAACCAAAAGGTACCATAGATCTACCGGGCAGGGGCCCCGGGTTGAACACTGGGCGGAGGGGGCGGGGAGGAGAGGGGCTGTAACTGCCGAGGCTAAGTCGCGGAATTGTCCACATCCGAGGAGAGGACGAAGGTACACGGGTTAAGTAATGAGCGAGAAGCTGCGCTATTTAACGAGCCCTTAATTTGCGGACCTCGTGAGCCAGCTTCCGAATTAGCCCCGCCTCCCCTTCGTACCGGCACGCCAAGCAAAACAATCGGGTAAGCTAATGAAGTTTCGATGTCGATACTCTCGAGCGAAACGGGTCAGTACGGTCTTAAAATCATGAAGGCGGAATGTTTTTAGTTGGCTCGCGAAAAAAAAAAAAGGAACTCGACCGAACGACCGCCGACGTTGCAAAAAATATGTACCGGGTGGTTCAAATAAACCTTCCCAGCCTGTTTTCCTAGAATCTACAGGACGACTTTGAGAAATTCTCCTCGTCACAATTATGATTTGATACTATTCTTGTTTATCTTTTATCTACTACTGTGACTAGCATTAATAGTCGGACACAACATGGCGGCGCCCTTACCTTTCAAAACCCTTGAAATCCTTAACTTTGACATAACTTCTGAACTACTGATCTCCTCAGATTAAAACTTGGATTTTCGGCACTTACCTTTCAAGATCTACAGGATTACATAAAAAGAAGTTAAAAATTTCTGGTTTCCTGAGCCAAAGTTTAATGAAAATCCCATTTTATATTTCACAGTATGAACTGGAAGATTTAACGACTATTTTGAAAAATTTGTTGTACTTGGTACACTTCATTTGGATCACTCTGTATATTTGTATATAAACATGTGGACAACTACTCACGTACGAGAAATATTGAGGGAAATACGAGAAATCTATATTGAATATTCAGCACTTGCTAATTAAGAAGATTCGAGTGCCTCCAAATCGACGTCACAGTTAATTACGTTCTTGTTATGTCAACATATCGTCAGTGGACAGTTTCTTGATATTGCACGAGAAAAATTGAGGGTCGGTCATAAACAGTTCAGAGAAATGTGTCTCGGTCGTAAAAAGGGGGATAAAAATTATAAACGAGAAACACCTAAAACATTTTTTATTATAATTCGAACGACTCGTTCAAAAATCCGCTTTCAAATTTGCAACTACAACGACGTCATCAAATATCGATGAAAATTAATAAACAAGCGCAGGTACATTTAATAAACTCTAAATATTTAATTCAAGTAAAAATATGAAATTATGTTCATAAATATTGAAGATACTATTTCATTCAATCAAACTCCCGAAAAGTTAAATTTTAAATTGCGACAATGTGCTGAAATGTTGCTAAAATTTAATAGAAAGGCAGGGGTGCGTTTAAGAAATATTAAATGTTCGAACATTTCGATGCAGCTACGTTTAATAAGTGCCCGGTATTTAATGACCGAATTGTACGTTTCACAACAATCAAACATTGAATATTGAAGTGACGGTAATTCGCAGTGTAGAGGGAAACGGCACGTCGACGGCGATAAATACGTGATTCAGAATATTTTAACGATCTTCGAGCTCCCGCGTCGGGGCGAGTGGAAGAAAACGTTGGATGTTAGAGACGAGCACAATGCTCTCGCAGGTGTTACACGAAGCGGTAAATCAATCTATTTTACGAACATCGTGTCGAAAGACGGTAAGCGGATTTCTGTATATTCCTCACGGGCTACTTAACGCGTATCCTCACGATGATTTATGAGTTGAAGTTCAGCTAAACGACGTGTGAGCGATTATATCCGACCTATAATAAGGAATTAAGACGGGCGGACGTGAGCTGCACGGAATATCCATCGCAAAATATACACTCGACCCCATTTACATTTAAACAAGCCATTTAACTTTCCCTTTAAAGTGGCCGCATTTTCAAAAATTATCAATCCCGTCGAAAATAAAACGCTTGCTGAAACAGTTCCTTAAATATCGTTCACTTAAATACACGTACCGTAATTTTTAACGACGCTGCAACTAATTAGCAGAACATGGAACTTTACATTTTTATGCGAAACGGAATTAAAATCAGGAGTTTCAACACTGTTTAAGATCATTTTAATATTCTTTATCTAGCAAATTCGTTAACTTTCTTTGAATATTTTAATTTATACCGAGGCGACAGGATTTGAATTCCTTTCCTTAGTAAGCTACGATTTCCAAGATGGAGAGGAGAATTTTTTAAATTTTCGATCTCTGAGAATTCGCAGCGAAATAAGATTATCTTGCGATACTGGACGTAATATTATAACAATCATTCTAATAAGCAAGATCTATAAAAATCTCAATTTTATTCTTTTCTAAGTTCTGTCTGAGAGCACAATCTCCTACATTAAATATTAAGAAAATAGTCGCTCTAATTGAGTTTGACCTTTCGGTGTCACTTACGTGAACTAAATTATTACTTTCTCATAACGCGACGTTCCCAAACGCACGGTTAACACAACATCCAGAAATATACAGTGCAAGGTTCCAAAACAAATTTTGTAAGTTACATACAAAATATAAATGTACATTGAGGGACCCCATTACTGTGCCTATATTAATTAAACTTATTTTTAAATCATAATGAACATTGAAAAAGAGATATATAACATCTATATTAACCAATCTTAGTGAAAAAATTTAATGTCTCTTTTTGAATATTCATTGTGCTTTAAAAAGAAGTACAATTAATATACGCACAGTAATTGTTACCCCGGCAGTAATTGGGTCCCTTACCGTGAATGTATTTTGCAAAGTAGAGGGAACCACGATGATTCGTTCAAAGATCCCCCGGCGTGTCAGCGAACGCGAATGGTCGCTCGCGAAAATCAGCTTTGCGAGCGAGCGTTCATCGTTGGCACAGGTGCGCCAGCTGTAGGCCGGGTTTCGGAAAATTTAATCCATCCCGATCAGTGGCCCGGCCCTATGGCCAGGCGGGACAAGGTACAAGGGAAGCGATAACGGTAACATTAGCAGAAGCCAAGCGAGTGGCGAATGTAGGAGTCGGCCGCAACGGTAGTTGCGATGCAAAGAGGTAATGGTCATAATCCTGTTACCAATTCCATTTGTCGAAACAAACGAACTCCGACCGGTACGTGCCGGCGCGGCGTCGCGCATATCCACCCCATTGTCACTAATACAGTTTCTATCCCACTACGAATTGGTCGGGCTCTATTGTCGGTAATTAGAATGTTGGAGAGCTTCGGCTACGCTACTGTCAGACTTCACCTGCCTTTTGCGTCAAAGCAGACGAGATTCTCGTCCCGGCCATGAATCCTTCCAACGCGTTTTCGTCCTGGAAGAACCATGATATTTCTTGCTGCTCTAAGTTAATCGATGTTAGCTTCCTCTGGATTTTCTTGGCTGGGACTCTCGACGCTTGGATGAATCGTGTCAATGTCTAATTATTTTGCTACTTACTTTCTTTTTTTTTTGGCATTATTCTGCACTATCGAAAATATTGGCCGAATGTTCAACGTGTGACATTTTTTGGATTTTCTTGGCTTGGACTCTTCATGCTTGCATGCATCGTGCCGATGTCCAATTATTATTTATAGATAAATTGTTCAAAGTGTGACGTGTTATGGATTTTCTTGGCTTGGACTCTTGGATGCATTGTGTCAATGTCTAATTATTTCGCTACTTGTATATCTTTTTATTATTTCACACTAACCAAAGTATTGGACAAAATGTTCAAACTGTGACATTCTGTAGATTTTCTTATCTTCGACTCTTAACTCTTGGATGTATTGTGTCAATGTCTAATTATTTTGCTACACATATATCTTTTTATTGTTTTACACTAATCAAAGTAGTGGACAAAATGTTCAAACTGTGACATTCTGTAGATTTTCTTATCTTCGACTCTTAACTCTTGGACGCATTGTGTCAATGTCTAATTATTCTGCTACTCGTATGTCTTCTTATTATTTTACACTAATCAAAGTAGTGGACAAAATGTTCAAACTGTGACACTCTGTAGATCTTCTTATCTTGGACTCTTAACTCTTGGATGCATCGTGACGATGTTTAATTATTTTGCGACCTTTTTTTAGTATTTTTCTCTAACCAAAAGATTGGACAAAATGTTAAAACTGTGACGTTATCGAGTTCACACTGAAACGGCAATAATAAAAATGGGGAAAAATGTTCAAAGTGCAATATCGTCAAAGCGACGTTTAACACTAGAACGACCGAGCAATAAATGACGTATATTGCTTTGTAACAGTGACAAGACTATGCCCATTCAAACTTCGTACAACTTTTATTGTAATATGAGCTTCAATGAATCGGTTCGTTAAAAAATTTCCGATGAAAAAATTTTTACAATTTCAGTAATTGTAAAAGAAAAAATTAGGAACCGGTCATTTTTGACCGATACGGTCGTTCCAGCGTCAAGATGCGCCAGCGAAAATTTTCGGTCGGTGAAAGAATTCAGCGTTTTTCTGCCAGCAAAGCGATGTAAAAATCACCCCGGATGAAGGAGAAGCCCATGAAAACGTTCCGCAGGGTACAGAATAGTCGATAGAGAGCGTTGCACGTCTACGACACTAAAACCGAAATAAAACCCTCTCGAGTTAAAAAATGCATCGGGTACGTCGACCGGCAACGGCTACGGTCGTAGGCGGCCGATGCTTTTATTCAAGAGCAACGGTTTTTCAGACGCCTGGCTTCCCGCTTTTAACTCGTTAACACTTTGACTACCATGTCGCCCGCAACTATAAATAACGTATACTTCGTAATTTAATCGCGAGCTAAACATTCATTTCCAAACAGACGTATTAAATTAACCAAATCCCTCTCCACTTCGCCATCGTCGTTCCGAACGCGTTACCGTGCTGAAAAATTTATGGAGGCGCGTCGCGGAAGCTAACAATTTAATCCTGAAATGAAATATTCATCATTTCGCAAGATCTGCTGGTTGATTCTGTCACCGTTTAAATTGTTACGTTTTTCATTTCACATAATTCAGATAATTTTGACTTATGAACAAAATTTGGTCGACGAAATTGTTGAACGAACAAATCGATTTCCGTTTCACTCCTGTTGGACAATTTTTATTTTGCATAGAAATCCGAATACCAAGTTCAGTCTTCAGGCAGGGAATTTTGATAATGAAATGCGGTCCTTAGGTACACGATCTATGTCACAGCACGGACCCGAGGATTGGACTTGGATCAAGACGTTATCGTAGCAGACAGTACCGTCTTTTCGGCAAATATTTTTCCTGCGAGAAGGCCGAGCATTTGTTTACGAGCACTGTTGCGACAATGGTATCGAAGATAGTGTTCCGTGGCTGTCCGGCATCCGTAATCCGTCATTTACGAGCAATTAGACGCGGCATAGTGCAGGTCCAAGGACGTAGCATCCGTACGGGCTTCTACTTATCCGTCGGCAGTTCGATGGCCGGCGTGCCAGTGTATTATCAATCTGGTAAGCATATCGTAGCCGGCCAGTCCCAAGCCGCGCCGCCTATCAGCCTAATCTACTCGCCTAGCTATGCACGCCCGTACGGTGCAAACATCGCCATTGTGTCTATCTGTTGAACTGCAGTGCGGGTATACTCAGGATAATAGCATTGAAAATGATTCTATTCTCGGAAATAATGGCATGGCGCCTGCCGAGCCCGCGCCCACTCACAACCACAGAGACGGGCAGCCACGTCCGTGCAGGTGTGTACAAGTATGCGCGCGGCTGTGTACGCGTCCGATCCGAACGTCGAACCAGTCCCGAACACTCCGAGCACACTTTCTCGCCTCTATCAACCCGGTCGATCCCCATGAATCCCCTTTTTCCCAGAATGGAACGCATTAAACAGCCTGTTCTTTTTTCGTACTTCAACCGGGCGAGCTTTAACCTGTTCCATGGGGTATTTTTCAATCCCCGCGTACGTGGCTGCTGGAATTCCGAACCCGTCCCGACGAGTTTGAAAGGGTTTTATGCATGAAATCCGCAAGCAGAAATTAAGGGAGCTGCGTGCCGACGGTTCCGAACGTCGAACGATTCGAACCACTGCGAACGGATACCTCTTTATGAGACGTTGCGAGAGTCGCTCCCAGTGTTCCAAATCGTTTCGAAGCTGTTTCCGTTCGAAATTTCCAAGCGCGATACGTTCGTTTGAAGTATTTGCTCGGGCGATCTTCTTGTAGGATGCATTGTACTGTTGCGAACTTTTTTCTAACTCGAGTCAGTCGCGAACTATTCTGAAGTTTCCTTCAGGCAGACACGGTTATAACTGGACTGCGGATGTTTATAGAATTTGCAAATTTTGTAGGTAAATTTTAGGAAAGCGGAAACGAGTAAAATATAACTTTGAGTGGCAGTGACCTTTGTAGATCTGAAATAAATGAAAGTCGTACTGAATTCTGTGGAATTTTATATTATAGTATTTTTGGTACATTTTCAGAAGCCGTAAATGCATCAAGATCCGCAGTTATAACTATAACTAGACTGCAGATTTTCTATGGAAAATAAAAATTTAGTGGATCGGAAGCAACAGTGCCTTTAAACGCTTTAAATATTTTCTGTTTTCCGTTCGACCCGCCAACTTTTAAGATAAATTCATCATTTTAATCCTAATATACGGTCCTGCATGATCCACGTGTGATCCGCAAATAATTTCTTCGACAATGAAATTCACGATTCGATCCAGGATAAAATTGAATGTTAATCTTCTTTTCCGGCATAGAAGACTATAATGTATAGAATGCAGATTTTTATAGAAAAACTGTCAGAATCAAAGTCGTTCATTTCTTCTCAGAATTATTGTAAATAATTTTCCAGCGACGTATGATCTCGTTTCTAGGAGAAATATTTTCAATGTTTAAAAATGTGGACCTGCTCGAAGGGTTCGGTCTTGAATCCCGCGATTTTCTGGGTTATAATTCGACCTGTTCGGAGATTCACCTAACTTTCCCACTAAACTCCTCGTTTCTGTCCAACGTTCTCCTCTGGCCATTCTTTCACGTCCCAGGACACTCGGCATCGCCGGTCAACGCGCTCGCTTTGTGCGAATCCTCCGGTCCATCCATCTGAATCCCGAATCGACGGATTTCCCTGGCGCTCTTTGATGATCCCGAATCTCTCTGTCACCGTCCCACCCTCGGATTTAAAAGTAGGGCAGTCGGAGCACACCGGGACCGACCGAACCGTTCCACGTAGCAGAGTACAGGAGGAACCGGCGCGCGGAGTTCTCGAAGACGAAAAAAAGAAAAAGAAGGATCGATCACCGAGGAGAGGATAGGGTAAGTCGGTTGCCTCGGACTGAACAGATGGGCCGGGATAGTGGCTTCTCTAATGGATTAGGTAGAACGGCCGCGATCGATTTATTGTCGGCAGAATCGAATGAATCGGTCGGAATTGAGTTGCTGAATGAACGGCCGCGTTAATTGACCCGCGCTGCAGAAATTATTATAGTTCTGGAACGCTGGCGTGTCGGGGAGAATGTACGATAACCTTATGGGTCAGAATATTTTTTTCAGATTTTTAGCCTTATCCTAAATTGGGGGAAATCAGTGAAAATTGACACCTCCTTATCTCCTTCAACGTGGACGATGGCCGAAACGAGAATATACACATTTTCCTGAAAACTGTCTTTCAGAGACACTTTCTCAAGATCACGGAGGTTTGATATATTATCTTTTGCCAAATTCTGCATTATACACTTTCTTTAATGGCAAATTAAACTGTTTGGACAGAAACTTGCAGTTACTTGAACGAAAGATCTTTTGAACCAGTGAATTCCTCGCCTTAAAACTTCGATTTTGGGCATTTTCTCGTCAAGATGTGCAGGACTATTTAGTAAAAAGTTAAAAATTTCTGGGTTGCCCAGGTGAAGTTTAACCATTCTATAACAGAATCTAATCATTAAGAAACGTTAGGATTGTAAAAACATATGCTGCATGATTTAAAATGAGAAAACGATGCAAATTACGTGTCTTTCAACGGGTGATACACAATGGTTCCGAGGAACCTCCGCAAGGAAGTCTCAATCGGGGCAGCTGTGAACGAAATCGTAAAGCAAGGGGTTAAATAAGTAGTTTGAAACGGTAGTTGGCCGAGACCACGTGATTTGTAGATCCGTGCCCGTTGTATCGATTCACGTTCAGTATTTTACGTTTCCCTTTCCCGTTTCGCGTAATACTTCGTGTCTAATTGTAGAACAGCCGATGGTGTCCGGGCAACGACGACGACGCGACGGCCAGGCGCGTAGCATAACGGCCGAGAAATTTTACGAACACTTTCCGAAGGAGAGTTTTTCACTTTTATAGCGCCCGGCTGCATAGAAATGCACTCTACGACAGGAATATTGCGCGTGCGTTTCGAGCGTGTCTGACCATGGATAACGCGATAAACTTTACGAGCGGAGGCTCGCCGCTCGTAATGGATTTGCAATATGTTGCAAACGGAGCGGCGCCGCGTGAAAAGTGCGACGGCTTGCCATCGGCCGGATTAATATGGATAAAACCACGTCCGATGGAATTTAGGAGCCATAAACGGAATGACTTCCGTTGTTCTCGCGCGAACCTTCCGCACCGGCCGAAATTCATAACGTAAATCAAAGTGTGGGCTGCATTAGGCTGCGTTTTTCACGCGTGTTTAAATCGACCGCTCGAGACGCAAAAATTAATTAAAGTGAACATTGTCAACGCTAATGGCAATGTACAGGAGCTACACAGCGAAGGAGCGTGAACATGTCTCGGTTATGTCTCCTGCACGATACACGACACTGTCAAGACCCATGCTGTTGACATGTATCGAGAAGTCACTCTAATTCGACTCGGTTGAAATAATGGAACAATATTTTTATTGTGTTGCATTCGGTGTACTCATTTTTGTCATAAGTGCATAAAATTGTGCAAACTAGAAATCCAAACGAGATAAAAACTTTATTGTATTTTCACGAACACTTCCCCAGTTAAACTACCATGTCAGACTAACAGAACAATATTTGCGAACCCTGTAAGAGGGTGATCCGATTTTTAATTTTCGAAAAACCAATTTTGATAACTTCGGACACGTCTAGTAATTATAAAGCAGTCGAAGGTATCAGACGTTTTGAATTTGCAATTTTTATTCTATTAAATAACTTGTCGAGGTGCTGGCTCGGCGGTCAAAACTTTCCCGTAGAATTTCAGCGAAATTTTTCAAGTGGGCTCACCGATCTTCCATCTTCCGCAATAATGGTCACGGCAGACTGTTTGAATTGCTGTTACCCCCGTGGCGTGTCGAAGCGTCGACCAAAACCGGGCTGCGCGTCGCGGCGTCGGCGTTTCGCTCGGTCGTCGAAAATTGTTTACAGGCCGCCTGGCAGAGTATCGTCGTGTATAAGTATGGAGCCCGTCGGATCGACGGGTTTGATTGATGCGCGGGCAGATTATGAACGCTTCATACGTTTGTCGCAGCTCTTGCATGCCGGCCGAATTTCTCGGATCCTTCGGTATCCTTGCGCCCGTGAATTGAATCCATCTATCAAGTTCCGGCATCGCGATTGGTGCTTAAGGCGGGGTTTGTATCCCCGGGCTTAGAACAAGATACGTTGATTGAATAGCGGTTGATGTACGAGCAACCGATATCGAAAAAGACCGTATCAATCTGCCGCGGGAGGGCGGCGGAGGGGAGGGACGGGGGTTGCTGCTGCGAAAAAACCGAGCCGACGCGGATAAATAACGTTTAACGAGCCCGGTGGCCGACCGGGGATATGTAACATCTTTAATTCCGCGGACACGCCACCGGAATTTTCCCGTTGCGAATTTATCCGAGCGCGCTTTTTTTACACCCGCGTTTTATACTGTTCGGCGCCTGGCCCCGCTCCGCCCGATGAATAAAATACAACGCCGAGTCGATTTTCGCCGCTTCAATTATTTCCGAGGCGATCTGAAAAATTCACCGGGACGCGGTAACTTTGTCAAGCCGCCTGATTAATTCAGCGAAGATCGGCCACAAGTTCCAGGCGGAATCTCTGGCTCTGCTGGAGCGAGGTTTTTCCGCGAAAAATCAAAATTTTCTGACCCGACGATGCTGGGAATAATTTACGTCCGAACCTTCTGCTCCACCAGCTTCGCTGTCTTAATTGCATTGCTGGACTTTTAGGTCTTTCCGTATCATTCGATAGAAGCTTTCCACGTAAAAGCGAAAGTTTTGAACGTACGAGATACCACAGAGTATAATTTATTTGCTTGTTTTTGCAATTCGTAAGATTTGTAGTTTTATATCTATTGCTGGACCAGGTTCTTGGATAAAATCAAAATTTTCTGACCTGACACTGTTGGGAATAATTTTAACTTTACTGTATTAGACTGGCTTTTGTGCGATGTCAAAATCTTCGGAGCTACAAGTTAATATTGTGATTATTTATTTGCTCTTGTGTTTCGTAGGCGTTGCAGTTGTAATTTGTGATTTTTGTACAAAATTGGAAATGAAATTTTTTAGTTTGAATTATATTTCTAGACTACAGGTTCCTCGGCGAAATTAAAATGTTCTCTATGTGAAACTGCTCTTAGTAAGTCAGCTTATAACTTTGTGCTTTATGCTTTGCAACTAAATTGTTAGACGAAAGGGCTCTGTGCAGAATCAAAATTTTCTGACATGTGAGGAACTGCTGTTAATAATGTATTTCTTCGCCTTGTGCTTCACAAGCTTCGTAATATTAATTATAATGTCAGACGAAACGCTTTGTAGGCAACATGGAAATTTACGAAACACTGAAACACTACTGTTAACAATTCCTTCGTTCATTAATTCCTTAGTTAATTTTATTCACCTCTGAACGAAACGATCTGGAGAAAATAAACGATCACAATGATTCCTCAAAAATTTCATATTCTAATGAAATAACACTACAAATATTGTGAAATATTAATTTCCTTGGTCAACAATTTACGCCAACAATTTCCCCGATTAAAACAAGAGGGTGCTTCACGAATCGATAGTTTTTCGTCGATGATTCGATATTCAGTACCGACTGAAACGCTCGAATTACGTCGCCAAAGTCTGATTAATTTCGTTACTTAACAGTTGCCGCTCCGCCGACGAATTAAACTCGAGTCGAACGAGACTGTGGGTGCAACAAATGAATTATTGAAAACAAATTCTACATCGAATCGGGGGAGCCACTTATCTCGTCCCCTCCCCCCTTCGCCCATCGTTTCCCGGGGAGCATCGCGTGTCAACAAAGCGATCGATGTCGATTAACGAGGCGCTATTATGCTTCGTTCGCCTCCGTAAATTAGTATCGACAAGATTATTAGGTTGGCGCGTCAACAATTACATTCTGTTCTTGAGGGCAACCCCTTAACACCTGGCTGAAGTCTCTGGGAGAACATCATTTATTATTAGACAGGTGTTCATACAAATTTTTGTGAAAATTAAAAGAAAGGAATTATTTGTATAAAATTCTTTCTTTCAACTCTTTCGCCGTTAAGAAAATAATTGTAGATGCGATCGTTAGACTGCGGATCTTATGCGCTCATGACAAAAACGAGTAGATGCAACTTGAAGCAGAAGGATAAAAAGGATTTAAGGGTGTGGGTATATTATTTTTAATACTTATTAGCATTATTACTGAGGGAGACAAATTTTGATTTGGTTCTAGTGCCTCGTAATTGATGCAGACAATTTTTATTTAGGGATCCGAAGTGATTATATCCTTATTCTAGCAACAGAATGATAGTAACAATTTTGACAAATTTTGATTTGTTTCCAGTGCCTCGTAATTGATGTAACTAAAATTTCACACGTTACATTACGTTTGTCAACTTTCAAGCCTCATGCAGAAAATTTTATTTAGAGATCCCATGTGATTATATCCTTATTCTAGCAACAGAATAATAACAATTTTGACAAATTTTGATTTGGTTCCAGTGCCTCGTAATTTATGCAGAAAATTTTTATTTAGAGATCCGAAGTGATTATATCCTTATTCCAGCAACAGAATGATAATAACGATTTTGACAAATTTTGATTTGGTTCCAGTGCCTCGTAATTTATGCAGAAAATTTTTATTTAGAGATCCGAAGTGATTATATCCTTACTCTAGCAACAGAATAATAATAACAATTTTGACAAATTTTGCTTTGGTTCCAGTGCCTCGTAATTTATGCAGAAAATTTTTATTTAGAGATCCGAAGTGATTATATCCTTATTCCAGCGACAGAATAATAATAACCATTTCGTTGCGGAAGCGTGAAAATGTTGGCAAGCCCTCGAATTGAAAAATGACTTGGTTGACTTCGAATGGAGGTGGAAATAAAGTGATCTTTGGGCTGGAGCTTTCAGTTTTGAATCTGTCGGTCGACCAGGCCCTGAGATACCGGTTGGCATCGCGAGGGGTATGCATTATCCTTTGTTCCAGGATAGAATACGCGGCTGCGGCCCTCCGGCCAGCACGGAGGCGGTACATACGTCATTGTCCAACGACCGTTCTGCGGTGGTAATTGTCATTTGATCCCGGTAACTCCCCCGTATATATGTAGCATCCGCGGTTCCTACCCGCCTCGGAGACATTCATCATTTACAGACAATTGCCTCAACTTGCCTTGCAGGATGCACGATGCGCAGACCGCTGGCAACCCAAGTGAGACATCCTACTCTCCCCGGTGTTCATCGATGCAATATATATTCTGCACACGACCGCTAAGTACACGCGACATGCACTCGTAAGATGCTCCCTCCTGCGCCGACCACCTGATGTGCAACGTGTAATCGGTTTTTCGGACGTCTTCATCGCCGGATGGTCCGGCGAGATGAGCATGAGCGATTCGGGGGATGGGGTCTTCCATGGTTGAAACAGTTTTGCTTCCTACACAATTTTCTCATTGAATATTTTTCCTCAGGATTCACAGACATTGGTTTTAATAAATGAAGAGAAAGATAAAAATTCTACCCATTATAGGATTTCATTAAGTTTGTGATTCTTGTTGCTTTCAAAAGGTAATTTAATATTTTTGCAGACGAATTCCAATTTGCTCCAATTTGTTCAATTTTAGTGAATGAGAAGCAATATCAAATTCCATTAAACTTGTGGCTTGCTGTCAACGACTTTTTGGTTTTGTTAATACCTTCAGTGGACGATTTAATAATTTTGTAGGTGATTTACGGAAACAATAGGTTTCGTTAAAAGCTTATATTATTCAATAATTCTTGTCCGAAAATTCGGTGAATGGAAATGATGACATTTAATTGTCAGATTAAGGAATTTTACACGTATAGGTGCACAATATAAAAATTTTTTGAAAAATTGCAAAGTACGAAATTCAATAAAATTTAATACAGTTTCACGTTTCTGTTAATACACCAGAAAAATTCACAAATGAAACGAAATTTCATTTAATCTCGCTGAAAACAGTGAATTCAATTTTTTTTTTATATTCTTCTAAACGAGTGTAAAAATGCCCATGGACTTTTCCGGAGTCGTTACATCTGTAAAGAATTGACTGAAATATGTTTCATACATTTATTTCGTAACAGGAAAAATAATGAAAACATTTTTTCGTTGATTGGATCAATTTCCTTTTTTTGATACCACATACGTATAACTCTCCAATATTCCGTTGCTTTTTATATGAACAACCTGTTATGTAACAGTGTTCAATTTTTACGCTGTCGTAATTAGACTAGTTACTTGTATTGTTTTCATTTGAAATGTTTGTTGCTCGAGAGCTCAATTAAGGGTTGGTTTTGTGCATAGCTTCGCTCACTTCACATCTTTCTGTCTTTGCACATGGAAAATATATTTAACTGTATATTGAAATATATTTTTTAACAGCGACATCTGCTTCAATTATGTACCAAAAAATCATATCTGGCAACACAAAGTAACAATTTCCTCCGACATTTTCATTCAATTAGTTCTTTGATTCGCCATGTCGATAAAATTCATACAAAATAGAAATTTTTGTCATAAATTACAAGGCACAGAAACCGCATAGAAATTTCTCTCTTGCTTCAAGTATTCTATTAATTACGGTGAAAATTAATGGATAATCATGGTGGAAATTTCCCCTTCGCATTTTAATTGTAAATTTGTAGTGTTGCGTGTAATTATTATTATTTCGGACCTCCATCATAGTCGGTAGGTATTATGTACTTTAAATTAAGAGTTAATCCTAATATCTTCCTTAGCAATTCGTCGAATTTGTACAGTATAAGCTTTCGAAATAGCGCACTGGTGGATAATCCAGTTTATTTTCCACGATCCACGCAGTTTCGGAATGAAACATTGTTTTTCATAGTCAGACCGCCGCTTTAAAACGGTATTCTGAAAACGTTTACCTGGAATGCTGATGGCGTACAAATTATCTGCAGGAACGCGGCCCTTTCGCGAGGATACATCGTCATCCTCGAAAACCACGTATGTATTTCAATCTCCTTCGCTTTTCCATCGAAAATTTCGTTGCACCCTGGCATAGTGAAATTTGATGCGACGGCTATACCGTGACTCTTACATGATGGTGGAGTACTTCGGCTGCATCTTTTCAGGTAGATCTCTCCGACGGACTCGCAACCGTGGCTTCAATTGGAGAAATTAAAAAACCATTTCATATATTATTTTGTTGAGGACAGATCAGCATGAAACCTTTCAGACCGATTCCTACGAATATTATACAAAATTGATTCGATCAAATAAGAACTGGGGCGGCGTTTTAATGTTCGCCCCCTGAACCCTTCAACGTGGCCCCACTCAAATTTATTCTAACAATTATTTATCGAGTAACACTTAATAATATAGATTCAAATTTAAATTTCGGATTCGTCTCACTACGTTTCTATCTATTTTCGATGCTGATGAGTATATAATTTGATTCGATCATATCATTTTTAAAATACATTTTAGAGGTCTACTTGAAAGCTGAAGAATAACTTTTTATTCGAATGCAAAATAGAAAGTGAGGTATTTTCATACTCTTATGAGAAAATAATCGAGAGAAAAATTATTCAAATTTTTTAAATCTGAACGATGCAGACCTCTCTGGTTTTTTTCTGCATTTTATAATTTCTGATTAGATTCCATAAAGTGGGAGCAGCGAAGCCATACAAGCAAACAAGACACAATTTACAAGCGAGCATTTAACCAGGATAAAATGCTCTTTATGCAAACTACGATT
This sequence comes from Halictus ligatus, assembly GCA_028454255.1. NCBI lineage: Eukaryota > Metazoa > Arthropoda > Insecta > Hymenoptera > Halictidae > Halictus > Halictus ligatus. The sequence goes on along the minus strand of CM052138.1, from coordinate 14,111,743 downwards.
TTTACGGAATTAACGAGACCGGCGCTCGAACACGTCGCGGCCATAAACGATAAACGGTGCGTAACAAGTTCCGAAATAATTATCAACGTCTTCCCGTATCCGGGTGATAAATATTCATAAGGCGTTTCAAGATATTCCGGCTAACGCGCGACGTGACCGTGGACCTTGTCCTTAATTAACAGCTTTCTGAAACGGGCCCGCTGACAGAACTTGCGTTCCTAAGCGTTGGCAATATCCGTGCACAAACAACAATTCTAGCTTGCAAAATATAAAAAATCAAATGTTTCCGAATACCTCTTGCTCTTAGGAACGATTTTCGAATTTTACATCCAACTGGACAGAAAAGCGGGTCCTTATCAAAACCACTTTTAAAACAATCAAAAGGTGTATTAGGGAAATGGCTGCCACGTTCTTCTAGCCTAAGACATCTAGCTCAATTTTTCTGAAAATACTCCCTAAATAACACGAAACAGGATGTACCAATTGATTTTTTAGAAAACAAAATTTCATATTAAAAACTGATTTTATTTCATTACAGTGCAAAGCGAAAACTGTTCAGAAAGAAAGAAGTTCCGACCTTGTAAATTCTCAAAAGCGAGTAATTTAAGAAATACTTTATACTGTACGATTTTTTCCATTTTGGTTAGAGAAATTATGGTTTCTCAGTGGCCTCGTGTTGGCGAGGGCACTCCGGTCTCGCGAGAGTAATCGAGCTGCGGCGAGCGAGAACGTTTCGCGATTCCCGCGATTTCGAATCGCGGTAAGTATGCCGGCTTATAGATCAGCGGGTTAGCTGCGTTTTATGGAGGTCGATCGTTTTCGGCGAAGCCAGCATAGCCGGTGAACGAGGCCTCGATACCGGGTTAATACTGGAAATGCCGAATGATCGGGCCGAAATCCTCGGCGAGATGCTTGCATCTCCGCTCGAAATTGGCACGGATGTCGAACATCTCATAAGCCGGATCCCGGCGAAATGTCGGCTATACGGCATTCCGTGCCTGTGACCCTCGCCGCCCGATAATTATCTTTAATAGCGCGCCAGAAATCGGCCCGGATGCTAATTGCGCGAGCGGGATCGCGCCGGGAATAGGTCGACTTGTCACTCGACTCGAATCCGATGACGAAAACGTCACTGCCCGGCCCCGGATACGAACCGACGCGGAAGTCTCCGATTGATTGAAGAGTCCCCGAATTCGTTGATTCAACCCTGCAAATCGTAGCATTATCAACTCATGCGATTTTACGCCGCGGCGCTTTGAGCAGCCCGTTTTTCGGACAATATCCCATTAATATTATATGGAAAAAATATTTCCGACGGAACTTGTAGGATAAGGGAGTACATGACGTACCTGTTTGACATTGCAATAACCCTGAAAAGCTTTGTAGAGATAACAATTTAAATTTTTAGTGGGTAGCTATATTTTTTATTGAGTATCCTTGAGGGTGACACCAAGAGGTTTGCAAACCGCTAGAACACTTGTTGGGTTGTGTTTAATTTTGGTTGGGTAAAATAATTCAAAGTATGTTTAGAAAATATTTCGGTAATGTTTAGAATTTAATGAACACTTTTGTTTTTGCCGTAAACTATTAGTACACTTGTTGGGTTGTGTTTCATTTTGGTTGGGTAAAATAATTGAAAGTATGTTTAGAAAATATTTCGGTAATGTTTCATGGGATCTTATTTGGTATTTTATTATAATTGTAGTAAAGTTCTATTACAATTAAAAACTATATTTTTAGAATAGCTTACACACTTTTAAAATGAAATGTTTCATTCATGAAATGAATTTATTGTTTAGCCAGTGGAATATATGTGGTTTAGCCGTATTCTGGTTTCAATTAATAGTTTCATTGTTTTGATCGACCTCTGTAAATTAATTTTGTTTACATTATTTTCGAAATTCTTGAATACGTTCTCCATAGTAAGCGTGGAAGACCTGTTACAACAAGGCGGATATTTAACACGGGCGTTCAGCGAACAACTTAATATTGTAACATTACGAGCGTTTATCCACGGCAACGCCGACTCCCTACTGTATCCTCGAACGTCCAGAAGAGCGGGCTTGTTATTCTCTCAGAGAGAAAATGTAGCGGTTAACGCAATTGTTGGTTTGATTTTGAATAATAAAGGCGCGCTGGCTCGGGTCGCATGAATAATGGACCGTTTATTTATTTATGTAACGGGGAATTAATTAGCGCAATATGCAAAGCTTGTTGTCCTTCGCGCGATTCGCAGCCGCGGTGATGTGTAAGTTATAACGAGCATTAACGGACAAAGTTTCTGTTAGCAGTATCATTCCACGTTCTGCGTTTGCCTATGCGATCCGAGTCCATTCCGGATTCGAAGACGATTCTGATCGCAAGTGTCTCCAGCTTTATACGATTTTTCTTAAACATCCAAAGAATCGGGTACACATTTACTTTATTCCAAAATGGATTTCGAGGAAGAAAAACAAAGTGAAAATTATTATTTATTTATTGCCTTGAACCATATGAGATATATATAGTATATACAATACAAACTATACAATATATGATTATGTTACAATATGTCTGAGTGTGTAAATTAGAATTAGTTTACTTTTAATTTTATCATCTGTTATCGTTTAACTCGCCTTACTACTAAAATTGCCTTCAGGTAATGTGTTCGAATAAAATTGATCATCCGGACGAGCATCGAAAGCAGATGTGGAAAATAGGAAATGCAACATAACCTCCAAGAGCCAACCTAACCTATAATAGAACGTGAACCAAAAATGCAAATGCGAATCGAAGTAGAGTAAAAGTGAGAACGTTGGTATAGAAGCTGCAGGATCCACGAAAATTGTCGGACAAGTGAAATAGAAAAGACGAGGAGTATGGCGTCTTAAAAGAGGCGTAATGGAGGATGAAGAATGGAGGATAAAAGGCGCGACTGAACGAGGGTAGCTCGACGAGTCATTAAACGAAACGTTCACCGGCGTCGATCGCGATTTAATTGATAGTGAAATCGCGAGGAAGTGACAATTTCCTCGGAGGAGATCTTCGAAAAAGTATTATCGACGGCCGGACCGTTCGGGGCGAGGAACACGTCCACGGAACCAGTCGAAAGAGAGCGGAATTGAACGTTGAACCAAAAGGACAAAGATTAATTTGATTTTTCCGCCGGAGGGAGGAGTCATTAAGCCGCGGGATCTCGCCGGATAACGTTGCATGACGTTAAGTAATGGACTCGCAACCGCGGCCGAATAACGGCAATGATTTACAATGGCCCGTAATTAAAACACTTAACCGAAATTAACAGCTACTGCAGCCGCGGCTAATTAGAACGGAATTGTTTACGCTCGCTTATGGAAAATTAATTTCACCGGCCGACGAAGCAGCCCGGAAGCTACCCGGATACTTTTCATCGTTCGTTGTTGTCGACCCATTTTTCGAAATCGATGCACGACGAGAACTTCGATTCCGAATTCGGAACGGCACGCCGCCCGCGGAAACGCCGGCTGTAACTGTGTTACATAATGCGATTAATTGCGGCAAATTGACTTCGCCGGGCTTTCTCGATTAAAATAAACCCGATTCGGTGTAAATCCGACAACCATTACAACCCGATCCGTTGTATCGCAGTCGGACACACTCGTGAAAGCAGACGCGACGCTAAAAAGCCTATGGAGAAAAGCTAGAAAAACAGGAGCCCGGTGAAAACTACACGCGAACAGCACTTTTAACCGGGACCTTTCACGTTAATTGCCGATAGTTTTGCATACAAACGCGCTAAATTCTCCGCGCTGCGGTAGATCAACGGAGCTAACCGATCCAATCAACACTTCGTCCACTAGGAGGCCATTCACCCCAAGACATTCACCGATTCACTGATTTATTTATGAATCTTTTAAAACATATCTTTCAGGCTACTATTGTTTTGAATTCAGCAGTGGTTGATTTAATGAATTCGCTAGGATCTGTGTAATTGAAGGACGATTTTAAATTCTGTGTCAAAATAGACCCGGGCTCCGCTGTCGGTTAATAGAATTTCCAATTATTCCGTTTGCGGACGAGATTTTTTTAGAAGATTGAGAATACTTTCCTCGGCGAACCGGATTGTATATCAAAGTTTTCAATACTGCGAAATAAGAAACATAAAAAAAAGCAGTTTTTTGCAAGATTTCATAAAAAAACATAAAAATTCAGTACGCTACCAGAATAATATAACAGAACATTTGAGGCTAATATACCAAAGCTAGATTTCTGCTAATGTACCAGAATATGACTGAATGTACTGGAATATACTAGATTATACCAGAATATACTAGAATATAACAGAATGTACTTGAATATACCAGAATATACTAGATTATACTGGAATATACTAGATTATACCAGAATATACTAGAACATACTAGAATATACAAGAATATACCAGAATATACTAGAATATACAAGAATATATACTAGAATATTCTAGTCTATACTTGAATACACTTGAATATACTAGAATATGCCAGAATATACTATAATAAATCAGAAAATACAAGAATATAGAAGAATATATACTAGAATATACTAGAATATTCTAGACTATACTTGAATACACTTGAATATACTAGAACATACTAGAACATATCAGAATATACCAGAATGTACTAGAATATACTAGAATATGCCAGAATATACCAGAATATACTATAATAAATCAGAAAATACAAGAATATACAAGAATATATACTCGAATATACTAGAATATTCTAGACTATACTTGAATACACTTGAATATACTAGAACATACTAGAATATATCAGAATATACCAGAATGTACTAGAATATACTAGAATATATCAGAATATACCAGAATGTACTAGAATATACCAGTTTATACTAGAATATATTGAAATACGCTAGATTATACCAGAATATACTAGAATACATTAGAATCTGCCAGAATATACCGGAATATACTAGAATAAACCAGAAAATACAAGAATATACTAGAATATATTAGAATATAACATACTATACTTGAATACACCAGAATATAACAGAATATACCAGAATATACTCGACTATACTTGAATACACCCGAATATACCAGAATATATCAGAATATACTACAATATACTAGAACAACATGAATATGGTAGAATATACCAGCCTGTACTTGAATATAACAGAAAAAAAAAACAGAATATAGCACAGAGCCCGTGCCAAAACTGAAACATTTTGAAGTAGGTTTTCCAATGTTCGCGTTCCGTTGCAAAGTATTCCGACACGTTGGCAGCCGCAGTAAAAATTCGTTGTTTTCTCGATATCTTGATGCACGGGTTCGCGGTCGGCTTGCATATCGCGGTAGCCGTCGAATCGTGCCGGTTTCCCCGGTTTCCTGGCGAATTCATTAAATCATCCTTTACGCGGTCCGCGGAGCCGGTCGATGCCTGGGAAATGAGAATCTCACGATCCCGAGGCATCCCGTCTCGGCATCCCCCGTAAACAGAGTTTCTCGGTATGCTACCTCCGAGATTCACGGCGGAACCGCAGTAGATTTAGATTGCCGTCTTCGAGTGGTTCCGGTTTAGATCTACGAGCGGCCGAACGGTGATACGCGTCGATGCAAATATCTCTGCTCGGATTCTTCCGGTTCCAAAACCGACCATGTAAACCACCGACACCGGTCTCGCTCGTATCTGCCGCGAATTCATGGCGCCGCGGGTACCATAACTCTTTCCACCGAACCCGCGGATTGACGGGTCGTCTTTCAAAACTGCTATCCGGTCGCGAGAACTTCGAAATTGTTGCCTCTTCACTCAACTCGCAGATTCTTTGACGAGGACGATTAATTCGTTCCGATTTTTGCCATAACAACAGCTTCAATTTCTTGGTTGTCTCGTCTTCGAACACGCATAACTTTTGCGCCAGTGAATTCCTCGCCTTGAAACTCCGATCCCTGGCATTTTCTCGTAAAAACGTACAGGATTGTATCGAAAAAATTAAAAAATTTCTGTATCGCCGAAGTGAAGATTAACTCGCGGATTATTATTGAAAGGAAATTTTGATGCGAGTTTGCGATCGACGAAATTTCAGTCAGAAATGATGTACAGCATGGCGAAATACAAAGTGCGAATCATGCATGTAAAGGTGTATCGAAGATGTGCAGCTACAGCGTCGTATCGATTTATATTCGGCGGAACATTCTAAATGATTTGCAGCAGCTAACGCAGCAGCTCGAACGTTCTATAGGATTTATGAGACGTAACTCCGGAGAATAAACTTCAGCCTCCCTCGGGTATGTAAACACTCGTCATAAGTGCGAACTAAAATTACCATTATTACTGTTACTGAGTAGTCACGATTGTTTATGTTCGGCTACTGTATTTGAGCAATGCAAGATAACGTTCGCGCGCGTAACTCTCCGCTCGAAATGTTTGCTGTTCGAGAAGAATACACTTGGCTTGGGCAAATTTCTTCGGAGCATCGAATCGTGGAGGACGCAGCAAATACTCGCTTGCTGCAAACAAACTATAGCATAAACCAGTCTGTACGGGCAACAAGCAAGATGTAACAGCCATGAAATGGCAAAATATTACGAAAATTAGATCTGCTTCGACATTGAGTCGAAAAGAAATTTAAAAGTTAATGAAACAATATTTAAAAAAGAAAGATTGAATAATATTCAAAATAAATTTCAAAAAATGACGGAGGAAAGGCGAAACAACATGTGTTAACACTTTGAGTTCTGTTAACAACTTTTGACTTTTGTTAAGAATTTTTCAAATTGGAATACGTACTGTCCTTACCGCGAAGGAATAAATAATTTATTGTTTACAATTGGAGCGATAAAAATGGGAACGCAGAATTGCTACGCCGCCTGTTGTAACAGTGTCGGATTAGAATGACCCAGCATTTGTAGAGCCAGTGTTACCGGTTCGCCGCTATCTAAAACTGTAAAAATTCTGCTGAGAGATTTAAATCAACTGGCGCCACCGACAAGATGAAAAACGAAAAAATCCGGGTTACACCGGCCAACCATCAACCAACAAAATTTTCATTTCAACGGCGGGCGGACGTGAAAGCCGAAAAACAGCGGGCGCAAAAACGGGCAGAGGCGACGTGAATCGCGGCGGATGGCGAAGTTTGCGAAGTATCAGACCCGGCTTAACCGGCTTCAATATCCCCGGATAAAAGTCCTCGGCAGATAAGTTTAATGGTGCGCGTCGAAGCAGCAGTTTGTCACCGGATCGCGCGCGAGGGCTCATCGCCTAACCTGACAACATTACAATTAACCAGACACCGCGATGCAAATCCTCGATCTGTCTGAAAACAACTCATTCCGATGACCGTCATGACAATCTTCTAATTTTCATCGAAGAAAAAGAAAAAACAACGAAAAAGAAATATACCTTTAAGTACACTGTTCAATGCGAATTTTGATTTTGAAAAATGAAGTATTTCGTGGAAAATAAAACTGCCAGGGAATTGTAGTTAAATTATGTAGAATTTTTGAATTATGATCCTCTGACTGGTTTCAATTGGTGGACGAAGGTAGGGAGTGGGGCGTCGAGCTAGACCATCGGTTCGGATAATCGAGGTTCTACTATATCGTGGATTAAACACGTAAATATGATCCGAGTGGTGTCGTGTTTGGTATCGTTTCAACCAGAAAAGTGTCACGGATACGTTGGTAAAAGTTTCATTAAAAAATCGTAACAAACAAAACAGTTCTATCATTAAATTATTATATTCTTACCTAACCTTGGAGTCAGTTTTCTATTTACTCGTTCTCCTTTCATATACTCGGCAAGATTTCTCAAGTTCTAGGAACAGGAGGTGAATGAAAACCGTCCGTGCACGATATAAGTCACATTTCGGTCCAAGAAGTTTCGACGTATATCAAGACTGTAGTCTTGTCAGTCTTCTGGTCAGTTTCTCGAGATAAAGCGCTCGCAGGAAAAATCGCTCATCGCGAATTTAATCCAGCACGGTTCCCGGTTCGTGGCGCAGCGGCGTGCAGTTACGCGACCACTTATGTTCGTCCTGCGAGGGCTCGTTCGTCGAAACCGCGGCGTCACAAGGCCGGTCCGCGCCAAATGAAGTTTCAACGCAATTACAGCGACGCGGCCGGTAACAAGGACGCTGGAGATCTCTTCTCATACATTTACGCTCGGTTTCATTTCGCGTTACCGGGCGGTTATCGTTTTCCCGCCAGATCTTCCGTCTCTGGCTCGCCCGTTATCGCCCCGCGACTGCTTTTTTTCCCCCGCTTTTGCCCTCGCACTATGAAATAAACATAAAATTAAATTGGACCCGGCCGACAAGGATTTCTTGGCTCGGAGGGTGCCTCGGGAGGCCGCGATAACAATTTCCACGACCGAGGCCGAAACCAGCCGCGAAAAATTATCGCGACGATCAAATTTGTAGAGCGATTTAGTCGTTAATTGGGCGAGGAAGAGAAAGGACAGCGAGGGGAGTGGGAGAGGGCGAGAGAGAGAGGGAGAGACACGATGGCCGCCGAGTCGTCGCGTCGACCGTAGTTCGAGATAGCGCTCGGTTTTGCGGCGAAGTTTCTTCGAACGGCTGGCCACGGATGGACGTAAATACGGAACAATGTGCCGTAAGGGTGTCTGAAAAGCTCCGGCGGAGTTCTGATGACGGTGAACGCGTTCATTCTATTGTCCGACTGCGGCGAACCGGGCTGGAAACTTTTCATCGGAGTCGCAGCGGCTCGGAATGACCGACATTCGGCCACCGCGCCGGTTTCTATCAAGATGTTTGCCACCGGCGACGATTCGCCGGGAAAATAATCGGCGATCCGGTTTGTTTAAGCGCCGGGAACGGTCCCCCGTAACGTTTCCCGGCCCGTGGCCGTGTCGCGTACGTGAACCACCCGACACCGGAGAATTATGGCAGTCAAGGCAGCCCAAGATTGAAATCCAGCGCCCGGCTGGCTCCGCGTTGTTTGTCCGCTATCGAGAGCCGCTGAATGGGTGACTTATGACTTCGCGTGGACCCGGCCGGCACAGTACAAACACACGTCCAGATGTATCTTCGTCATGCTGCAGCGATGTTTGCGCTTTGGCTGAAATTTGAAACATTCCCCGGGAAAACGCGAAACGTCTGGCTGACTCGAAACGCTTTTGTGAAAAGCTGCCGGGAAAGAAGGACCACCGGCGGACGCTGGGTCCGTTTGACCCGGATTTGTGCAGATCGAGCGCCGATCTTCTTCTTCGTTCCGGAGATACAACCTTGACGACGAGGTTGCGGATCATTTTACAAAAGAGACATTCTCTTCGTCGATTGCGAAGCACGGGAGCAAAATACAAATTTCTTCTTCTCTTCAAATGTTTTACAGCGTTGAAAATGACGCGTGAAATGAAATGCATAATCCTGAAATGCATAAAATTCGCAGTCCAGCGATGGCGAATCGAAAGCATTTTTGTCCAGTCTGAGTGAAGTGGTTTGGAAACATTTTTGTCAGAAGAAAATCCATGCTAAATCCATTTAATTTTTCGACTGTTTCAAACTCCAAGAACTCGTGTCTATCATGTATGAGTAAAATCCGCAATTTATTTATGAATTGCACTAAAAGAATTTATGAATTACAGTAATAAATTGCTAATCATGTTTCGGAACTGAACAGACCAGTCGAATCTCGCTGTTTCTGAAGTGTTTGTACGCCAGCTTCCGATAAGTGAATTGTTAATAACGTGCAGCTTTTGTGTGTCGACTTTCTTCGACAACACGCGCCACGGAATTTCGGATGGAGAGAGGGACGCAGCAGGTTGCGTAATGCAACGTGTACGACAGATACAGATTCGTGTAATGCAACGCGCGGCACGGTATGCAGCGCAACGTGTATCGCAACGGGAATTTTATGGACGTGTCACGAACGTTTCACGAACTTCGCCATACATCATCGGAATCTGCGATGTTCCGCCGAATGGAATAAAGTGCGAACGTTTCCGTGTTCGTTCGGGATCGCGAACCGATCGTCGTGTCGGTGCGTGCGCCGCATTTAAACTCGCGGATCGGCTTACATTAAGCATTACGTTGCAACATGCGAATTTCGCTTTATGGGAAGCTTTTTCTGCCGTGGGAACTGTTCGTTTTATCGAGGTGGATCTTCCTCATGCTGGTTTATTTCGAAAATGAGTAAAGACATGCACAATGTCTACGTGATTGCCATATCTTGCATTTAATAGAAACTTTGGTTAAACTCTACCCGAGGAAACCAGAAATTTTTACCTTTCTTTTATGTAATCCTGTAGATTTTGGGGAGAAAATGCTGAAAATCCAAGTTTTAATTCGTGGAGACCACTAGTTCAACAGTTATGCGTGTGTAGAGATGTGCGATTTTCAGCATTTTTGACGGATAAGGGCGCCGCCATGTTGATATGTATAGGCCGTTGCGCGTCGCTTAACGGGCGGACTTTTATTGATCTTTATTTTTGTTGAATCGGGAGGTGAAAATTAATTTTGCTGCAGGGGAACGTTCTATTAAAATATAAAAAATAATTGGTCGCCATATAGAATGAGATACAGCAAAGGAAAATTGTGTTTCATGGGAAAGTAAAGATTTGAGAAGACGATGACAAGACCAAGTATACGTCCGACACTGGTAGACAATAATTTGCAATAAGTAACCACATGCGTCTATTTCACTGACTCGCAGTGCTACTGATTCTACTGCTAAATATTCATAAGACTATTCCTCTGCTACATATTCATGAGATGATTCTACTGATAAATATTCATGAGACTATTCCGCTGATCGAAAACGGAAAGAGTCTAGCGCGATCGCGACGAATTATTCAGGGAATAAGTATTCACTGGTCGATTCGAATTAATAAACTAAAGTCTCTGCAGAGATAAAGGGGATTCCTGCTACGGTAGCGAAGTTTAACCTCTGAACTGCGGGCATGCTCGAACGACCACACGGATACCAGGTCATACCTATTGACTCACCCGGAAACTTTATTATAATACCTTTTCGAGTGGTTACAAGTATTGTTCAACCCTTACTAGCTTAGCGACCATTCTATTATCCGAACACCGTTCTATTGTTCAACAGTGACAAGATTTTCCTGAACTTTTGCAAATTATGTACGTTAATATTAGGACGACACATTTCCTGGATAATATTACGACTAATAAAGAACAAAATACAAGTCTCCAGTGTCCCAACAAGCTCCAAATTTGACACTAGGTATACGGAGGACTAGAAGTGATTTTTAGACATTTTTTAATTACTATATACCCAAAGAGATATAGTTAGATAAGACCTCATGGATGCATCTTTACAATCTCAGTGATCGTAAATTTGAAATATCAGAGATACTCCTGTAATGTTAGCGATAAATAGCTCGGGTCTAAGTTGATCCATAAGCAACACTGTTTATCGCAAAAATGTATGATGTTTAGTTAAAATTCTAAATTAAAAATTCCGAGTTACAATTCCCAGTTAAAAATCCCAATATTTGCCGTCTCAGCGGCCACGAACGCTGGAATCTTTAAACAACCCATAGACAATACACGCACGTAAATTGTATTTAAAAGAAATTCGAAATTCCACTGGAGGAAGCTCTCCAGAGATGGAAAGACCGAGTTAAAACAGCTGCTTGAAAGAAAAAGCACAAAACAATCGCGGCAGCGCCAAAGCAATGGCTATAATTGCTTCGCAGAAGATCTGAGGGTATCACTGTCAAACCCATTACCTTTGATACGTATATTTTCCCGCTAAGTATGTCGGGGCTTTCGAGATAATCAGACAGCTCGCCGGAATGACTACTCACGGCGAGGAAGACACCGACGGTGTATTATTGCGGGCGCACGGTCGGGAACGAATAAATTGCAGGAAAGGGGTCGGCGAAGGGCGCAGCCGGGGAATTAATTTCATAACGGAGGGAAAAACTTTTCTCGTCGGTTCCCGATAGCTGCAGCGGGTCGCCGGGGCTCAAAGGCGGGCTGCATTGTTTCTTCAATTGCACCGGTTGTCGCACAAGGAAGACGGTCCCGCCGAGTGGACCGGATCACGGGCGAGCGCTTAACAAGCTCTTTAATCTTGACGGAGTCCTGGATAAATAACTGAAGCAAAATTCATTAGTCGAATTAAAAAAAAAGAAAAGGAGAAAAAATGAAGAGGGCCGTCGGGGGGGGGGTTGGACGGGGGCAAGAGAGCTGCCGTTATTGCTTGTTTCCCGCGGCAGGCCGGTGGCACAAAGGCCAGGCCACCGGGTTTCTTTTCTTCTCCCGTTGTTTCCGCGCGGCCGTCCATTCCGCCGCGGGCCCGCCGGGAAACAACGGTCCTCTCGCTGCCAGTCTCGCGGGACTCGAATTGTGCACCCTCTTCAGGCATCGCCGGGACCGTTCCGCGGGAATTGCGCCGCTGAATGCTGCCGCGGCTCGCCATCCAAATCACCTTACCGCGGATATTTAGCGCCGTTGTGCCCGCCCGCTTTCTTCCCGACCCGGACCCCGTCCATTTGAATTCGAAACGCTCGCCTTAATTCCCTTCCTACGCTTCCCGCGCGACGCGCTCGCGTCGACGATACAGCGACGACGACGCCGCGCTTCCTTGAGGACACGCCGATTCGTTCTCGCGAGTTCCTTTTCGCCACATACGAAGCGAAATGGAAGCCGGACTTTGTTTTCTCTTTCCATTTCTGTGGAATTGTTTGAAATTATTAACCAGTTACTCTTCTATGTGTATTCCCACCACTTTTTCCATCGGATTTGGTCATTTTTAACGACTGTGGAAAACGGAGGGACGGATTCAAAGTGAATTGCAGACGAAACGCTCCACCCCTTCGTTACTGTTGACAGTTTTTCATAAACAAACTGGAGACCACAGAAATGATGGTTTAAACTCCAACCTAATTTCACAAATATTATCACACCTATTTGATTTTAATCAAAGTGCATTGATTGATGGCAGTGTTGACAGTTTTCCATAAACAAACTGGAGACCATAGAAATGATGGTTTAAACTCCAACCTAATTTCACAAATACTATCACACGTATTGGATTTTGATCAAAGTGCATTGATTGATGGCTCATGTTTTTATTGTGGAATGCAGTGGATTTGAAGGGGCAGAGAACAAAATTGTGAAATTCCGTGGTCCGTATTTTATGAATGAGTTGAGAACCATTGAAATGATGACTTAAACCCATCCTAATATTTAATGAACCGCGCCCTATTCAATTTTGAACGAAATCGATTCAATGATAACGTGGTGCGATCCGTTTTTCAATTGCCAATATTGTAGCAGGACTTAAGAGGTTGCAGAATTTGAAGGCGTGTATTTTATGAACAGTTTTAGAATCAGCAGTACGATGACTTAAAGTCACTCTAATTTTAGACGAACTATACCGTGTTCGATTTTGAATGAAATTGATTGATTTACAATCAATTGACATGAAATCATTTATATTTCAATCCTGGACTGCGGTGGAGTTAAAAGATGAGAGGCGAAACTTTTCAAATTCGAAGGTCCGTATTTTATAAACAAATTCGAGACCAATAAAATGATGACTTAAACCTAAATTAATTTCGTATCAACTACATCATACTTTCCACAGAATTGGCTGATTGATGACGTCACAATGACTCATAAATTAATTGAGTACCGTGCTAGGATTAAAAGGTAAAAATGACCTTATATTTTGTGAACAAATTCGAAGCGAGTCAAGTGATGACTTAATTATTTTTCCATGAACTACATCATACTGAATTTTGAACAGAATCGATCGATTGATAAGGCGATAGAATGACAATTCCACTCGTGCTTGGAGTGTAATTAAAAGGATGGAGATGTTTAGTGCTCTCGCTTCTCGATTTTTCGGCGGGCCGTCTGGCAGGAGTCTCGCATTAATAATTACGCGGACTCGAAGCGAAACTTCCCTCGTTATAAATGAATAACACGCGGCCGTGTAGTGCTCTTCTAAAATAAAATTCTCCGGTTGGTACGTACCGTATGTATTTTACGAACTCGGTAGTTTAGAGCACATTGTCAAGGAGGTAACGTTTCGCAATTTATGGCCGGGAAAGCGTCATTCATTTCGTTGGATTGTACGGGAGATAGCAGGAGCCCTCGCTTCGTCGCGAAAATACGAACTTCCCCGTTAAAAAGTTGCAGGTGGCGCCGTGTATGTTTCTCGGTTAGGGAAAGTCCTTGTGAAAGTGTCAAAAGAGGGAAACCGGCCGAGTTTCCTGCGACATCGTGCCCCCCACCGCCGCCCTCGGAACGAGTTAAGTGGGAAAGCACGTAACTCGCTCATTTATTTTAAAACAGTATACCCGGTAAATCACTGCCGCTGCGTCTCTCTCTCTCTCTCTTTCCCTCTCTTTCCCTCTCTCTTTCAGCTAACTTACAAATCCACCGGACTCGATTCTTCTCGAATGGAATGTTAATAGATGCGTGAAAGATTTAATAGCATCGGGGGCGCGACCTGTATCCGGTGATCTATCGCGCAGCTATCTGTCCGAATGCATTCCCAGCTGAATAAATGCAATTTTATTTTAACCCGATTGAATGCAATTTAATTCGCTCCGCCATTAGAATCGTTAATCTCGTTAGACCGACCGAGAACTATTTAAATAATTACCGCGCACTCGATATCGCATTACTGGCTATCTGCTTATTTATTATAAACGGGACGAATTATCTTTTACTGTAATTTTATAGATCTTATTTTAGTGGCTTTTATTTTTTCCGCGTTTTAGCAGTGTCGATTTAATTTTATCAAGTTCTATTTCATTCTTTTATGTCGCGTGACGTTGTCTACGGTTATATTTATCTATATTTTTGTAAAATTGATTTCTTATTTTGTTCCGATGAATTGTATGCCTGCTATTGTATGAATTGAATTTGGTATTCGTTGTAATAATAATATGCTTCGCCGCTGGAAGGTTCAAACATTTTCTATAAAAAGAATTAATAGTATCAACGAACATATTGATCGAATTAGGTGACGCAGAGTCATCGTTATATTTCCGAGCGAATCAGTGTCCATTTTTTAAAGAATTTGGGAATAGCAAATGATCCAGTTACTATTCAAATTAGACCGGTATACGAACTTTTATTAAAACAGTAATTGAAGCACGACCTTTCGGAAAGTAAAACGAACTGCAGAATATTTTATTTTAAAAATGTATTCCGGGTTCCTTTTTATTTTTTATGTAAATTCCACCTCGTTGGAGGTGTAGGGCGAGGTGGGGTACCACAACGTGCTACCCTACCTAGGGTTGAACCATGACGAAACTTTTTAATTAATAACGGAGAATCAATATCGAAGCAGCAACTTCCGAGAAACCAATTTTTATGAAAACGTGATCTGGACTTAATTGTTTCAGGAAGTAAAACGAACAGTTTATTCTACAAACAATTTTCATACATTATATTATTTCGTCCTTGGACCAAGGAACAATCCCAAACGAAATCCTTAACCATGGACCATATTTTCAAAAATTCATATATTTTCAAGTCTGAACGAACACTTCCACCGCCTACCTATAATCTACACAGCAGCCAAGCTCGAAACCTGATTCCAAAATGGAGAAATAATCGTGGCAATGCACATAACGCATGAAAGTCTTCAAGATTCCTCACTAGGACTTTTAAGCCTGAAGAAACAGCTTCGGCATAATGATTTACACAGCAATCACGCGAGAACAAGCTGAGCCAAAAAATACAATATTCCGCACATCATGAATTTTCTAAACAACAACGATGGAGGGGAGGAAATCTTCGCTCATTCTCATTACCGCCGCATTCACGCAGCCGTGCCTCCGCCGGCGTATTCCATCCATAAAAATGGTCGAACACGAACAATAAGAGCAGCGAACGGCGGCGGAGCCCTCGATGCAGATCGTTAGGCGTGTTACGGTTCCCGGAGTCGGAGGCGAGCGATTAAACAATTTTAATTTAAACATTCCTCTCTCAAAGACAGCTGAACGCTCAACGCTCGGCGTCCCGCTCTTCGCTCCTCTCTCCGCTTCGCTCTCCGTCTACGAGAAAGAGAAAGAGAGTGGGAGACAAAAGCAGCGGAAGGGAGAGGGGAGGCAGGCGCCAGGAGTGGTGGAGCTCGTTGAAAAAGCATCGAATTTCCCGAACGATGCAAAGGATCTTACCGCGGCGTCCTCGTCGAGCGTATTCTCCGGGTCGCTTGCCGGAATCGATTATGCTCTCCGGTCCGGAGCGGTCGGACACTCGTTCCCTCGGACAAACAAAAAAGTCGCTGAACCGTCGACGAGACGGAGCTTCTGTCTCTCTGATATGCAAACGTAAGCTCCGGTTAGGTGCACGTATGTATAATAAGAGGGTCCGGCCGGCAGATGCCGGATTATTGCTGCACCGAGCTCGGGCCCCTGTCGCCACGATAGTGCACCTGATCGAAGCATTCGCCACCATTTCGGCATAGTTTCTCGTCTACAATAAATGTCCACGTGAATATTCACTGGAAAATTCTAGGCACTGTATTAAACCCTGCGGATCTTTACGTAAATTTTCGTTAACTTTCAGTATCACCGTACTGGAAGTAGCAGACACGATTATTTGTCCAGATTTGTGAATAATTATTGCTTTTCTTAGACGAGTAGCTTCCTCGCTAGTGACAATTTAAATTTCCCACCGATACGAATTTCAGTACATTCAAATTTTCTTTCTCAAGAAGTGACCAAGGTCGAAGTAGTTATGGTCGCCGTAGCCGCGGCAAAAAGGCAACCTGCTGAAAAGTAAAATTATTATTTGTCCAGATTTGTAAATAATTATTGCTTTTCTTAGACGAGTAGCTTCCTCGCTAGTGACAATTTCAATTTCCCACCGATACTGAATTTCAGTACAATCAAATTTTCTTTCTGAAAAAGTAACCAAGGTTGAAGAAGTTATGGTCACCGTAGCCGCGGCAAAAAGGCAACCTGCTGAAAAGTAAAATTATTATTTGTCCAGATTTGTAAATAATTATTGCTTTTCTTAGACGAGTAGCTTCCTCGCTAGTGACAATTTAAATTTCCCACCGATACGGAACTTCAGTACATTCAAATTTTCATTCTCAAGAAGTGACCAAGGTCGAAGTAGTTATGGTCACCGTAGCCGCGGCAAAAAGGCAATCTGCTGAAAAGTAAAATTATTATTTGTCCAGATTTGTAAATAATTATTGCTTTTCTTAGACGAGTAGCTTCCTCGCTAGTGACAATTTAAATTCCCCCCGATACGAATTACAGTACAATCAAATTTTCTTGCTGAAGAAGTGACCAAGGTCGAAGTAGTTATGGTCACCGTAGCCGCGGCAAAGAGGCAACCTGCTGAAAAGTAAAATTATTATTTGTCCGGATTTGACTCTTTTCTTTCTGAAATTTTCTTACTGAAGAAGTGACCAAGGTCGAAGTAGCCGGGACAAAAAGGGAACGTGCTGAAAAGTAAAATAAATTGGATATCGATTGAAAAAGTGAGCCTTTCGGCAAAACGTCGCATAATCCCGGGACCGCAGCGCAGTTCCCGAAAACGGAACCTGGTCGCGGGAGTGTAGTTCGAACCCCCTGGCCTAAGGGGGGGAACGGTGAACGAGGACGACGAAGAGGAACAGGAAGAGGAAGAGCGCACGGTTTCGCCCGAATGCATCGATAGCACTGTGCCCCAGTTCTTCGGTTCTCCCTCTTTTTCCGCGCCCCTTCCCTCCGGCTTCCGCCCATCATCCACCCCTTTCTCAACATCCCTCTCAAACGTCGCTCTATCGCCCTTTCTCTCTTCTCTCTTTCTCTCTCCCTCTCTCTCTCTCTCTTCGTCTCGCTCGCGGATTTATAGGCGGCCTTATCGCTACATCCGCACCTCGATAGACTCGCGGCGATACGAACGCAATTCCCAAAATCCTCGGGAATGGCTACGTATACCGCGCCACCGGGAAAATTCGGCACGTCTTGACCAGGGAAATCGTTTTTCATTCGCGAACGAACCGACGATACCCACGCCGATTTAACGGATCGTTCGCACACGCGAGATTACTATCGCCAGCCTCAATATTTCTGCGGCGGGCTGCAATTCTGCGAACCCCTGGATCATTATCCACCATTCACCTAAGACTGGCTGCTTTTGTAGTATATGTACAATTTCATTGCGATATAAGACGACGCTTTTTACTTCGAAATAAGAAAATTTCATCCCCCCTTCTCCTTCATCCGAAATAAGAAGAAAGCCGGTCCCTATCGTCTTGTATCGGAATAAACCTGTATCGGTGAAATATTGTTGTGGGTCAGAAATGACTCCGCCATAGAATCTAGAACTCGTGAGAGTCTTAATTTACTTTCACACAATTTAATTACATATTTTTTATATTGAACGACTGGATTTATAATTAATTTATACAATACAAACAAAACAAGAATGAAATCTTACTTCGAAATAAGAAAATCGCTGCCCCTCTTCTCCTTCATCCGGAATAAGACGAGAGCCGGTCCCGAGTTACCGTCTTGTATCGGTATAAAACTGTATCGAGGAAGTATTGTTGTGGGTCAGAAATGACTCCGCCATATTGTCTAGAACCCGTGAGAGTCTTAATTTACTTTCATACAATTTAATTGTATATTTTTTATATTGAACGACTGGATTTATAATTAATTTATACAATACAAACAAAACAAGAACGCAATCTTACTTCGAAATAAGAAAATCACTTCCCCTCTTCTCCTTCATCCGGAATAAGACGAGAGCCGGTCCCTATCGTCTTGTATCGGAATAAACCTGTATCGGGGAAGTATTGTTGTGGGTCAGAAATGACTCCGCCATATTGTCTAGAACTCGTGGGAGTCTTAGTTTTCTTTCATACATTTTTTAATCAATACTTTCAAATAAAATAAGAACCCACTTCGGTGAAAATAAACTGAGGACGTCATTAAACTTTGTTCAACCGAGTTCTTTTGAAGCCTGCGAATTAGTCACGTCCAGAAACGGACGAAGACTTGCAGCATTCAGAATGATCTTTGACGGATCGTCGGAATTTTTGCGGAACGGGCTAGAATCGCGCCGGGAAAGTTGATAACGAGTAGGCACTCCCGCACACCGATTAATAATTTCGGTAAGAGCACGGGGATCGATACTATTCTCCCCGTCCGCGAGCACACCGGCAGCCGAACAAATGAGAGCGTTGAAACTTTTATCCAAAGAGCCGGCTAATTGAAACACATGGGTATAGAACGGAGTTCGATCGTCCTACCGAGAAATTCCAGGCGGACCGGCGCGATGGCGGGGTAATCTTTTTCGGTCCCGTCTAAGACTTTCGACGTTTCGAAATGCAAATTACTTAGGCTGTCTTCGTCGAACTCGTTTCCCCGGCGAATTATGCCTACTTTTGCGTCCACGGCACTTAGGTCGATAGCGCTGCTACACTGCAACATTGGTCGATGATGGAAGTCGACAAAGCACTGGAAACCCCTCTTTTAGCGAAATGAAACTACTGATCGCACTTCGACATACTTGTTCCCTTCAAAATTTTATTGATCACTCCTTCGAACTGCTCAAAACAATTCTAGTCGTTCGGTACAATTTTGAAAAAGTTCTGTTTCAACCCTCGTGCACTGTTCTGGTAATTTTTCTTCCCGAAACATATAAATTAATTTAACTCTTCGTATACATTGTACGCGAGCTATAAATTAAATTTCCCAGAATTGAATGTCAACTGGACACGAGTTAAATACTTTTAGATTTAAGATTGTTTAAGATGGAATAAATATATAAATGTCCCTCCTTTTTGAACAACAGACAAAGCTTAAAAAGTCTCCAAATATTAGCGGGAGTCACTGTAAAAAAGTGGTCTAAACGCATCGAAAAATGATGCTCGCAAACCTTTGACTCGGAAGAAAGTACATTTTTTACGCGACAAGCGTCAAGCATCTCTCAAAATCCTTTTTCTTCCGATCACGTGTCCCAGAATGCATTCCGTCACACCTGAGCAAATATAATGTCCGCTCACACAACGGGTACTGTGCATCGGTCGGATCACAATGAACTAATAGCGTTTGTGATTAAAGCATAGATCACTCGACGGACGTAAATACAGACTCGGTGATTACGGGATTGGTCAACAATTAATTTCTTGGTACGGTCCGCCAACAATCTCTGTCACGTTATTACATTCGGTGGGGGTAGGGCGGGTGCGTCGGCGTTTGCACGGTAGCCCGTATACATTCTGTTATTAATTTCGGTGAACATTTTGCGCGGGGCCGTGTTTTTCATTTAATATATCCTCTCGTGCCCGGCCGGCCGGCCGTCGAGTGCATTTCGAATAATTTAAACGGATGAAGAAATGAAGAGCCGTGTTTAATCCATGGAGAGTCGATCCTCGAATTTATTGAGAACAAAGGTGATATTAACAACGGGTCAGTTCGAATTGTTTTCGAATGTACCGGGTGCGATAAATTATACCGCGGACTTGTTGTCGAAATCGTGGCGAACATCGAGTGTGTTTAATTTGGTCAAAGAGCACAGCGAGATGTTCTTTATATCGAGTAAAAAGAACGAAACAGTAAAAACAAATTTATCATTAATCCACCGCTGTAAAATATTTATTTGCAACTTCGGGAGATGATTTTTCCGGACCCGCGAATTCGAGATCGAACAAAATTGCACGAGCCATTTCTCGAAAGCAGATAGCGGATCGACAATCGTCACAGAGAGCATCCGAAACGTGGCATCGCAGGTGCATAGATCTGTCTCAAAGTCTACGGAGTTAGGCCAACATATATACCGGGCGCGCATTGTCCCGAACTTCGGCAGACATTGTCACAAACAGTCACGGTCGATTGTTGGAATTTACTGCCTACAATTCCGCTCAACTATACCTTATTGTGCCATCAAGAAAATCGTATGCGTTAAACAATTGAATTGTTATAGTGTTTCAAGCGCTCGCACAGTTACGAAACTGTCGCTGATTTCAAAATAGAGGCGAAAACATCGTTTAATTATCCCCCACTTTGCACAAAGGTGATTCCCGCATTAATATAATTAGCTGTCCGCCATCTATGCCGGCGAAACTGTCCTAATTGTCCACTGAAAGCGTCAGTCAAATATCTGCGATTCAAAAACAGGAGTAATTTCGTTTTTTCGTATGAAATGTTTCAGTACTTCTACTAAAATAACCATTTGGATACGTATTTTTTCTGTTGTGTACTAATCATTGCGATTCCTTTGTTGTGGGTCAGTTGAAGGTCACATTCCTATGACTGAAAAATAATCGGAAAATATGTGGCATAATATGAGATAGAATGAGAATAGAAAGAGAATGAATACAATGTATACAATGCTATGACTCGAAAAATAAAACAAGGAATGAAGAAAATTTTATTTTCAATAATTGTTGTCTCACCTTTACAATAGTAGAACTAATAGATAGCTGAGATTTTCCCGATTAAAAGGAGCCCAAACACGAGGTAGATCGGACTAATTTAATATGGAGTAATTTATGCTTTAATTATGTTCTCTCCCCACTCCTGCGGTCCCCACCATGGTCCTATCGAGTTTCGAGGAGGTGGGGGTGGACTAGGAACTTATAGATGGGAAAACACACGCACGGTAGGATAGTTATGAAGTGGCCAGTAGTAGGGGAACCGGCCCACTGGTAGTGGGGGTCGTGAAGCGAGGGTGGGGGTAAAGTTGCCCAAGCTTGATTTGAATCGACAAAAATAGTCGGACTTATATCGTGTTTGGACTCATTTGAATCGGAAGAATCTCGACTATCCGTTGACGCCATAATTAAAAAGGTAACACGAAAATTACTTGAAATGTCTTTATTCCATGCTTATTTTGTCAGTTCCGGTCTCCCTTTGCTGCTCGCGAGAATTTAACTGCTGGCTCGTGAACTAATGTCGATTTAATCGTGCAATACTGTATTAGTTCTGGATCAGATTCGACACGACCACCATGTGTTCGGTGTACGCATTCTACGTGAGACACGAATCCGTTCGCCTAACAGCTTCCTGACGACGCCACGGGAACGCCGGCGAATAACAAATTACGCGCGCGGAGTTCCTCATTAATTACGCGTTAAACGGTCCGCTGTACGAGATTCGGTCGCTCCCACGGACAGCTTGCCGCCTGTAATTCTCGAGAATAGGAACCGTAAAACGGTTCAAGGAATAAATGTCTGATGAGTCCGCCCGTAAGATTCTGTATTATTAACTTTCAAGTGGATGTTCAAAGCGCACTTTAAAAGCGCAACTACGTATCCAATTTGTTTGATGCTGATTGCCGGCTAATTGCCGAATGAGGCCTCGCCGTCACCGTCTCGCAAAATAGTCCAAAAACTATAAGTTCAACTAGATACATCAAGATATTGAAATAGGTTCTCGTGGGCACGTATAAAATTATTTTGAGGGTGAAAACCACCCCTGAAGGTCGTGGTGAGAAACATACTTGGAAGCATTATTTCGTACAAATTGATTTTAGATATTTCTGTTTTATTCAATAATATATTAGACTCGTTCTAATCAGAATTTTAATTTGTACATTATAAAGGAAGTAATTACTGAACTGCGGATTTTTACGCAGAATAAAAGCAAAACGGGTATAGATTAAAATAGATTTCTTCTTTAAGTTTAATGACTTTAATGTCAGTACAGTTTTGTTTTCCACTAATCCATTTCTGCCATAAATGCATACAATCGACAGTCTAGTCGTTCCAATTTAATTTCTCCCGCAATAGATATAGGTTGACGTAAAATAATATTTATTTTCGGCGCATTAGGATCGAATTCTAGAGAGTCTGAGACTGCGTAAGGCTGTATAGTGAATTGCACACTACTTTTCCTGTCGTTGAGCCGTGAAGTTCCTGTTGGTAAATGAATTGTCCGACTTATTAGTCAGATAATCACCTCCACGAATTCCGCGAGAGTTAACACGGCCCCTCGTCGTCGCCGAACACGCCGGGGAAATAGGTTAGGCTAGTCAAACGGAGAATTGCTGATCGGCGACGATCCTTAACTGCCCATTAACAATAAATTGTAGAGGCAACGTTTATTCGCGGCACTGCACGCTGCCCGGATGTCGTTTGCATATGATTGCATATGATTTTTGAGTCGTTCCTCTTCTCCGATGCTTCCTCCTCCTCTTCGTGCCACGATCCTTCCATTGTCGAACGTTCGATTCTGCCCGAGAACTCTTTCATCGGAGGATTTTATCAAATTGGGAGCCGAGTTTAATGAGACAATTTTCTCCGTGCTTTCTCTCAGTGTGTGCAGAAAATAGTATTAAATACTATTCAATCGCGACCAGTCAATATTTTTAATTTAAACGAACTCTAAACCTGTGGAGACTTCAAATCACAGTTCAGGATTTAATTTACCAAACTGTGCCACAGCTATAGTAGCTTCTTTCAGGAAGTAATTTTATACGAATTTAGAATAATTCCTTTCACAATTATTTCACTCGAAAGAACACGTTGTAAAGTACATAATGGCTTTTCTGCGACCAGAATTGCCACAGAACAATCACAGGAATCGTCGAGAAGATCCCTCATTTGTTCTGAACTGAATCAATGTTACGAAACCGAAGCAATCCTTTTGAGGACACGTTTAGGCACACTGGTGCTCGAAGCAACTGCAAAGAAACGATTGATTTTGCGAAGGTTCAAAGCTGGAACACTCCGTGAAGGCAGCCCGGCGCCGCGACGGACATCGAACCGGTTGAAGCCGGATGCATTCGAGCTCCGTAGCATGCAAATCGCCCCCAATTACCGAGAGTGGTGGCTCTCCTTTATCCGGGGAGCCCGTGGAATTTTCATTTCGGTATCGTTTGCGGATCGGCGCGGCGACGATTGAGCCCTGTCGGCCCTCATTACCGGGTCGCACGGTGATCGCGGCATTAACGAGGGGCTAATTAAAGTTCGGGATAGATCGACGACGTTGTTTCGCGGGCGTGTCAATTCCACGGATGCAATTAACGACGGCCCCGCGAGCCGTGTCCCCGCGCGGATGTGTGCCGCACCGAGCAGCCAAGCACCGAGCCTGTTTCCAGCAGGCTCGGGCGAACCGACTCCCTCCGTTCCTCGGAGAAACGGGGACAATGCTCGGAATATAAGAGTGCCACGGAAGTATTAACGTTCTGGGCCAGCTTCGCCCCCATTTACCAGCAGCCCTTCCATTTAGTTGAATGAGAAGACGAATCCGCTCTATGCTTTAATTATTTCTCATCGACTCGGGGGGGACGCTCGATTTTCGGTCGCTGAACTCGCCCGTTGCGTTCCACGACCTTCTCCGCCGTGTTTCCCTTCGTTGTCGAGTTTTATTGCGCTCGGTCACTTAAATCGTCCGGAGATTGCTCCTTTAAGGAGGCCGGCAGGCATTTGGCCTTGACTGTCACGCTATGTTACGCAGTGCCTTTTTTCTAGACATTTTACGTCTTAAATGAGTAGGTAATCAATTAAATATGCATACCATCGTGTTCGTACATGTCTTTGCTACGTCTGTATAGAGCCTTTTTTGGATACGAACACTAAATCTCTCGAAATTAAGAGAATCTCTCGGAGGCGGCCATCTTGTGGCAGTCATATTTGCTTCAGAATTTGAATTTTTTGAATATTACAAATTACTCCGCGATGAGGTAGAAATTCGCAATTTGGGCTCTATACAGTAGTAGATTGGACTTTTCGGAAACACAATTGACCACTTCTAAACTGGTCATTGCAATATTGAAGCGGCAGCCATCTTGTGACGTCATACTTGCTTCAGAATTCGAATCTTCTGCCGAATATTACACATTACTCCGCGATGAAGTAGAAATTCGCAATTTGGTCTCTATAAAGACGTAGTTTATACTTTTAGGAAACACAATTGGCCACTTCTAAACTGGTCATTGTAATATTGAAGCGGCAGCCATCTTGTGACGTCGTACTTGTTTCAGAATTCGAATCTTCTGCCGAATATTACACATTACTCCACGATGAGGTAGAAATTTCTTAACTTGGGCTCTATAGAGACGTAGTTTATACTTTTAGAAAACACAATTGGTCACTTCTAACCTGCTCATTTCAATATTGAAGCGGCAATTTGTCTAGATTTAGTATATAGATTTCAAAACATGCCGGCCCCCTTAAAGGCAGTTTTTAAGTTATCTTCTTTGAAATTTAGCGAGGAGGGAATTTACGCAGTTGCGGTCAAAATGAGTAGATGCATGGAAGATCAAAAGAAGACGTGTCCACAATAGTCCACAATTCTTTCGATTGGGGGTGTTCTACAGGATGTTCCCTTTAAATCATACAATTAAGAATAAAATAAAGAAAAAAGTGTCAGAGCTGCATTTTAATAGCTTCAACACGTACATCTGACGGCGATAAGCGAAAGTTCTCCCAAGGTCATTTCAAGGTCATCCGTAATTTTCTCGTATTAACATCCGTTTCTCATTATGCGAAGTTGTAGTCTTCATCGAGACAAATTGAATCACCTACGAAACTATGACCCTGAGATTACCTCAGAGATGAAAAATTAATTTATATTTGATTCAGCAGGGGCGCCCCGTATAGGAGCCAGATTTACTGTTCAGCAAATTCGGTGTTAAAACGTGAGGCAACGGGGAGCAGGAGCAGGTTCGCAAAATCCCATGAAAAAGGACACCGGGGGTACACGAGGGGTGGGGCCGAGGTCTCGCGGAGAATTGGTTTTCCATGCAGATGGGAAGGGAACGTCGATAAACCGTGCACGCCAGCCGGAATCACTCAGTCACCGGGTGAAGTTGACCGAGATTGGCCACGGCAAAGTACAATAACTCGGTACATCAGGCGAGATTTTGCACGGCGGGTTGCGGGAGTGGTAGCGGTCGGAGAGAGGTGGAGGGGTGGGTTGGGGCACACACGGCCGAATAACTCGTGTGTGCGGGCAAATACCGCTCGGAGCACCGCGAGTATTTTCACGCTTCGGCAAACTCTGCTGTCCCATTGAGTCGAGGATGGCTGGCTGTCAGGCTGCATGCATGCACGTTGCTGGCCCGTTCCCGTGCCCGTCCCGGGGATCGTGAATACAAGCGATTGCTGGATAACGCGGCCGTGCACGCGCGATATCCAACCCCCCCCCGCGCCTACGCCGGTATCCGATCCGCGAACCTCTTCGGGACCCCGCGTGATTATGCGTGACGCGCGGCCTATAGTAACGACGCGGCACGGTTCGTTTGCCCGGTTACCCCTTTCTGATATGCCAGTTCGATGAGTCGGTGCAGCCGCGATCAGGATTGCGGGGACCGATTACGGGGGAGGAAGAATGCTGAGACGGCGATTGCTTATCTCCGATGAGGCGGAGGCGAGTATGAAACCGTGAGAGCGATTACGGCCTTTTAGACATTTTCTGATATTTGTCAGGAATGTTTCATTTCTGTGTGTCATTGTTTGGTGTTTAACCGGGTACAGTGATGTATGTCGCCGAGGCTTGGACGATAAACGTCGAGGAATTATCCCCACCGCCGCGGGGTATACCCCGTGAGCTTTGGGCGCCGAGAAACTCCTGCACGATAAACGACACTGGTGAGACCCGTGTTGTTGACATAGATCGAGAACCCGCTGTATTTTCATATTTTAGGCCGCAACACACGAAGTTTTAGAATTTTTTTTCGAAGACACTACTGATCCTTTTGCAGTGAAACTTTGCAGGCATATTCACTGGTATTTGTAGCACATGTGTGATTTTTGTTAAGTAAATATAATCAAAATTACACGAGGCAGATATGTTTATATAGAGTACGTTTTGCAAAACATGGGTATCGCTGTATTTTCATATTTTAGGCCGCAACACACGAAGTTTTAGAATTTTTTCCAAAGACACTACTGAAGCTTTTGGGTTGGAACTTTGCAGGCATATTCACTGGTGTTTGTAGCACATGTGTGATTTTTGTTAAGTAAACATAATCAAAATTACATGAGTCACATATGTTTTTATAGAGTACGTTTTGCAAAACATGGGTCTACGGTTGCTACGATTCTGGTTTTGCTAATGAATGGAAACTGAAGGACGAAGTTGTTTGTTAATGAGTATGAATGTAGTTATAGCCAGAACCAAAAGGAATGAAAAATCTTGATTATTAACAAAATGGCCAAATTTTGAAGTTACATTTCCGATTTCTTAATGATACTGGAGGACTGTTGATGTCCTTGGGAAGGACGTGGGAAATATGAATTTGTTAATGTATCATTGTTATTAAAATTATGTAAAATTAGTATCAATCTAGGAACTGTCCATTGAAGTACATTTTCGAATGAAACACTGAGAACGGAGCTGTCGGGAATGGAACGGTAAAGAAAATTTATGCGAACGATTAAAAATCAGCGAACTCCGAGTGCGAGAAATTATAAAGCGCCTTTGTGCGACTACTTCAGCGGGCCGTATCTCCACGACCCCGTAGCTTTTCCACCCTCCGTTAAGTAGTTAATAGCTAATACAGCCGGGCTAATTTATCGTTTGATCCTTGTCCGCGTGTCCAAGTAATTCCCATTCGTTTTCCGTGCAGTTGAAATCGGAGGGGGTTTCGATTGCGAACGCGTGTCACGTTTTTCCCGTCCCCTCTCGTTCCGGTCCGCTGTCGGCGATCAATCGATCGCGCGAAGTTTCAAAGTGCATCCCGCGCTAAATAACGACCGAAAATATTGCGAGCGTTTCCAGAAGTCGATCGCCAGTCGATTATTAATGCTCCGCGACGTTCTCTGTGCCATTAGGTCATCGGGCAACAAGAGTAAAACGAGGAAAACGCGGTCACCGTGTCAGAGAAATGGCGAGAAAAAAGAAGGACTGCATGAAATGATAATTGAATCGATGCTTTGTACAAACGTTGCGAATTCAAACGACTCGATGCACGGTTTTCCAGTCGCGGCAGAAGTGAACTATGAAAATGTAACTTACGGCTGACGTGTGATCTGTGAAATAGGAAACCAGGGTGCGCATTAAAATATCAGCGAACTAGAAGAAAATGGAAAAACACGATTAAAACCCGCCCCGGCGCGACATGAAGCGATAATGATAAACTCGAATGCAATTCGAAACGAAATTTCCCCGGTCCGTTTCGCTCGGAGTCTGCGCGATTCTCCGGCTTTGCAAATATCAGATTTCCCCGGCGATGATTCGAAAATGCGCCGATTAATGGACTGGTCTTTTAAAATAGTAGGGGAAAGGATAACGGGGCGATAGGACCTTGCGCTGCATGCGCAACTGCAGCGTTACAATAATGATCCGCCGGCGATCCTGCTGACCGTGAATTAGGAGCGGTTCAATAGAAATAAACTGTTTTCGATGGACGTGTGTTGACCGAAAGTGTTCGAAATTTTTCTCCTCATTTGGTTCTTGTATAATGTTGCATGACTATAATAGGTGACAATGGAAATTTGCACAAAAATTGTACAGTCTAGATTGGGGATCTATGTAAAAATATTTTCTAAATTTTTGTATCAGTTTCTTTTTAATTTTGGGAAATTCGGAGCTGCAAATAAGTTGACTTCTGTGACCACAATAAATATTAATATTTGAATTGAAGAAATTTTGCAGGTTTTCCGGGACTGCGAGGGCGATTTTCAGGAGCGCAGGGTATTATATTAATTCTTAAGATGCATGCATGGCACACATTCCGTTCTTGCGCCTTGTGCATCTTTAAATGGATTCCTCCCAAGACGATGAATAGGGCTAGGCGAACACAGTTCCTCGGTCTTCTGATTTAGAACCCATAGAATCCCGCTTCCCCGGGACACATAAATTCTACTGTTTGCGGATACGGAAATCGATAACATTCGTGGCTCCCGGCAAAAAAGATACAATGGCGTTGGAATTATTCACGTGATACCGCGAGTCTTTGACATTAACTGATACCGCCAGACAAATATTTCTCGGCGTATCCTCTACCACGGAATCTGTCGAATATTTCATAACGAAATGAGCACCGAGCACAATGCCGCGTGTAACAATGCACGGGCCCGCGGTAATAAATGTATGAGCGGGCAAAGTAGAACGAGACTGTTATCGCTGGTTATTTATTTCGGTTTCTTAAATAATCAATGACGGCCGGAACCGATTTTATCGAATCTGTAGACCCTAAATTGGCTACGATAGTGCACACAATACTGCGGAATTTTCGTTCAGAAAGGAATTGGAAGGGAAGACCGAAAGTGGTGCTCCAAGGGGAACAGATCGATCATTGGTCGGACACAGTATTCCGTAGTACGATAAAAAGTGCACAGTAGCTTTGTTATCAAATTAAATTTATCTGTTTCAAAAATTTTAAACCCTGTGAAGTACAATGAGAGCTCTCTATTAGGTACAAAAGTACGTACACTACTTTCCAGAACATTTATTCAGAAAGTTCTGGGTGACGGCCGAAACAATAGTACAAGTGGAACAGGCCAGCCACTGGTCAGAAACGGTCTATTGTGGTGCGATAATAGTTGAGGAGAATTATACTAACGGCTCCGTTTATGCGATTGTTTTCAAGTTTAATTTGTCTGTTTCAAAATTTCATTCGTGGAGTTGTCTTGAAATTTGGAACGTGTAGATCATGCATTTTACGAAACTAAAATAGAATGAATCCATTATCGATTGCTAGTTGAAATTATTAATTGATGTTCGCCTGAAGTGATGAATTGTAAATCCAGATTCTAAACTAGATAATTATAATACTGCGAGAACCTTCATTCGGGTAGAAATTAAAGGGGAAAGCAGAAACTGTAGCACAAGTGGAACTGGACAGCACTGGTCAGACGCAGCGCATCCTAGTGTGATAAAAACTATAGAAGACTTTACTAGTAACTGCGCTTTTGCTATTGTTTGCCAGTTTAATTCGTTTGCTTCGAAATTTAGTCTGTAGACTTATCTGAAAAAACAATATTAAGGTTTTAATCAATTTTAAGGGTTTATTAATTCGAAGATATTATTAAAATGCATGATAGCGGTAGTATATTAAATATTACATTAACCGTCGTTCAGGCTTCAAATTATGCGGCAATGCTTTACATCTTCCATTTACACCTTCGGTTTAATGTGCACAGTTCACTCGTTAAATGTTGGAAACGCAAAAGTTTGCACATTTTTACGAGTGACCGTGCTAATGAGAGCAAATTCGCCGAGTTATCCGAACCGTGTAAAAGTTAATTGTTTAGTAGGTTATTGGCGGACGCTTCCAGCCTCTGAAATATAGGTCTTCAGGACAAACTCGTATGGATCCGTAGGTAGATTGCTCTGACCCACATGCGGTCTGCGGTACGCAAAGTTTATTGTTCCTAAAAACTTCCGGACGTTTTACTACGCAAGTTTCAAATGATTGGTAACGCGAGTAATACCGCAGTGAATTGTGGTTCGCTATAGGAATAAATCTCTGCGTAAAATTTCGTAGCCTGCCTCGCCACCAGCCAATAAGCTAAATCATTGCCCGAGTAAACTCGGAAAGTGGTTCGCAATCTGATAAGTTCAAACAATCGTATCTCTTACACTCGTATCTCGCCCGGAGCAACAAATGTTGTACACTCAAACGCCGCTTACAAATCGATGAATTTACAAAACAAACAACACCAACATTTGATTTCGAAACTCGTTTTCTCCCCAATTTGACTGTTCGGTCTCGATTTCAGTAGTGACGTATAGAAATCAATGTTTTCACAGTGATCGAATGAAAGTGTTGTAGCATAGAACAAAGTCAATTATACGACTTAAAAAAAATACCGTACAATTTATGAAATATAACGTAATAAATCCATGAAATTTGAGATCGATGTGTTCAACAGGTGTTTCTCAAAAAATTCCGAATTGGAACCATGGTATTTCGTCATCCTGGTGAGCAGGGTTCCAGTAAAATTGCTATTACTTCGAAGCGAATCAACGAATCTGCTTAAAAAAAAATGCTACGTATTTCCGAAATGCAAGCCAATAAGCTCAGCTAGAATTTAAGATTGTCAGGTCCAGTAGTGGTCTCTTAAAAATTTGTCGAATCCAACCGATTTTCGCCGTCACGTACCGCAGTCTTTTGAAAGACGTCGCAGGACTCGGTCAAGGGATGATGGACCAGGTCCTCGCCGGTGTCCTTAATACCAGGCATTCAGAGATACTTGCAGTTGGTTTACGAACGCTGCTGCTCGGGCGCCGTATAGCGCGATATTCCATCGTCGGTGGAAAATGCGCTATAAATTCGCGACGCTCGTTGGCATCGCTGAAACCGTACGGCGACTGATGAAAAGCATGTTCTCGACGAATATAGGTCGGTAGAAAAAACGTCTACGTGTACAAAATAGACGGGCACCTGTGTGTGTGTGTGTTTTTCTCCTAGCTCCCTCCATCTCTTTCTTTCTCTCTCTCTGGCCACATTCTTTTTTTTCTGTTAATTTCTTGTTACAGCGGCATAACGCGGAGGATGCTTCGCATGAGTTCGCTACAATACTCGTTGGAACCGGCGGGACCGCGGGACTCGGCAATAATTTAAGAACCTACTGGAAATCCCCGACGAGAATTGCCATAGCACTTCCGCCCCAATTTTCAAGGAACCGACAAACCGCCGGAGCAAAGATCGTTTAGCTCTCGCCGCCCTCTCTCCTCCTTCTCCTTCCACCCCTCCCCTCCGCCGCCGCGTTCCGAATAGCTAACTTTAATAAATGAGGAGGATGCCGGCCAGACTGTCCCCGCGCAGATAATTCCCGGCGATTTTTCACGCGACGCGCAAAAACCGGCGGAAACCGTCAAAACTGGTACAATGGCGGCGCCGGGGGTGGGAAGCCACATTCTTCACCGAGTGTCAAAACCACGAGGACAGTTCGAAAAATGGGGCCACTTTGTTAGCCGGGCTACGTTCAATTAATTAGTAGCGCGGAAGCCGCTCCGCAGCCGTGGAAACCTTCGCGGTCTTATCAGTCGTAAACTGACTCCGTGAGCCATTTTCGAAATCAACTTTAAACTCGCCCCTGTCAATCTTTCGCTTCTTAATTACAGAATTCGGTATTTATTGTAAACAGCCTGCGGATTGTTTTTTTATTGAAAGCTTAATTGAAACCCCCTATAGGGGATTATAAAGCTATACATTAGTAATATATGTACATCTTACTGTTAAGCATTAATAATGTAGGAACCGTAGAACACATTAGGTATACAACACGTAAGTACATAACTTTAAATCTTTAAATTACATTGCTCGAAAAAATTGAAAAGAAAATAACATGAATGTTCGGTTCATAAAGTAACGATCTGAAATTCAAGGGTGGAAACAATTTGAGCTTCCTTAATTTTTTCATGAGATCAACTCTTTGTGATTCGAACAAGGTGCATTGCCAAATGATATGGTTAAGATCTTGAACCTCATTACCGAGCCTGCGGATTTCATGGCGGATTCTTAAATTTTATCCGAGCTCTGAGATCATATTCCGAACGATATAAATAAACAAAATGCTCGCCACACAATATCCCCGTGGTAACCCTCTCTATTTACCCATTCCAACCATGTATCCGGAACGAGGACCGCGGCAGAGTTAATTAGCCACCGGTGGTAGACACAATCAACAATTTACTCGTCCCGATGGCTTCCCACTCGCGAGGCCTGCGTTTTCCGGATATCCGCTCGGCGTCCGCTTCTTGTATTTTCACTTAGTATCGTGGCATAGGTGCTCTCATTTTACTCTGAAAAATATTTCTAGCCGCCGAAGAGGGTGGTCAGAGTTTTTCCCGCGGAAGAGGAACGGCTACGCGAGCTGGCGAGATCGATCAGCTGATTCCTCGGGGTGCACTAAACCGCCGCTTACCATCCCCCCAGGGACGCTAGTCTATAGGTGTTATAGGTGCTTGCCAGCTGCGAAAGGATCCACGTGTGCGCACACCGATGGCCCACGCCGCAGTAGGCAATATAACTTTCTGGCCAATTAATTTCTCAGCAACAAACGCCGAAGCGGCCCAGTTAAGCGACGCCGACACGTATCCTAAACGATCACGAGGATGGACATACCTTCCCGAGATCGTTCAGCTTTGTTGCAGTCGGCTGTGTTTGAACTGGCATTCGGGGGTTGCACACCTGTCAGCATAATTGCCTCGTGCTATTATTAACCATGACATTTCCGAACTCGACTTTTTCTCAGGAACAAAGCGTCAATCGAAGAAACTGTATTCGTTCCTTTTTTGCTCATTTTTGAAAGGTTTTTCACTTTACACGCGTCTAACTTTCGAATGAGTAAACTCCGGCCATTAAAACTTGCATTTTGGCATTTTCGCGTAAAAATTTATAGGGTTATACAAAAGAAAGGTTGATAACTTTTGGTCCCACAAAGTGAAGTTTAACCAATATTTCTGACTTAATCTTTCAGTCCGTCAATGAATCGTTAAAAGTGAAGAATTTTTAAATTGTAGTATTTCTTTAATAATTCTAGTATGTTTTTAGTCTTGTATCAAATTGGAGCTATTCAGTTTTGCGATAAATGCATTAGATTCGGCCACCAATAAACGCTCCTAAAAGTGCTGTAAAAAAAAGGTACATACTAAGTGTAAACTATTAGGGTGTATACTATTTGTTGGAATTATACAAAAGTTTCGGAATACTTCGGTAAACCACTGTACACGCCGTCGAAACGATTCAAGCATGGCGAGGGCAGATAATATAAGGGATCACCGGTTTTTGTTGGACACGGTTATTTACATTCAGCGACCGCTCGCGGGACTAAGCACCTGCTCGCGTCCGTGAACTTTGAATCTCCCGTGTTTGGATTTGGACTATTTTGATTTCCCACGCCTGCCCTTGAGTTCCCTGGCAACGTACTTAGTTAACACGTCTATTTATGTTGCTACGGTGGAAACGTTAGCATGTCAGCAAATAATATTTTCTATTTGCTGAATAAACATCCCCGGAAACTTGCCGAGTGCTAACACACCGCCCGTACACCACTTTCCTTCCGATCTTCGTCTTCTTCTTCGTCTTGCTCTTACTCCTCCTTCTCATACTCGTCAACTTCCTTTTCGTCTTTTCTTCCCCTCGCGTCGCTTTTTTTTCAAATCACTCCCTCTCAGCCCCTTCCACCCCCTACGCCCTTTTGTTCTCCCCTTTGGTTTTTGTTCTCTTTGCACCCCCATCTCTCTCTCTCTCTCTCTCTCTCTCTTTCGCTTTCTGTTCGCGTGACTGTTACCGGTGCGAGGGGGCTTTTACCTCGCTGTGTTTCATACTTTCTGTCGTCCGGACCTACTTTCGGACTCGTCGCCGGCGAGTTCTTCCACCGTCCATTAATCATCTTCCAGGGGTGCAATTGTTGGCGGACGCTGTGCGTTTAACCCTTTGCTAAACGTAATTTGTTAACGCTCGCGAAAGCACGGGAGTTGTTCGTTTTATAAAGCAGATGTCAAGTGTCCAGGCTCGTTGTGTAGCGAGCGATCAAATTATTGGAGCCACGAACGTCGTACGTTTTATTAGCGTGATCGTTCGGAATCGGACTCGCGTTTAACAATCATTTCGCAGAACGATCTATCAACATTGGTAGACGCATGAAATTCTCCAGAATTGAGCAATTCGTTTTATTAAGCGTGTATCGAACGTCTAGATTCGATATAGAGTGATAAAATTATTGGAGCCACGGTACGAGAACCGTTCTTTTTATCCACGTAACAAATAATATTAACTGCAGCGTTGCGAAATGTGCATTCGCCATTCGCAAGCATCGATAATCCGTGAAAGAGTGATAAGAATTCAGTGTAACATGATAAAATCATTTGCGGTAACAATGATCCTCCGATAGCAACAATTTTCTTGCAATATTTCGTAACTGTTTGCAACACAGTTCTTCTGAAAGTGCAACAAAACGATCAAGTAAATTCGACATCGTAGGACGACGAAAGAAGGAATATAACAATACAGTGAACAATATAAAAAATGTCATTGTATGACAATACAGTGAACTCTCGATATATGTCAACAACACGTGTCTTGCCAGCTACTTGTATCGTCCAGGAGACACACCCGAGCCGTGTTATGTTTATACTCTTCGGCGACCGAGTGGTCGTAGTGGGGATAATTTCGCGACATTTATCATCCATGCCTTGGCGACGTACATAGAGAAATCACAGTGATTATATAAAATACCGCTTAGGATAAATGTGCCTTATATCTGAGTGTTCACAGTGGTCAGCCTATGTGTCACTCGAAGGTAGTGTATTAATAAGAGCCACGTTTAAGATAAACAAATCCGATGAACGTCAGTGCTTAGAATATTGACTGTATTTGTGCTGGATATCATTTTTCTATGGATGTTCTATTTTTGATTTCGTTTCAGAACGACGTCTAGGACAACGATGAAGGAACTTTATTTCGCCCCCTGGCTGAATCCCCAATGCCCCAGGTCCGGGCTGTCCGAGGCGACATTGTTCGGCTATCTCCCGTGCACTCCGAGTTCCCACGGAGTTTGACGAGTTTCCCTTTGTCGGCCGCGGGATCTTCGGCCGGATCTCGCGAGTTCGCGACACTCGATTTCTCTCACTCTAACGAAATGAAAGATGCAGGAAGCGGGCGTGGGCGACCCTTTTTCCCTCCTGGATCGCCGGCCGAACTTTTCGCGGGAAGAGAACGAAAGAGAGAGAGAGAGAGAGTGAGAGAGAGAGGACGACTGAATTATTTACATAGAACACCTCGAAGCTCCCGGCGAGTAACTCCTGCTGTTATCGCGTTACCGCGCGGCGGACGTACAACACCCGGACAAGAATTGGGAACAGGAACGGAGGAACGACGGAACGGAGCCAGTTTTTGCGCGGAACGCCGGACATTCTGCGCGTTGCATTGTGCGGAAGGAGAATTGCACTCTCGCGCGAGCTAAGAGACGCTTTCTGAAGAGGACCGGCTGAAAGGCTACCCGCGAATATGACGAATTTAACAATAAGGTTGCCGTGTTTTTGGTTCACCGTGATTTTTTGTTCCTACGGGGCTCGTGAACATTTTGCTTTCTCACAAGACTGTCCACTCTGGTGGACATGGTGAATCTGGTCAGCGACTCGCGTGTCCCTTTTTTGAGGACACGAAAAGATTGCCAATCAAATTTTGTGGAAAGTGAGTAGAAAATTTATCGTTCCATTTAAGAAGTGATCCCATCCATGAATTAATGAGTGACAAATGCTGCTTAAAATGCAATCTACCTTCTCGTATATTAAACGAATTAATATTAAATCATTCTAATAGTCGCGATCATGTTTTAGTGTATTACTTCTTAATGATGCGAAAACCAGGTAAACGATATCACAAATGTTATTAAGTGTTTCTTTTCAAGTTCGAGTCTGATCAGCTTGATCGTAACGCTATCAAACTTTTACCTCATTTCGAAGTTTCGATTAGACGTAAATTCCGAACTAACTTTTCTATTATGTTACATGTAATCTCGTAACAATTCAGCTGCGCAGTAAACTTATTGATAGACTCGCTAATAACTATGCTACATGTGAAACAAGTTTAATAATCTCCTTTGAAATAGCAATCTCAAAAAGTCGATTATATTGCACGAGGTAACTTTCATGGTTCGTGAATAAAATTCCCAGTGTAATTTGCGTCAGTTATGACTAATATGACTAATCACATTAAAACATGTTAACCCTTCCGCTGCCAGTCCCAAGTAGATGCTATATTGAATAAAATCAGCTGTAGGATGATATTGTTTCTGTAGTAAAAGGGTTAAGCAACAAATTAATTAGAATCGATTTTCCTCCTGTTTCCCATGGACCCTAAGACTCGCGTCATTAACCCCTTGAAAATTATTGTACGGTCACAGTGATTAAAACTTCTTTGTCGTTCATTATCTCTTAGAAGCAGAAGGGAGTTTATATTTATTAAAATCTCATCTATTCTCCAACGAATATACGTCTACAGTGATTTCTCTATATTTGTCGCCAAAGCCTGTCAAATAAACGTCGCGGAATTATCCCCACTACCGCGGGATATACCCTGCGAGGGGCCTCGGAGCTCGAGAGGCTTCGAATGCCGAGGAGTGTGTACGTAACAGGGCTCGGGTGTGTCTCCTACACGATACATGTCACTGACAAGACCCGCGTTGTTGACATATATCAATATATGCTGGCAACATCCAAACAGAATTTGATTTGGGTTTATAGGAAATTAGTGACATACATATCTACCGTTTCGAAATTATCGTCAAGGGTTGGATTCGATAATGTAGTACAAGGGGTGTGTCTAGAATTGTCTCGACATCGTATCTGGGTCTGCGCTGCGATCGAGCGGAAAACACTGTCATTTTTGAGTTCTTTACTGGTAGTGCTTGACCCTAAAAATTTATTACGTACTTGGGTACGGCTGAAAGTTAAGTGTCCTGTTTCAAAATGGAAAAGCAGACCAGCTGTACCCCACTCAATGACGATTGACGCATCGCAGGCTAGCACACTGAGCAGAAAGGCGACACCAGTTTCGGTGAAAGATCCTTGAAAGAAGGAATCCTTGTGCAGCATCCTCCGAGGCTCCGTGAGAAAATGAAACCACGGAGTCGGTAGGCGTTGCACAGTTTTTGGATTACGCTCCGGACTAGTGATTCGTCCCCTAGTTATCCCTGCCGAAGAAATTATCTTTTCCCGAGCTTTGGTAGGGAATTCCAGAGCGACTAGGACCAGAACGCTACGAATCTTCATTAGGTTAAGAACATTTTACAACCTTCGAACATTTGTAACCTTTGCCTAGGACTTCGCATAGAACTTTGTACGTTCTCAATTGTTTTTATTAAACTTATTGTTACACATTTTTAGAACGTTTTTCATACAAATCAGCGCCATTAGTTAACGTTCGAACCAGGGCGAACACGATGCAACCTGCAAGGTAACGTGTACCAAAAATAAAAAGGTGACCGATCATCCGATCGGATGCCCTCGCGTTAACGAATCCCGATATCCTCGCGACTGCTCGAAGAATCCTGGACCAGGGGTCGCGTGCAGCAAGATCGCTCGCATCGTGGTTGCATCGCGTGGGTGGCGTGCGCGTGTGTCGGAAATGCTCGCGCTGCAGATACATGATTGCACCGCGCGCCGATGTAGGTCGTGAACGTAATCATTCCGCGACGTGCCGGAAAGGTTAACATTCGGCTGGCACGTCCTAGATCCGAAGACATTTTCGCGCGGTGTATGCGGTTGCGACGTCGCCGGGGTCGGTAAAGGAGCTGCGAGGGATGCAGCCTTGCACCCCTCTCTCTCTCTCTCTCTTCAACACCCCCTCATTCCGTTCGCCACTCAGCGAGGGTGGCCGGGTGTTACAGGCACGCGAAAGTAGACATTTTTATGCATGTATTCACACGGCTCCCCGATGCATACTGCACGGTTCGAATACGTGTATGCGTAACTTTCTCTCTCTCTCTCTCTCTCTCTCTCTCGCATTCACTCTCCACCTCTCTCCTCCTCCTCCTCCTCCTCCTCGTCTCTTTCTATTTTTCTCTGTCTCCGTCTCCAAACGGCCGCCAACCTCTGAAGGTAAGTGCTGCATCGCGGACGTACACGTACGTACCAGCTTGCACAGGTCCCGATACTCTCGATAAATATTTGCACATGGGGCTACGGGGAAATTTCCTGAAAACGCAGCAACCCCCTCCACGCCCGCGAGCCTCCGCCCACGCCATTCGCTGCGCACCGGCACAACGTGTTCCGAACGCTGCTGGCTGGACGAAACTCGGGATTTAATCTTCTCGGGAACGATTTTTGAGCCCTAGATGGGCTTTCCACGGTTTTATTTCTCGTGCAACGAATTTTTGCCAAGAACCATCGCGATAGCGATGTCTATCCGCGATAATAATTCTCACGAATTCACCTGGACAATCTCGATAACCGTAAATTAATAGATTTGAAACTTAACACTGATACTATCCTGCCCTAAACGAAACTGAATTTTTTACAATAATAACAGGGCGTTCAAATTTCATAGGATGGTATTGGAAACCTGTAAAAAATCTGAAATCCGTCAATTCAAGGAGCTCAGTGGTTCCAGCGTTAGAAAGAATCATGTCAGTTTTATTTATTTATTTATATTAATATATCTATTTATATTAAACCAAGTGGTTTATATAGCAAGTACAGTGTTATTCCATTTGGCTTACACCAAATAGGTGTACATTGTTTCTAAATTCTAACGGAACATTGTTTAAGGAAATTATAAATTATTTTCAGTCCTTTCATATCAGGTTTACATAGGAAGGAACTAATACAAAGAGGGAAACAGTACTTGCTTTTGAGGAGCTTTGTTCCCAATGTGTTACGTTCATTTTCATAGTCTGGGCATTGCCACATAACATGATTTAGGTCTTGGAGTTCTGCTCCGCATTGGCAAGCACTGTTAGTTATAAAGTTAACCCTTGCCAATGAACCGTTTAAATTATAATGATTGGCTCGACATCTATTTACAAAAACTAGAAAATCTCTGGAGAGGACCAGTGTACCATGGTTTGCCTTTGTCCTTGTGATAAAATCTAACGTAGTTCGCACCTCAGTTTTATTTAGTTCAATTTACAACAGTTGGGAAACGTAAAAATGCAGTTTTTCCCTGTCGCTTTCTATCTTTGCATAGTGCGCGGCATCTAATTTCGCAGATCTGTCGTTCGCGGCTCTCCCGACCTCTTGCACTCTCGTCTCGGAGGGTGAAAGGGAAAAGAGACGAGAAAAACAAAATGGAGAATTTGTAATGTCCCGGAGAAAATTTCATCGGCAGCCCCGAATGGTAACAATCGATTTCTCGCTGGTGATCGGGCAGGCGTCTGCGGTCGCACGCCTCTGCCGTCTGCGCAGGGTACCGGTGGAGGAGGGTGCATCTCCTTCGGGGGGGTGACGGGGGAATGCGACTGCCTGAACGTATTGTTATGAGATTCTTGCGAATTCTGCTGGAAAATACAGCTGCGAGATTCGAGAATTTTTTAGCAGAGGTCTACAATGCTCGAGGTGCGATGCTATATTGACAGAAGTGAAAGAACATGTTTCTCGACGGTGCTCGGTGAGGCTCCGTAGACGTATTTTCGGATTAAAAGCGTGATTAAAGTGAACGTCGACATTTTGCGTGCTCGAAGCCACTTCACCCCTTTCACTAGAATTTTCTATACACCGGCAATGGTTAAAACGTCGTCGTTTATTTCTATATATTAATAATTTCCTAAAAAAATTGAAAATTTAAATTGTGCGTATTCCTGCTCACTAATGTTTAAATATCGACCACAGAGAAATATAGTTTGATTTCAGTTGAACAGAATTGTTAGTGTGGTCGATGGTCCTTTGAAAATAAAGAATGAATTGCTACAATTAAGTTGATTGATAATATCACCCAATAAATAACCCCCCTGACAGACGAGTATAAAAAGATCATGTCCACGTACAGTTGTCCAAAATCCTTGCACGTCATTCTAAAAACCTAACCAAGACCTTCCCCTCAATTCAACGTCTATATAACAGATCTGCTAAGAAACAGTATGAAGTGAATTTAAAATCAGGAGATTAAAATATGATTTAAGAAATCCGATGAGTTATTTTCAACTCGTTGAAATTATTCAAGTAAAGATCAAATATCTATCCGGCTCCTGCCTCCTGAAACAGAAGCAGAACATTTAAAGTTTGCATAAAAAGCCGGAGTCTACTAACAAAGCACCTCTTGAATAATAAAACGACCATATCCACGCACTGTTACCCGACATCCTTGATATCATCCCCAACGAGAAAACAAAATCTCGTCGTTCAGATGACGTTTCGCAGTCAACTAACGTCGACCTTGACGCGCCCCCCTCCTGTATCATTATTCTTGTCTCATTTACGCCGAATTAGTGACGAGCGAATTCCCGTGGACGGTTCCGTATTCGCGGCACGTTCAATTTCACGTGGCGCGACTACTTTCGCCCCCGTGATTCAAGGCACGTCGCGATAGCCGTTCTTATCGGCCCGCGTCGTTCGATTAATCTCGGCCGATTAGCCGCTAAAAAATCAACTGTCTTCCGGGGAAGAATCCTTATCGAGGCTCCGCGGAGGATCGCGCGCCATTGGCCGTCGTGCTCCGGCTTTCGCGGCGATCGAGAACGATCGGGAAGCCATCGAAATCAATATCGGGCGGGGGCTGTTTATCGCGGCGAGTGGAATAGCCGATAAATTCGTGGAACGCCCGGGAGGGGGTTCATTCGAGTTCGCGCCAAGATATTCCCGCCAGCCGACGGGAACAGCGTTATTCAACCGTAATCCCGCCACCAAGTTGCGTTTATATAGGTCCACCGTTTCAGCCCCTAATACGCGATTCGTTATCCGAAAAACAACCGGGCGTGGCTAGCGAGAATCTATGGGCAGACTGTCTGAAAAATAATCCCACGAAAGAAGCTCGGTAACCAGAGTGTTACACGAGAAATTTGAAATTCTCCTCGCACTATGTGTTTGCAAAAAGTATCAAGACTCGCTTCTGAAAACAGGGACGGAATTCGTTTAACCGTTTATGGTCGGTTGCGATTGCACTGGCGTGAATCGTATTCTTTTAGAACTCTTAACTTGCCATTTAAAGCAGCGTTCAAAGTATTAAAATCTATTCAAACTAGTCGGAAGTCCTCATCCTGTGGTTCAATCACATATCAAACACAATAGAAGTGTATTAAGGTTAATGGAAAGAATTTTAAGCTTTTATTATGATGAAATAATTTTTCCTCCAATATTTTGCAATGTGTTCCAATATTTTCATACAATACCGAAGTATTATGATGTTTTTGTACTCGATGTCATTTGAAGATCTCGGTACTAGAGGTCATTGGATTTGTCTTGACCTTACTTATCGTGTATAGTCATAACAAAAATATGATTCGGCTGAAAGACACTGCGATGACTTTGAATGACATTGTCC
Organism: Halictus ligatus; assembly: GCA_028454255.1. NCBI lineage: Eukaryota > Metazoa > Arthropoda > Insecta > Hymenoptera > Halictidae > Halictus > Halictus ligatus. The sequence continues at coordinate 14,069,998 of CM052138.1, read as the reverse complement.
GATATTTATCCTCACGTAAAAAATAAATGAGATACAAATTTAGGATGTTAAAGCCAGGTAGAATATCTTGTACATTTACTTACTTTTCGGCTATATTTTCGAAAAAAAATTCAATTTGTATTTCAAACGAATGTATGCAGTATAAGACACATTTCGATCAATGTCTGACCAATGACACACCTTTTCTACTTACTGCAAGCCCGAACCCTTTTCTCCCACTGCTCCAGAAAAATTCCACTCTACTATTACAAAATTATACCATGTTTTCTGAATCAAAACAGCACCTGGACCACATAAATATACAAACCGTCCTCCCAAAAGACTTTTGCGATCAATATTTTGAGATACTGTGCGTACCTCTAACCGGGCCAACCGGAAAAATGACATATCTGGGTTAACCATCGACGGAAACATAACACACCAAATTTATGTGTATACATTCGACTCCCGCGTGCGAATATAGCACCTTTCTTTCCCCGGAGCGAAGCACATAATCTTCCCGAATCTCGGAACATATTCCATGCATAGATTAAGGCGGCGCTGTGTACACGCACCTAGGCGAACGACGCCTACTCATGTGCATAGTATGAACAGATCTACAGTTGTATGTGTATATATATATAGATGGATATATGTATATCAGTAGATCCTCGATCCTAATCTGGCATCGACAAGGCGAGCGAAGAAGGTAATCCCGCGGACTGTTTGTTTTCAGCGGGGCTGCCGAGGCTGGCGCGCGACGTCTTAACTGCACGCCGGCCGTAAACCTCGGCTTATCTGGAATTTATAGTAAAGCGGGTCATTTCTTCGGGTCGGCCGGGAACTTCAGCAACGGTACAACCATTAAACCTGGCGCCAGGCGATGCTCGCTTTCCTCGAGATGCGCCGCGAGCGGGGCAAGATGCACCGGGTCCACGACGCGAACCGGAAATACGCGAGATCTCGTTTACGCGCTTCGACTTTCCCTCATCAACGGAACGTGATCCGGTCTGTCTGTCGACGCGTTGCGACGATGCATTGCTAGAAGTTGTTCTTAGAATTTCTAGCTTTTTTCCCCCATTCTTGTGGCTCATTTTCTTGTTTCGTTTAATGTTAGAAACACGAAGCACTGAATGCGACTGATGCACGACACTGAATTTTGTCCTGAATTTTGAACACTGAATTTTGTCCTGCATTTCCTACGGTTTTAATTGTAATATACGATTGAATGAAGTCGTTGAAGATAGATTCATAGCAAGCTCCGTAGAAGAATGTCCCACAATTAGGTTGCAGATTTTATTGGTGACATCGAAAWCTATGGGGCCATTAGAAGAATTTCCTGGAGAAAAATAAAAATTGATGTCTACTTTTAATATCCTTTATAAATTGAAAAATACTTGTAACACTTGTAACACTGAATTTTGTCTTGCATTTCCTACGGTTTTAATTGTAATATGCGATTGAATGAAGTCGTTGAAGATAGATTCATAGCAAGCTCCGTAGAAGAATGTCCCACAATTAAATTGCAGATTTTATAGGTGACATCGAAAACTATGGAGCCATGAGAAGAATTTCCTGGAAACTGGAGAAAATTAAAAATTGATGTCCACTTTTAATATCCTGTATAGATTGAAAAATACTCAACAATGCTTCTAAATTCTTCTAGTGTGTTTACTTTTCTGTGATCTTTGCACAAGGTCCACAGTATCGATTTGTTACACAGGTTCCAGGTAGACATAGTCGAAACCGTTCGAAGGATCATAAACAACGCTGATCGTCGGTTCTGAAACAGCGTGAAATTTCTCGGTAATGAAACGAGAGGGTCGAGAACCGCTTCCGCGTCCGTGACGCTCGGCCAACACGAAATTTTCGCAAGGGCGCGAAGCGCGAGACGGAAAATCGGTTATGAATATATCCCGGGCTTGTCCACGGGCTGACACTCGGGGCTCGGTACTTGGCCCATTGGATTCAATCGAACGCAACGAACCACCGCAATGCAATTTTCCAGCGGTTGGCCCGTCGTGATCTGTTAACCCACTTATAATGATTACACTGCATTCTGTACCGTTGCAGTTCATCGGTGCAGAGGCGGCCGTTACGGGTTCCGCACCCCGTTCAGATTTTCCGCGTTCGCAGATCTTCGCGGATCCCCGTCCGGCGAAATCGTTCGGTAAAAGGGAGGGAAAAAAGGGAGGGGGTGGAATAAAAAAAAATAGGAAAGAATCGTTCCCGATTTCCCGTCGAAAACGTCCAGTCAGCCGGTCACGTTTCCGTTGGACGCTATCGATCGCGAGACCGCGCAATAATTCGCGGTGGCAAAGTAATAACGGTCCCTTCGACAGGACAAGAGAAAGAGAGAGAGAGAGAGAGAGAGGGGGGATGGCAGTGTATCGTCGAGAGCCGCAAAAGCGAATGGAATCGCCGGTGCACCGGGAGACGGACCTTTAAAATGACACATGCACTCGTATTCGGGACGCGTGACTCGCATGCACACCGACCGGAAACCATTGAGAACCGATCCACGCGCTTAACGTATTGACCCACTTCTCGATATGAATCTTGTTCTTGACTCGCTGAAAATCACGTCGACTCCACACCGGCCACGATCACACTCGGCCGATAAACCGGTTCCGAACCGATCCACGCTCTCTGCTTTCACCCTCTCCCTCTCTTTCTGTGTATGGGTGTGTGTACATTGTGAGCCCGAGCCATCTCGCGTTCCCGTCGACTGCCGAACGCGATTCACCAGCCGGCTTGATTTTCCTCGGATCAAATCCGCCAGATCTAGCCACTAGCCGGCGTGCGCGCGCGCGCGCGCGCGTGCTACGACCACGGTTTACCGACGACTTTGTTCACTTTTGTTGCCTCTGGCCGGCGACCATTCGGATTTATTAGTTGTCTTTCTCCCGGGTGTGTTTGAAAGGTCTTTTTTCATCCCGGGATTGCTGAGGTTGATGAGATTGTTAGAGCCACTTGCAGAGATTGAAGTGTAACGAGCAATTTTTATATGGAAGTCTGGCCACACCGGGTTCTTGTTATTTCTGTGAAGTACTCCGTGAAGTATTAAATTGCATACGTGCACGTTTTGCAAGTTGTTAGAGCCACTTGCGAGGTCGCATCGAGACAGTCAATTTTCCCGTGGAAGTCTACACTGAGTTCTCGTAACGTTTACTATTTCATGCTGCGTGCGCGCTTCGCAAAAATGGTCGGAGAGCAGGATATTCAGTTTTCCGATTAATGCTGGTTCTATGGTTTTTGTTCGGGAATTTTTGGAAGATTTTTCTTCTGAGAGTGCAACGGGTGAACGAGTTGTTCGAGCCGTGATAGAACAAATTTAAAATTTAGACAATAAGCTTCTCGAATGATCCAACTGTTAAGTAAAATTCAAATCGCTTGGATTAATTTGGAAAAGTTATTTTATTTGAATATCGATGATTATTTCTTGTTCGAACATTAATTCGATATGAATCTTTAGCTACATCTCGCATTAATTATGTCGACTTCGTCCAATCTGAAGTTTCCCGGTCGTCGCGATTTTTTGAATAGAGTAAACAGTTTTCTGTTTTCTCTTTGGTTAATTCTATTTTCGCAACTTCGAACATATTTTCACTTTTTCTTTTTTCGAGCATTAAACACTTTCGTAATCGACTCACCTCCCGCTATCGCTTTCTCAAACTTTTCTTGGAACCTCCATTTTCTTGCTACATCTTGCTTTTTTTGGACTTTAAATTGTACCCAAACGCACGACAAGAAGTTACTTTGCAACTCTTATCCTTCTGAAATCCTGCTTTCATAAAGGTGTTCCCAGACGATCAGTAAAAACATTAGAAGAATTTACAAATACTGGTACATTATTTCGAACAAATTAATCACATTAAGACAGAAAATAAATTTCTACTTCACTCCGGTTTGTTGCAGTTAGAAAATTTGTGTCTTCCACAAAGGTCCGCTGTACGCACATGATTAAAAATGTTTTAAATTTATCTTTCAGCCCAAACATCAAGGAGAAAAATTTCTTTGAATCTTCGTTGTTCGAAAAATACGATTATATCGATCACAGTGGAATTCCGGTTATTGTCGCAGCAGTTAATTGCAGAAAAGCATAATTGGAACAGGCATCTAGACCGAAGAGCCGCGTCGTTCGGGTCGGCTGTTTCGTTTCTGAGACATCAGCAGTTACAATTCGAAGTTCCCCTAACAATCCTCCGACTCTCGCTTCAGCGAACTTCATGCAGAGCGATCTTTACCCGACTTCGCCCGGCAAACATCACTATAGCGATAAAAACTTTGCTGAATGGAGCTTGAACCGCCAAGGACCGTCTGTTTATTCTTTCACCCGGGGAGCGTTCCAACGACTGCTCTTCAGCTCGACCACAATGCAAGCACGCGAATGAAAAACACGGGTTAATTATCAACGATTGTAAACGATTCGCCGAGAAGCGGAAGAAGAAGTGGAAGAAGAAGAAGAAAAATAAAGAAAGAGACGCGAGAGGGCCGGGGACGGGGAAAGCGTCGAAATTCTAGCAGAACGGACAGCAAATCCGGTGGATAAACTTTGTTCACCGGTTACCACCTTTCTGACAGGTTATTCGAAACTGCATTAACAGCTGCACACGCCGCGACTCATATCACTCGGAAAAAACCGTGCCGGGGCTCCCGTAGCTCGAGCGTTTCAAAGCGTCCGTGATCTTCGGTCGACAAAAAAATCCTTTTAAATCCCGATGCAGAGGACCAGAGGGGGAAAAAAAAGAGGATGGCGAATTGACCCAGTGCCGGGTCAGCTCGAAACGATTCCCTCCGCAGTTGTGTCGCGCCGATCAAAGCGTTCGGAGCTATCTTGAGAACCTATAGAATCCGTCCGTCCCCTAATCAGGACTCTGAATTCCACGCTTTCGAGAATATTTTATTTGGTTAATTTCAAAACCCGGCTATGCTCGCTCTGAATCTGAAATTCCTGCGAGTAAACAGTAAATTGTTTCCAGTAATTTCTCAACGAAATTTTTACCAACATATTCCTGGTTCTTTTCTGATTGAAATGACTCCAAACACGACACCATTTGGATCAGATTTACTCGTTTAATCCCCGATTTAGTGGAGCCTCTATTATCCGAACTGTCGAGGTCTGATTTCTCCATCACCTAAGTACGTGTATCACAGTTCAATCGGAAGCGATATATTTATACAATAATGATTACACAAATTAGTGAAGATATAATCTAGTATTATGATTAGGCTTTTAATTGAACTGTTCTATTATCCGAACACTTATAATCCATTTCTTAATATAGTCAAGATGTGACCATTTGTGGATTATTTCTAATACTTGAACGACGTACCTTTGTCGGCACCTGATACAACGATTAACAAAGACCAAAGCGATCGTAGGATAACAGTTCGGATAATCGAGGTTTCACTGTATCGCGAATTAAAGAACTATACGCGATCCGAATCATGTCGTGTTTGGACTCATTTCAAACAGAAAAATGTCACCGATGTCCGAGTAAAAGTTTTATGAAGAGATAATAAAAATCGGCATAATGTTCGTGAGATTTTTCACTTTTTCTCCGGCGATAATAACTTTCCTTCGTATCTCGAGAAGTTATAGGACGCCACGGCGCCTTAATCGTAACTGTAAATTCAGAAAAGAGTTGCATAGATAATGGAACGCCTTCGAGAATATTTTATCGCATCTGGCAAACGGCGGAATAAAATTCACTGGGATATTAAAATACCCGGGTCGCCTCGGATGCTCCACTTGGCTATTTCTCGATCTTGTCATCAAAAAGCAAACGCAAATGAATGCGTGATGCGAACCGTTCCGACCGGGTGACGATCTCGATCGTAATTGACGGTGAAACGTATAGCGGTACTTGAAGCATCTGTGACTCGAGGAAATTTTAAAATGCAGCTTTAAAAGTACAGGTCGGAAGACGGAATATTCACGAAAAGAATTTGAAAGCGTCAAAGAATGTTCCCGTATTATTTTTAATGCGGCAAGAAAAGATTGTTGCAGACAAATAAATATACGCTTGCCATCCGTTTGTTGCGATTGACGGAGAAGTTTTTGTTCTTGCATAAAAATGAGCAAGCCAAGTACGATTAAATGATTAAAAATTATAATTAAATACGATTACGATAAAGACGATATTATTGAAACTTCATTCATACGTTTAGAAATTAATCAATGAAGAGACGAACGCGCGTAAATAGCTACAGTCCGGCGATAAACAATATGCTTTTTGATACGTACGCGATGCTTCATATTTTCGAAAAGTGCGCGAACCGTGAGCCCCAGTCCACGCGTAAATCCCCGTATAAAAATTTCCGGGCGATGTTCCGGCTCATATGTTCTCATACGAGCCGGGGGCTTTCTTAAACTTCCGTAAAGTTTGATAGAAACGAAACACACACGGCGAACGTTCGTCGGTAATAAATCGCGGCGAAATGAAGCGGCGTCGCTAAACTGTTGCGTTCTCCCGGTGCAACGCGAGCACGTCGAAACTTTAATTCTTCGGTTGAGCACGAAATGAAATGAAAGCTTCGCGGCAATTTCTGCCGGGGGATTAAGCATCGAGAGAGCGCGAGGGAGAGAGAGAGAGAGAGAGGGGGGGGGGGAGCGGTAGGGTCTCTCGCCGGAAGTTGTGGACAAGTCTGGAAGGAGACGAATGGTTCTGGGTAGCAGTGGAACGCGATACTCGACGAGGGAAAGCGTTTAGAGAGTTAAGACAGTTCGGGCAGGTCCTAGTGATTTACCGGTCGACATAAATAATAAACCATTACGGGGAAGCGCCCGAAAACTCTCGGCGATTATCGAGCGACGGCCGACGGAATTTCAAATTTCCCGCCATTCGAAATGCATGAGCCGGACGACGAGGCGACGCGACGCGACGCGACGCGGCGCTCGGAAAACCCCGGCGCATTTGCAAGCACAAACACGAATCAGTGTAAACACCGGGCGTTCTCATGATTGCACATTATAGACCCGTTGAATAGCGCAAAATCCTAGGCTCTAATTAATCCTAAAAGCTCCTACTGCGAACGGCAAACCGATCGAACGACCAGCACCGCACTCGCGAATCTAGCCCCGCGTAACAGGCCCGCGCGAGCACTCGTGAAACGCGGCCGCACACTCGAACCGCTTTCGAGGAATATTTTATACACTCTGTAATTACTGATAAACTATAAAATGGCTAATTGATTGGGGGCCGGCCGCCCCGCCGCGCCGGCGAAATCGAAAGCCGGTCGAAAATCATAATTCCCCGGCACGAGATTCCCCGAATCACAGCTCGGATAGGTTTTATGGCTCGGACGGTCAAAGTAAATCCCAGCAATTTCGGCTATAGTAAATCCTCCCCCTGTTGACTTGATCAGGGTGAAACTTATTTAACGTACGTGCCTCGTGTCTGGTCAATACGTATCGCTCGGCTGACGAGTTTGTTACATTGTTAGCCATGGAAACAAATTTAGTTTAATTTTAGTTCGCTGTATTACATTAGGTACTCGACTTTCGTAACCAATATGCCATAATTAGACTGTGGAGAAAGATTTGATGCAAAATAAAAATTTTCCGCATCAATTGCAAGGCGAAGAATAATAATCTTAACCCTAGATAATTAAACTTCGTGAAAGGAATTTTGAATCTTGCGAGATGATCCACCGAATGCTTCGATTAATATGTTCAGTACTGAATAAAACTTTTACGGTTAACTAATTTCGTTCCATCAGAAGGGAAAGCATTTTTGTTGCTTAGAAGAAGCGTTTAATCTTATTCACGTTTCTAGTTGAGTAATTATTTCTATGATTCGTAGCTCACAATTATTTATAAATCTACCGTGCATAAGAAGTGACTGGCATGTTTTTTTTTATTTTTAAGCATTTGAAACCCTTCTGGGTTTATTCTGCTTTACAGGAATAATATAAGTGGGTACAATAATATAGAATACAGAGATAAAACAAAAGGAATACAATAATAATACAAGTGAATACGATAACAATGTCCGTTAATACTAAATATGTAGATTGCAATTTTTGAAAAAGGAATGAATACTAAGACAAGCTTCATACTAAGGTCCATACTAAGTAGGGACTTTATTAGCTTGCGTCTTTGTGGGACTGGCACGTATTCTATCATTTGCTATTGCACGAGTTTTCCAATGGCAACAATTCTGAAATAAATAATCCAAGATCGGTCGTATTGACCGGTAGGTCTAGCATTAAATTATTTGAATTAATCTCAAACGCTGTAGCACCATTCCTAAACTCTTTCTACTGCGCAAAATTCGCCAATTCGTTTTCGCTAAAAACGCACAAACTGCGCTTCGCAGCTGCCATTTTCCGTCACTGCGCTCGCGTTAATTGCACGCTTGCGCCCATATATTCAAATATCCATTAAAACAGGAACTTCTAATCCCAGTTGCATGTTACCAGAACGCAATATTCCGATTCTACCGGTCAGTAGTTATGACACGTATTGTGTTCGAATTATCGGATAACCGAATTCTCCATCGTGGAAACCAGCAGCGCGCGACAACGATCGACGTTTCTACTGCGCCTATGTAATTGAAGTAATTACTGCCGCTTTTTTTTCCCCGGGAATTTGTTCTCTTCGTCGGGCAGTTGACAATGATCGTTCGATTCGGCGACGTGACTCGTTACACCGTGGGGAACGTATTCGGGGACCGGTGCTCGAAAATGTTTGACGCGCACCCTGATATAAATAACATTATGGTAATTAACTCGTGCGCCGTGGTCCCTGGTGTTATCCGGCGTTCTCGTGCATGCGCGCGATCAACAAGTCCCGTGAAAATGATTTCTCAACCCTGGGAACGATTTTATTGCGTGACTTTCGCTATCGCGCGGCTGATTCCCGCGCGCCGTTTTGTACGATTATTTATACTTGGCGTGTAAGTGCGGAACATTGATTCATTAAGTAACGTGGCTGATGGAACGACACTGTTCTATCTCCGGGTACGCCAACGTGCAACCATGTGCGTTTAGGTACGTAAAACTATGATCATAGTACGCGTAAACAGTACCGTTCGATTGATTTGATCTATTCTGCGCAAACCTCAGATTTGTATCAACAGATTAAGACCTGGATTGTTCCTCCCTCGTCTTTGTTAATTATTTTTCCGATTACTCGCGAAAAACTGGCTGACAATTCCAAATGAGAATTTGTAACAAAATGCAACAAATGAAGTACTCAGCGTTGTTCAGTTGAAAATTTCAAACCAAGTGGAAAGTTATTTCTTTTCTTAGTTCTGTAAATTGGTAGTGATCGAACAATGCTTTTAGATGGTTGTTTGATTTTTTTACTGCTTTCTCGTTCATCTACCAACTTTTGTGAACACGTGAAATCGACGGTTCGAAAATTTCAAAGAAGAAGGGAAGATTCCTTTAGCACCCCTCGATCCGCCAGTCGAGTCACATTCCCAACATCAAACGCTCGACGTAATAACATCTAATCGCGTTCGAATCGCGATAGAAACGAAATTAGCCGGCATCAAACCACCATAAGCCAGCCCGAATGTAGGTTAAACGAGCAATCATTCCCCGATTCTCTATTCTCCCATCATCGAATCCCAAGAAATATAGAACCCTCCATTCTATTGAATTTTTACGCTCCACTTCCTGCGCCGAAAAACCAATACCAGAATCCTTCCCTCGAATCATAACAACGAAAGATTTCTCGAAATGTTCGTTGATAACTATCGGATTTTTACAACAAAGACACCGTTAAACGTTAAACAATTGTAGAATAAATTTCACAATACCACAGCATTATTGTCAATTTATTTAACTGATTTAGAGTGGAAATCAATTTTCATTTGACTCCTGCTTCTTGCAATCTATGCACAAGATTTTTCATACTTTTTTTATTAGTTTCTTACAGAATGTCTTACCAGAATCTTACCGAATTCTTGCCAGGTGACATCTTGGGAGGTGCGCGGAGTATCAGTCACTTGTGACTGTGACGCGCCTATGACGTAAGCAACGTTTCTTGTTCTCCACGACAATATAAGACGAAAATGAATTCCGCCTAAACTGCGGCAACCCGCATGCACCACGCATCCAAGGGGACCCTGGCTGAGGCTCTGACGTCACACACTATAGCCGTGCTGGCCGGGTTGCCGCACTTTAGGCGGATCTTTTAATTGACAATAACTAAGAAATAATTCCGAGATCGCAATTTTTTTATTCTTCACTTTCGTCTTGTATCATCTCGGAGAACCACCCCTTAAATTTTCTGCAGTCGAACACCCTGCACGGTATAAAAATTCGTCGATTGCTTCTCAAGACCAAAATTAACCATCGCCGTCAGCCTCGAGCGAACTCCGGAATCCACGGTCGGCTTTGTGTAAGGCAGATCCGTGTAATAATTAGGGCGAATCTGTAACGGTGAAGCGAAGCGTGAAATGTTCGGCGTGGAAAGCAAAGCCGGCAAACCGAAAGTAATTCACGAGCGAAAATACCTTCGGCAAGGTTCGCCGATACGGACTCCGCTTATCAATTAGCGAGATGTGTCCCCTCTGCGCGGCTGCGAGCCGAAGAGAGACAGAGAGAGAGGTAGAGATAGATAGATAGAGAGAGAGAGAGAGACCGAGACTGCTCGCAAATTAGAATTATTATTCGGCGGCGGTCCGCTTTGGCTGCACCGGCAACAAGAGAATGCATTCGCCGCGCTCCAGTTCGCCAATCTTGGGGCTGCTGGCTGGCAGGAACGCGGGTTTCATCGGGATTAAAGCGCATCGAGGGATCATATCTATGAACCAAGTGGATGCGGCTCCATTGTACACTGTTACCGTCCGAGTATATACGAGACATTGTGGCGACCGTCGAAACACCATTTGTTTTCGCGAAACCGCAAGTTGCCCGAGCCCCTCCTCCACGCCCCTCGCCGCCACGCCTCGCCGATAAGCGTGTGTACCCCGCGTAAGTCAATTCGAAGTTTCCACCGAAGCCCGCTCGCAACAACGAGCCGCAAATCACCAGCTTGCGTTCGCCGGATGGCAAACTCCGATCGGGATCGAACGAGCAAACACCGTGCGGAAACTGCGAAAAAAGATACGGAGGAGGACCCGCAGACGGCGCTTAAATAATTTATTTTCAAGTGTTCGCCGAGTTTCGGTTGCCGGCGATTCGCCGGCGGGATCCCGTAAACTCTCGCAAGCTTCGCCTAAAAATGTTGCCAGCCGTCGCCGCCGCGACGCTCTCGCGTTGTCTGTCCGTAAATAAAGCGAGAACGGAATCGTTTAGGCGGACGCTCGCGAAAATTCGAGCTCGGCTGACAGCACGCCCGAAAACTGTCCGTCCGAGGGAAAGGATTTCTTGCCGGTATCTTCGGCTGCCGTGATTGTTGCCGACGCGAATGCGCTACCTGTAGACTGCTTTATTTATCTCAATTCGTGGCGGGGGATGGCGAATGCTATTTTTTAGAGGCTAGCTTAATCCGGCACCGAAAATCGCACGTATTTACATAAGTAAAACTTTTGAACTGGTGTCCTCCTCGGATTGAAACTTAGATTTTCGGCATTTTCTCGCTAAAATCTGCAAGATTAGATAAAAAAGAGTTAGTGTAAACTAGTGTCCTCCTAGGATTGAAACTTAGATTTTCGGCATTTTCTCGATAAAATCTACAAGATTAGATAAAATAGACTTGGTGTGAACTGGTGAACTCCTAGGATTGAAACTCTCTCTTAGATTTTCGGCATTTTCTCGATAAAATCTACAAGATTAAATAAAAAAGAGATAAAAATTTTCGGTTTTCTGAGGAGAAGTTCTACCGCTACCGACGTTAACACTTTAACGACCGATCACACAAGATGTGTGTGATATTTTATGTGTAAGACATGTAAAATACCATTACATGTAGATGATTGCTTTAATAATTATCATACAAAGGAAAAATATTAAATTTGTTTATAAGTTATATTGAAAAATATTAAATTTTTTTTGTTTTATGTTAAATGTTTTATGTTTGATTGCGTAGACGTGCGGTCGTTAAAGTGTTAAGCCTAATAAGCTGATGAACGTGTCTTAGAAAAATTGTACACTCGAATGGAAACGTTGATAGCTATAAAATCCTCGAGCACGCCCTCAGATTGCGAGGTTTAAACAGCAGTGAATGTTTAAATGTATGAAAAAATAAAGTTAAAGGTACTATATAATGAAAATTACAGATCACTTTCTCGGTTAACAGATGAATAATTTCCAGAATAGAAAAGACAAATTCCGTTCGTAATCTGATCACAAATTTGCATAAATATCCGCAGAGTTCGGTCGCTGAAGATGCTCCATAGATAACCTGTAGGTTCAAAGTTCCTCGTAAGACTGAGGCCGAGCCCTTTGTCTCGTCCAGCACTACCGTGATCCTGCAGCAAATAACAATTCTAATTGAGGGATCAGTCGTGTAGCGATAAATTGAATATTGTGGCCCGTTCCGTCTCGTTCGAGGGTCATAAATCATTCATCGGTCGGTGTAACAGGGATCAATAATTCTTGCGGTTTCCGTGCCCCGCTCCTAAATACATCGGTCGGCCCGGTTTTCGGCTGGTGTTGCCGCTTTAATTTCATAATATTGCCACTGGCCGCGCGCCGGAATTCACGTGAGCAGCTCTCGAGCTTTCACCCGCACTTCAAGGTAGAATAAAGGCAACCCTCCCGCCAATATAAGACACGTTCTCCACTTCGTCTTCTCCTTGTTTAGTATTTTCGAGCCGTCTCGAACCTCCATCCCTGAACTGGTGACACGGTCGAGATGCAATCGATAACTCTTGACACCCTGCTCGCAAACATTTTAATTTCATAAGCGAACCCGTCCAGCTGGCCCCGGGGACGTTCCTGAAATATTTCAAGGCTGCTCTCGTTTCGCTGAGATTCGCGTCATCGAATTAAACACACCGAATGGTGACAATATTCTTCGCGTTACGCTGCTCGTCTTTCCATAATTTCGTCTTAACGTTATAACAATGCTCAATAACACATTTCATTTGATTACATCGAAAGAGTGCAATAAAAATCTCACAAAAAAGAAAGAAAGTTTGAAAATCGTGTTTTATACAGTAAGGTTAAGCTCCACTTTTGCAACCCAGACATTTTCAACTTTTTACTACGTAATCCTGTAGATTTTGAAAAAATCCAAGTTCTGATTTTAGGAATTCACTGGTTCCAAAGTTGTGTGTGTTCAGAGTTGAGCGATTTTAAGCGTTTCTGACAGGCAAAGGCCGCGGCCATATTGGTATGCACTTGGACATCGTCGAATGAGCGGAGCCACGAGGAGATTGGAACATTAAACACGCATAAATTTTGAACCAGTGAATTCCTAACAATAAAACTTGGATTTTTGGCATTTTCTCGCCAATATCTACAGAATTGTATAAACAGAAGTTAAAAATTTCTGGGTTAGCAAGGTGAAGTTAAACGAACCTATTAGATTACGTAATTGGGGGTGAGTTTCGGGTTCACGACTGAAATTGCAATTGCTATTGAGGAAGCTATTCAAAAATCCTTAGCCATGGACCGCAGACTTTAAAAAATTAGAAAATAATCGCCGGCAGGTGATGCGTTATTTTCGAAACGTCCGTGAGCTTCTCGACCTTTTTCTCCGCAGATTCCACCTTCGTCCCGGTCATTTTTCTTTCGTCCACCCCTTCGTCAACATTCCCGGCAACCCTCCACCGCCGTTGTCCCCACCCGTGGTAATCCACCCTTGTCCTCCGCCCTTCACCGCGAAACAACCCTCCCTGCTCGCGTTCCTCTCGCGCTGCGGAGCACCGACACGTGCTGGACACGCGTTCCACCGGGGGTTTCATTATCGGCGGAAATAACCGTGGCCTGTCCAAGGTCACCGGGCTTATTGCGATACAACTGTTCCGAGGCGGAAACAATGGGGCCGGGTTTCGGGAACCCGCCGCGACGGGGGCTGCTTTATGGCGCGATGGTTATACCCGCCGGGTCGTTCCAGGGGTTGGAAAGGAATTGAGGGAATTGAAATGGCTTCTCCGCTTTATGATGGTGTTTTGCGATCCTCGGGCCGGATTACCTGTGACCTGCGGATATTCCGACCTGATTAGCAAGGTGTCGTAATTAACGCGTTCGCTGTGCTCGGAGAATTACCGCTGGTCAGCCACCCCGTATCATATCGGGAATTAACTCGTTATCATTTTGTTGCTTGAGACGTCTAGCAGCGGGGGGAGAGTTTATAGTCGGTGATACAATTGTGGTTTTATAGACCGCGGGTTATATGCATTCGAAGCATCAGCGGATGAAACATTAAGTCGAAGAGATACTAGAAGAATTTAAGAATATTTCTGTGCTATTTTTATTATGTGTTTTTTACAATTGACTTGGAGAATTAGTATTTTGCTTAACGCAAGGTTTACGGAGCACTAATAGTTAGTATTTTACATTACCTTATAAAGATAAGAAGAGGGTGTCTATCCAAGTTTTTAGCCATTCTTGAAATAACATATACCCAGAGAAATAAATTTGTTGAATAATTCTACGTTGATGGATCTTCACAAGCTCAATAATCGTAAACTAAAAATATTAGGTCCCGTCATTTTGATGTGTGTGGTCTTGTATCTTCCAAAACAATTTCAAGATGTAAAACGGATATTTTCTAAAAATCATATTCCACGAGGTTGCCACAAAAGTTCGTTTCGTTTTCGATTAATGCACGCAGCACAGATTCAAAGCGGCTTTTAAATAGGAGAAAGTTTAGGCAACAATGGAATATTGAAATGTTTTAAGGAAGATTGTAAAATTTCCAAAGGAAAAGGCACCGTTCGCAAGGGTAGTTTTACGAGGGATGTTTCTTATCCTAGCAAAACCAGCGACAGCAGAATCAAGTTGCACGACTCGACAAATTTTCGAAGACTCTTCTGTTTGGGATTAATAATGTGTAATTGATGGATGTATGAACGTTGTCCAGCTTTTCGCGATTCCGGCTCGCTATGGCGACAGGTCTGACGAAGTGGGACGCGCCGCGGAGGAAATTTATGCGCCTCGTAACGCTCGCCGGCGATCGCTCTTTTTCTCGCGTCGCGTCGTTCTAGTACATTTGCGAGACAGTCGGGACCGGAGCCGGGAACCGCGGGGGATGCGACCCTCGAATTACGGTCGCTGCGATCACGGAGTCGACGGTAAATCGAAACAAAATTTCCCGGGTTGGAACGATCGTGCTCGTTGCCGTGTAATCGCGGGACTGATGCTCTCCGTGTTATTTTATTCCCCTACCGCGTATATTACGGGCCGGAATGTTCGGCAGCGTTTGCGAAACAGCGTTACGAATTGCCAATCTACCTGGATGAGAGTCATTATGGTGGCGGTCATAAAATACTTCAATTTTTATTGCAGGTTGTCGCGGAACGGAACAGATGAGAAAAAATCCGTAAATAACAGCGGTGAACAGTGTTAATAGGCCTCCGGTAAGCGACGCGTCAAGATACAATTTTTGCTATCTCAAATGAAAACTAACCTAGAAAAAAGGTTAATATACAGGGGCTGGTTGGTAAGTGGTGGTACGAGCGGAAAGGGGGTGATTCTACGCGAAAAAGGAAGTCGAAAATATAGAATAAACATTTTTCGTTTGAGGCTTTGTGTTCGAGAAAATCGACTTTGAATTTTCGTAGATCGTTGTCTCGATGGATATTATCGCAGTTTAAGTTTGTTTTTGCGGTAACGGAGAATTAGGAATACATAATGAAATAATACCAAGTAATCGTAAAGTTTATTATTACAAAAATTGCTGAGAATGTTGTCCATTCTGCCGAACACATACTTCTGCTCTTTTGATAAAGTGCACGCGTACCGAGCGAAAATTCAAAGTTGACTTTCTCGAAAACAAAGCCTGAAACGAAAAATGTCTCTTCTATATTTTCGGCTTCTTTTTTCGCGTACAATCACCCCCTCTCCGCTTGTACCACCAGTTACCAACCACCCTGTATAAAGCATACTTGAACATGCTCGACGATTTCTTCGAATCCCTCTGTCGAGAGGTAACAAGTTCCCGGCGAGATCTCGGAAAATCTGCGAGATTCGCGAGGTCCTGTATTAATTTATGACTCGGTAAGGGGAAAAACATGGCGTCGGCTCCTCGGGAAAGTTTCGGGGACAATTTTGCCGGAGAGATTGATTCTGTTCGCCGGGTACACAGAGAAGTCCCCGACAGGAATCGCGAAAAATCTGTTTGCGAAAGGTCGACGGGAAACCGAACCGCTTCCTCTTAATTAACTCGAGTCGTTAATGAAAGTCGAAAAGTTACCGTCTTAAGTGGCGAGCACACATCTCATAAACCCGCGGCGGAAATCCTTTCGGATGGGGCTGATGCCTCGGAGTTCGCTCTTTGTTCGCCAAGCAAGCTTAGCAAAATTTCTACGAGTACACAGAGAGAGGGTAAGAGAGAGAAAGAGAAAGATAGGAGAGAGACAAAGAGAGAGAGAGAGAACGCGCGCGTGGTAATTGTTTGAAGTGCGTTACGAGCAATTGGAGCGATAACGTGCATACATACATGGTACCCTATATCGTTGTGTTACACCTTTCCTCGTGGAATTCACGGTGTTGAACAATATTTACGTAGTTACATCCGCCGTATTATTCATGTTACATGCATACAGAGGATCCTGTTCTGGTATGCAGGAAACAACGCCCGGCAAAGGACATTGTACTTTACGCATTAAAAATGTTGTACGGCCTACGCTTCAATTATCCACTTTAACATAGGCAACTTCCGAATAATATGTGCAGGTCGAAAATTGCGAAAATCGTCGAGTAACGCGGTGCTTCAGTTATGAGGCTTTTTATGGTTTCTCTTTAATGAATTTCTTTGAATGAATGCAACTCCATTTGCATTGTTTGTGTTGTTATTTCAGGGTTGGGATTGTAATTCCTGAATTCTCTCGCTTTCATCACCACACTCCAAGTCTTATGATTTCTATAATCAACTAATAATTTTAGTCGCCCGATAATAAGTATTTAGCTAATCTAATGTCAATTTTGGTAGGTGGGTTCAGAGGTTGATTCATTTCACTCGTCTGCCCACTGGTTGGTGCACTTCACTCGTCTGATCTTGCGTTTGCTTATTTCACTGGTCTGATCGTCGATTGCTCGTAGATTGCAATAGTTGGTTCGTTATACTTTAACTCAACCTAATTGATGTACACGGGTATCGGAAATGAGTCCAAAATTCTGGTTCGAACTTGTCGTTAATAATGCAACATATTTAGCTTAGTGACGTCGATCCAAACAATACGACTGTATTTTAAACACAAAAAAAAAACTGAATTAAGAATTAATCGTCTGCAGAAAGGGACTTGACAAATTTCGCAAATATTATTGCTACACTAAAATCCATCTCGTGCAACAATTCGATGTACAAGAAGTGTACACACATACAGCTTTTAACACCCCTAATTCAGCCGCGATCGTCCAAAAAGCTTTCTAATTGGGTTATTCTACGATCAAAACGGCCTTAAATGAATATTCGCATCTGCAGGACCATCTCGTTGCCTGTGATTTAATGGTCGGTGTCGGATATAAATTGGGCAGTTCCAAACATCCTAGGATAGCCGACGACGAAGGATACGAAGGATACTGCGAATCACTCGGAATCAAAGTGGCCGAGCTCGTGGTGCGCATATTCGCGCGGAAGTCGCTTGTATGTGCGCGAAGCGGCGGCCTCAGGGGGTGTAAAACGTTGGCTGCGTTCTCGCTATTTCAGGGAGAGAGAGAGAGAGAGAGAGGGAGAGCTGCCTCTCTCATATCTACTCGTGGATATTACATTTCTTTAAGTATTTACCTTGCAGTTTCCGGCGAGCTATTCCGCGCTGTTTTCTCTCTCTCTCTCTCCTTCTTCACCCCGCACGAAGCCACGCCCGTAGCAAGAGTATAAACAGGGTATTTGTTTTTATTCCCGGACCAAAGATAAAGTGAATCCGCGCCAGGTAGAACCAATTACCGAGAACGAACCGTATCAAGTTTAACCATTCTCCGCGGCGTGTTCCGCGCCGTATCTGCCCCCGGATGTTAACGCTTTGTCGCACCGAGAGCACAAAAGAAGCGGAAACGCGGCGCGTCGCCCGTTAAAGATGCGCCCGCTCCGCCAGACCATTATTATCGGGAATATTCTTTACATCTGTACACCCGTTGTCGTCGCGTTGTTAGGTAATAATTGGAGCCGCGTTCCCCCTCTCTCTCTCTCTCACTCTCTCTTTCCTACCACCGCAACGCCGTTATGGCAAGACGCTAAAGGTCGCCTCGATCAATTGCCGGATTCCGTTGTCGGACCGTATCACCCAGGGAAGAACGAGATAACGAGCTGTGAATGTTGAGTCCCGGGGAACAAATGGCTGATTTAAGGATGCCGGGATTTGCCCTGTTGCCCGGGCAACCGGTCTCTCGTCTTTCTTCGATTTTTCTTGCTTTATAACAAGCTTTTGTCTTCGCCGACACGGGAGTTACGTCATTTTGTTACGCTACTCGCAAGGATTCAACTTTTATTTATGGGTCTGCGGATTGCGGTGCTTCGCGAGGTTCGACCGAAGAGAGATACCTATGAATAAATACTCTGCGGATTTTGTTGCGATTTAGTGCAATTTCGAAATGAATCATTGAAACAATTTCAGGATGTCGATGAATTTTCAGCTTATTGGTGTTATTGAAGAAAAAGTGAAATTTCCTGTTGGTCCCTGTTTCTTGCGATTAATGTAAACATTTTTTATTTTCCATACCGATCCGCAGTCTAATAGTGAATAATGTACGGTGTTCGGTTCTTCCGCATATGTCTCCTGTCAATCCTCGAATAACAGGTTCTCAGAATAAAATAGGGCTGGCCCATTTAAAACGAGGAAGAAGTTTCATCGTTACAGTTAACAGAATGCGTTCCGATCATTATAAACTGGCTGCTTCACTAGCGCGAGTAGGCATTGTCAATGGTAGCCAGTGCAAATGCAATCGGGACTGCGAAACCCTCGATCATATAATATGGCAATGCGAAAAGGCCCTAATTAGTATGGTCTCTTAATGTAGACACACTCATAGCGAAGCCAAATATTGAAGCTTGCTTAGTATTCATTCCTTTTTCAAAAATTGCAATCTACATATTTAGTATTAACGGACATTGTTATCGTATTCACTTGTATCATTATTGTATTCTTTTTCTTCTATCTCTGTATTCTATATTATTGTGCCCACTCACATTATTCCTGTAAAGCAGAATAAACCCAGAAGGGTTTCAAATGCTTAAAAATAAAAAAGAATCATAGGGCTGAATTTTGCACTTGCCCCCAGCCCCCAAGCTTTCGTTACACATTATAAACAATGCTATTCGTTTCAACCTGCCGAATATGACGTTCTATTTTCGCGGAAATTCCGACACTTATGATCCACGATCTAGTTTTAAGGGTGTTCGTCACCTCCGAATCATTTCCAATACGAGATAACCGGAAATTTCCGATACACATTGACTATCGTCGAGCGATTCCGAAGTCGGTTCATCGCCGTCGTGTTCCGCTAACGCCAGCGAAAACTATCTAGCATGAGCGGGGTCGACACGCCATAAACCCGGGGCCATCAAAAATGCATCGTTCACGAGTCGCGCAAAGTCGAGAGCCAATTTCTCTTTCAGTCTCTCGTGACACATGCATCGCAGCTGCTCAACAGACGACAGGGTAATCATGCTGCAAGGAAGTAGTCAGTGCTGCGGCTCGGTGCATAATCGGTAAAAGTGGTTGCTAATTAATTACTGTAACTCGGGGTAGGATCAGAGACACACAGAGAGAGAGAGAGAGAGAGAGAGAGAGAGAGAGAGAGAGAAGCGACACAGAACGTTCGTTTCCTGCGACAGGCAAATCGTCCTTGTAAATTCGGCGGCGGGCGGCGGGTTTCCGCTTCGCGTGTACGCGGGCGTGACGTTTAGCTTCGATACCGCGTCGCATTATAATGGAACTTTAATATCAATTTATGGTAAGCGTTCTGTGATGGCTTAATCCCCAGTTATACCGGGCCGCACGGTCTACCTAAGGGGCTTACAGTTGCTTCACATTATTACTGATGTATGCGTGTTCACGATCAGTATCCTAGACGCCCCGGCTGGAACGCTTATAGGCGGCCGAACCGTTCCGTCGGCCATGTGCTAACCGCGCTTCATCCATTCCCAAGGCCCCGGATCCCCGTGGAAACCGTCGCGATATTTATTCCGACCATCGTCCGTGGTTTCAACGGCGTTACGCCGCTCCATCCGCCGCGCCTTTACGCTCCGCACCGCTCCGCGCCGCTCCGAACAGCTCCGAAACCAGACCGGACCACTTAACGATGTTTGTTGCGGACCATCGATCGTAATACTCCTGCATCCTCGCAAATCCGCGCCGATGAATCCGTGTACTCGCTATGATTAGCGCCGCGGCGCGATTCGATTATCTCTCACTTCGTTACTCGTCCATTCTGTACCATGATACTAAGAAAAATCATGTGCCTATTTCTTCTGACAAGGTTAGTGGATCCGCAGCAATATGTCGGTACTCTTCAATCCTTTGAAACTTTTTATCGTTCGGAATAAAAACAGATCTATACTGTCCTCGGTTAAACTTTACCTCAGGAAACCAGAAATTTTTAACTTGTTTTTATCGAATCCCGTAGATTTTGACGAGAACATGCCGAAAATCCAAGTTTCAATCCTAGGAGATCAGTAGTTCGAAGGTTATGAGTAAAGATGTACGGTTTTCAGCGTTTTTGACAGGTAAGCTACCGAGCACAGGTTGATAGATTCGTCCTTGACCCTCGTTCGCTAGATACATTGAATCCTTCTCGATCAGTCGTCCACGAGAATCATGCAAAACAGAAAGCTATATTTTGTCACCGCTGAAAGCGTATTAGCGGCACGGGTCACGTTCGGGATTATTCATAGATTTTAATAATTCAGAGCATTTGTTCGCACAAAAGGCTATGCGGATCGTATCAATAATTTCCAGTATTGGTGGCTCGGGTCACGGAGTACGGTGAATTCTCTCCTGTTCAGGTTTTAAAGGAAAGAGCGGCGGCGGCGGCGGCTGGAATTGTTTCCGCGTTCGTCGGGGAGAATTGATAAAGCTCGGTATTAGCAGTTCCGCCCGGTGGCGAGCAATGGCCGGTATTTTTCTCTTGTTAGAGGTAATCCAGCGTATTGGCTTGTTTCATTTGAGGAGGTACCATCGTAGATTACCTTCGAATCGTTGTGGATTTACCTCGATCGGCCGATTGCGAGCGGTTAACGTTGTCTTTCGCGAAACGTGGAATTCCTTTTCACCGTTCCCGCCGGGGAATTAAAAACAAAACCGTTCCGGCGAACGTTTGCAACAACACAATACGGTTTATACACCGCCACGTTCGGGAAACTCGGTTCTATTTTTCGAAATTGGATTCGAAATTTTACAGCGCTCAGTATTCCCATATCTGCGTCGTTTTTCTGTGGGAGCTGTGTAATCGAGTAAGTAGAATAGGTCGACGTATGGTCGGACGAATTCAATAAACGTTGAGAGAACAAGACAAAACGGAGACGATTTAATACAATTGACGTTTACGGACTATTAACAGCGTCTATTTTGCATTACTGTGTAAAAATAACGAGAATGCGTCTTCTATAATTTAAGCATACCCAAACGAACAATCTCAATAATCGTAAATTCCAAAACATAGTAAACAAGAGTTAAACAAGAGTTGGGTTATGTCTAAATGTCTTCTCATTTTTATTTTTCGTATTGAGAATCTCTAAAATAAATATTCTGTACAAGAATAAATATTTTGCACTATTAAATTCATTAACAGGTAACGAAATATTTTCCAGTACAGTGGACGATAATTACATCATACACAGTTTCCAGGAAACATTTTTTTTTTTTGCGAATCCAATAGATTCTGTTTGATTTAGAGTCAGGCAAGTAGATCAGGGATGATTTACGATCAGACAAGTGGATCTCGGAGATGATTTAGAGTCAGACAAGTGGAATAGGTTTGGCTAATGATCGAACAAGTAGAATAGACTCGACTGGTGGTCAGAAAAGCGGAACGAAATGATCAATTATCGGGCAAGTAGATTAGGGATGATGTACGATCAAACAAGTGGATTATGGTCATGATTTAGGGTCAGTCAAGTGGAATAGGGCTGGTCTACGGGAATAGAAGTAGATTATGCTGATGATTTACAGCCGGGCGAGTAGCATAGGGCTGATTTATGATCAAATATATAGAATAGGAACGGGAGGCCAGGCAAGTAGAATATAGACAAGACAAGTAGATAAGTCAGACAAGTAGATTCAAGTTGACATACTATCGAATAAATGAATTGTCGAGATTTACCTGTTGCCAGACATATGTACAGCAATACAAGGATCATAATCTAATTATAAAAACGAACAAAACGAATAATAACTTTTAGTAGCAAATGATAACAGTGCAATCTTGAAACTGTTACAAAGAAGTTATTTATAGACTGCGGATTTTATGCATGCATAAAAATATTTTAAAAATCCAGAGACATCGTTTAATGTTCTATAATATTGAATAACTGTTTTTCCGCAGTAAAATGAGTTTTACATACACTGCCCTTAGTCTGTAAATATTCTTATTGTTAACATATTTGAATAAGAGTTAATTCGGGATTTCGTCCAATTATTTCGTACCGTTGCGAAACTAGCCGTGCAAAAAAGTAATAATGTCCATTGAAATCCGAAAGGACTGGTCCTGTTACCATCGCCGAAACGAAAAAAGCAGATTCTCGTAACACGCTCCCATTACGATGAAATATCCCTGCATAGAAGCTTAATTAATGAACCATGTATTTTCGGGAAACTCGGCGCGGGTATCGGTATGATATAGAAATTATACGAAAGTTTCTTTTAACAATGCCCGGCCATCAGCGTTGCATCAACGTCCAGCAAGTAGAGAACAACCGTCTGTTGCACGGTTATTCGACGGTGAAGCCTCGAAAATGAATATTCCCCGCGCCATTTGATCTTTTATCCATGAATCGTCTGGCGGCCAACGGTCTTCGTTACCTTTTTGCCCCTCTCAGGCGTCTCGATTTTAATGGCAGAAACGTAAGACGGGGGACGACAGACGCTAACGAGACCGTCGTTACACGGCTGCAATTATCGGCGATAATCGATATTTCGATAATTGTATATTTTGACCGACTGACTGGGCCGATAATAAAAAGCGCGCATAATGGCGCTTAATAAGACGCGAACGAAACGATTATACGCGGTGTCTCTGTGCCGTGTGTTCCCCGTGCAAAAAACCAATTAGTTCCGGCGGAATTCTGGGTCGTTAGCGACATCTTTAGTTTTTAATCAGGTGCCTTAAACTTAATTCTACGGTTGGCTATTTTCTAAATAATTGTGTTCTCGATGTAATTCTGTAGTGTCAGAATCCGTCGGTCATTCACAATTTTTCTACTCTCATCAGATTTTACCGTGAAGAACGTTTTACATAAATTTGATTGATTTTTAAATTAACAGAAACTACGAATTCCCACATGAGTCTACAGTTGAATTATTTTTAGAATCTCTGAAGAAAGAATTAAAATTATTATTGAAACATAAATTGAGACTTCGAAATAAAGGTTTGAGAATGTATTGAACGCGTGCAATTTCAAAATGGGACACGATTCATGGTTCAGCCTGTATTATTCGGTCCACGCCCCTTTATTTTCCCAATTATAATTCCCCCTGCTGTATCCTAACAATGCTCCACGGTATTAATAAGCCATTGTTTAAGATATTTTACGCTCCGCTGTGAATTTCGCGCGAATAATTAAACGGACAGGAAGATTTCGGAAATAGATAAAGTTGAAGAGGAAGTGACGGATGCGTGCGTAGGTTGACGCGTAAAATAAAATTTGATTATTATTGCTTTATACACTTATATTGGTTTAAACGAGAAAAATCGGGAATATACTGAAACCGAATATAGATTTCATTTCAATTTACCGGGAGCATTCACCGAGAAAATAGCATTTCGTTTAGTTCCAGCTTCTTTGAATTTCCCTCGAAAAATATGAGTTTTCGCGGAAGTTTCGCGGCGTAGTTCGCAAACAAGAAATTGAAATTCCAATTGTGAGCTGTCGTTTAATCTGTCACGGAAGTCGTAGCTTATTTCACACGTACAAAGAGATCGTTGTCGACCTGTTACGCCGATTATTCCTTTCTGTGAACACGATTGTACGTATTCAAGGAAAACGTTTCGCTTTATTACGTGCGCGAGTCGTAAAGCGTTGAATCGAAAATCCTTTAACAAAATATTACAGAAATTTCATACAATTAGATAAGATACAGGAAAACTATTGTGTATTCAAATAGATCGTATTCAGTTTAATTCAGCCTCTAGTCGATTAATTCGAAAACCATAAGACAATCCAAGCAGAAGACCATAAGACAATCTTCTCCAGCTCGTCGCTCGAAAAACACGGAATCGTTTGTGCAAGCCAGCACACAACA
This sequence comes from Halictus ligatus, assembly GCA_028454255.1. Classification (NCBI taxonomy): domain Eukaryota; kingdom Metazoa; phylum Arthropoda; class Insecta; order Hymenoptera; family Halictidae; genus Halictus; species Halictus ligatus. The sequence continues at coordinate 14,045,552 of CM052138.1, read as the reverse complement.
TTTTTCTCCCTGTAGATTAGGTATTATTGCCCGGAGCGATTCGATCCATCTTGCAGGGGCTCCGCCAAAAATCCCGGCATCCTCTACCAAACGAATCGGCTGGTTCCCCTTCGTCCAAGCGGAATTATCGGGTGTTTGGCAGCGATGATAGCGCGGTTGATATTTCACGCACGTAAAAATCGACGGGGAGAGAGAGAGAGAGAGAAGAGAGACGGAAGGGAGAGCGTCGACCGGTAGGATCGCTCGTGGCCGACGGTATCCGGTTCTTCGAGGCATTATCGGTAATTACAGCCTTCATGAGCGGTAATGCGGCAGATAGGGGGCGCATTCGTGGCCGGCATGGCTGGACAGGGGATCGCTAAAGTGCAAACGCGCGGGGGTGGCCACGAGGAGCAGCCCTGACACGCGATTCTCCTTCTGCGAAACCTGAAGGGAACGTGGAATCGTTCGGTCATGAAACCGCTTAAGTTACTTTTCACGCCTCCGTTAGCCTCTCCCCTTCCTCTCCCCACCTTTCACCGACTCGCTTTCTCCCAGCTAAATTTTAACCAAACGCAAAATATACAATAATTCTGACAGAAGTAATTTATTCCTCTCTCTTATTCCTACGGACCAAACTTGAAAGTTGCACATCAATCCCAACAGGGTTGATGAAAGAGTCAAGTTTACTTTTATTTACGAATTCGTGGATTTTGGCTAAACTTCACTTCGTCAACCCAGAAATTTTCAACTTTTTTGTGTATAATCCTGTCGATCTTGACAAGAGAATGGGAAAAATTGAAGTTTTAAGGCGAGGAATTCGCCGGTTCAAAAGTTACGCAGAGTTCTATTCATTTCTATTTAGCTACAGGTTTCTTCTTCTCTTCTTTTGACTCGTTTTCTGTCTTGCTGTCTGCCCGAGTCGCAGTTGCACGAAGCAACGAACGTTTTAATACGTTCGTCGAACGTGGGCGTCGTTTCGAAATGGATTAGCGTGAACGACAAAGCCAGCGTCTGGCTGAATGACGAAACGAAAGGAACGAGCTATTGTTTCGCGAAGAGTATCGATTGGGTCGGCGCTTTTTCATTACGGAGAATGAGTCGGTGAAAAGTGTCACTCGGAGGCACCTGCGTGAACGAAATGTTTGAATACACCGTGCGTTTCGGAAGATTACCGGTTGACGCCGCGCAAGGGGTGGATGCTTAGAAGAGCTGCCACTCGGAAGGGTGCATTTGTTATGTTCCTTTCTCCGTCTGCTCTGTTGCTGTCTAATCGATTTTTCCAAACGAAAATAAAATAAGTTCTCCTTTAATGAAATTGGTCTTTCCTCTGTCATATAAAATTAATAAGGTTTCTTGGGTAGAACATTTGTTACAGAAACTAGCAAGAAAAATTCAAACAAACAGCTTCAACAAAACCAATATAATTAATACAAGCTATACAGAAAAATCTACACTAACTATACCGTCTGATAAATCACATATCTCACTACTAGTGCATCAGGAAAAAATCCAGAAGCTCGTCGAGCGAAAAGTTTCTCGTCCATAAAGAGTTAAAAATTCGTCGCAAACAAACAGCTTCATCGAAACGAATATAATTAACACTTTGACTGCCAAATTAGAAACGTCAAAAATTCCGATAAAATAAAAATAATTTAATGAAATAAGAATTGGAAAAATTAAATGTATGATATTGAGTAGTCCTCCAACTTCCTTGCATTTTACAGATACTAATAAAATTTTTCACGGTAAATATATGAACGTAAAAATTCATTTTGTAACCATCAACGTGTTAATATGGTGGATATCAGAAAGTCCGCGCTGACTGTACCAACGAATAAATTAATGATCGCGTTACCGGTTTGTCAGGAAAAATTTTGGGAGCATGCCACACGAAACGACAGGTTTCTATAAAATGATAAGTCCGCTCGAATCATCGCGGGTCCTCGGAATTCGGAATTTCCCGAAATTGTACAATGACGTACACGCTGCCAGGGATCAATGGCGACTGCGACGGAGTTCTAATGCCAAGAGAGGGACAGCTTGATACGATTATTTCGAATAAACCGTGGTTTCTTTCTCGCTGGTGGACACCGGCGCGGCGCGTCCCCGTGACATAAATAAACGGCGTCGGGGCGGGCTCGCATTCAAGTTTTAACAGAAGGCGCAATTGCGAACAATGGAATTACATATCTCGACCCCCGGTTAACGCTGTATCGCACGTGCGGGACACATGTATTTACATTGTTAATAGATACCACGCTCGCGCGCGCGCGAGAGAGAGTGTAGTATAGAAACAGGTCTCGTAATTCTCCCGGCCTTCCGTCGGGTTTCCACGAAAATTCCTGGACACCCGGTCTCTCGCTCGGCTTTTTGTTCCGCGAGTTTATTCGTCGCGAAACTACAAATTAACCATCAGCTGGACAATGTTATCCGGGACGGGTCGCGATCGACGATTTAACCCGTTGATCGCCGATGCAACGGCCCGCCGAATATTCCCACGATAGTTCCTCCCGAGTTTGTTCAACCATTTGGGACCGCGTATCGATCCGCGATCGATATTTGATTCTATTAGAACGGCCCGGGTGCTTGGATTTATGGAATACCGCTGGTGTTGTAAATCTACCGCCGATGTTTGTACATTTATAACGTGCACGGTCTTGGACAAAGAGGTAAAACAATGTAAAAATGCGTTTTAGAATATTAATGGCCCTATATATTGATTGCGGATATTTTTGCAAAATAAAAATGTTCTACATTAATTTCAAGACACACGGAGCCACGTAGACATTGAATTCTATTATTAATAGTTACAATAAGTTGGACTTTTTAAACTTTTACAATATTTTTACTGTTCTGAATTTACTGAGTTTTATTGTCAAAATAAAACAAAATCCGCAGTTCCTCGAGTGTATTATATGTACGACGAATTTTCAGTCTTTTTCGGTTTTCAAAATTGTTCTATACGATGAGAAGGAAATAAGAACCAAAAAGAACCTTCAATGTCCTCTTAATAATTTGAATAATTGAACTTAACGTAATCACGTTCTTAAATTCTTTCAATTTTACTACTACGTTTATTTTACGTACACAATTTTGTCATAACTGTATAAAATCCGTATTCTAGTAATGCACGAAACAGAAGCCCAAAATAAATTGAATTCCTTCTTCGGTGATTTTAATAATTTGTAATAGAATTTCTTTTTAATATATTTGCTGTCAACAGGAGTGAAGTGGACATTAAATTAATTCTACAACAATTTTAATAAGTTGTCGGTGAAACGTTAATATTCATAAATTCCTGTCAGAAATTTCACCCATTTATGCAGCTACGTATTCATAAAATCAGCGATGTCAATAATGTACATTTACAATCTCCTCCTGACTTCCAACGATGCTTTGTTCCCCATAACATATAATTCAATGCGTTCAGTTATGATATTTCCAGGCGTACATATGTTTATTAAGTTGCGCACAGTCCGCAAGGAAAACCGCGCACCCACACAAGACCATTTCCCGGCAGCGTAAGCGCTACTTGAACCAGGTAGGCACAGGTATCGCGGCGTTCAGAGTCGAAAAATTAACGAAAGAGCCGCACGAAAACAATAGGCGAGCGAAGCATTCATCCAGAGCTTCCGGGAAACGAAAACTGAAACGAAGGGAGAATAGCGTTTCAAGGGAAAAAAATTTCTCTATTTTTTAACGCATAATCACCTCTACAGAGGAATTGCGTTCGCCGGGTTTGTGAAGTAATACACGCTCCAAATAAAATGCATAATCGAGCTTCTCTACTCTATAACGCATTACCGCCGCCAATGGCGGCTCGGTCGCGGCCCCGCTAATGGCTTCTCCTCCAATATCCTTTTAGCCCGAAGATGCCCAACGACAAACATCCTTGCAACATGGCGGACAACAAGGAGTCAAGTGGGATCTCCGTGACGTCTCGGTCGAGCGAAGCCATTACGAAACGACAGGCCTATTTAGCTCACTATGCCTTATCTGCCGTTCGAAGCACTTTCATTTTTGTCTGTCCTAGCGGTTCCTGTCGTCCAATCGCGAGGAGCTCGGTCTGGGTTAGGTTCGTCAGGCCCGGCTACACTTGGAAATCTACATTACCGACATCTCGTGCTTGTGCTGCCACCTGGCGGCTCCGCTGGTTGGACGACGCGCGAGTACATACCAACATGGCGGCGCCCGTATCTGTCACAAACGCTTTTAAATCCGCTCAACTTTAAACACTCATAACTTTTGAACCAGTGAATTCCTTACCTTCAAACTTGGAATAGTTAAAAATCTCTGGTTTAACTAATTGAGGAAAGCCAAACCGGGAGACTACTTCTTTTATTTCTCAAGCATTATATAGTATAGTGTGTGGATATTATAAATTGTTAAATGGAGGACGCATGGTCACCGAAAAATGACATGAACTCCCACTGCAATTTTCAGCATGGAGGCGCGAACGGTGTCGAAAATGCTCGAAGGGCGTGTCGAGCGGAGCTTGTTTTCCATCGGACTTAATTGCTGTAAGTTTGATGCGTTCCTTAGGGCCAACCGGTCGGTGCTTTCTCGTGTTTAGCCGAAGTAAATAGAGGGAAATGAAGGAACGAGTCTGGCGTTTGCCGGAGGGCCGGGTCCGGATAAAAATGTCACACTCCTGCGGCCCCGGGGGAACAAGCGAGCCCGAGAGTAACTGAGTGACATGTAGACAGAACGTAGAAACGGAGGGTGAGCCTCGCGTGTTGCCCGAGAAAACTGTACACGTTCTTCGCTAGGCTCGGCGCTCGCAACGGTGTTAGCTTTATCCTTTCGTTTATCTCGGGACCTGGTCTTCCGCGGGGGACATCCTCGTTTTCGAACGAATTTCAAGTGTTTTCGAATCGATGCTCTTCACCGACTCGCTCCCGGGATCCTCGTGAACACGCGAGTTTATAGAAATCGATGCGATACAGCGCAAACAACGTGTGTTCCTCGGAAATTTCGAGTCCCCTTGTTACCGGGGCTGCTCCGCGCGAACTCGAAGCTCGCCGAGATTCGAGTATTTGTTGTTCTTTTGTGTTACGGGAATTGCTGGAGTTCTCGCAGAGTTACTGCAAATTGGTGTATGAAGGAATATAAACAACACGATGCAGTGATTCTTGCGAGTGTTTGGACAATGAGTTTCGAGAAATTGTCGATTTTTAACCCGGTACGTAGGCCGGAGCTATTATCCTTTTAATTGAGTGACTTTTCACGAACGTTGAAAGAAACCTGTGCGAACTTTTTGCGTTTGTGATAAAAATTTGCGGGTCAAATGCGAAATAGAAGATACACCCAAAGTAAGTCAAAATGCTGCTGCAGTATTTTTAACTGATTACAATTATTTCTATGTCTACTTTTGTGTCTTGCAATTACTTTTGTGGCTTCGTCGGTACAGTCTTCAAGCTTTAAGACGAATCTAGATTGATTATTGCGCGATACAGTTTTACAAAATTACAACCGTTTAAATATCGAGGTCTTTCGAAAATCGTTAATGTAATATGCAAAGTATTTCTACGGCGAACGTAACAGAGTAAAATGATGCTTTAAGCTCGAAGACACGGAAGAGGATATTTTGCCGAGGGTAACCCGAGGAAGCTGGTCGCAAATAAACGTTTGACGGAACATTAATTACCGAAACAATATCGTTCAAAGCGAAATTACTTATCAGGTAAAGCTAACAGAATTCCGAGAGACACTGTGCATCAATCCATTGCGCCAAGCCTCTTTAGAACGCGGCTGCACAATTAATTACCGGGACCGGGAACAATGACAGGTTGTCAAGGAACTCCGGGCGCGGTTCTTCCCGGGCACTTTTAGACCGCGGCAAAGTAACACAGCTTACGGTCTTTCAGTTGTTGAACAAGCCCGGTCGTTAGAATATTTATTGCTACTTTAAGCTGACTTCGGTTTCCGACGTCGCCGGTGAATAATGCGGCCTGGCGTTGTAAAAGTACGGCAGGCCGGCCCGAGCAAAAAGTTGATTTCTAACGTTCCAGATACCGAAGTTTCCCGATATTCCCGATCCGCGACGACGAGCTTTTTCATCCTTCGTTCGAACGACTGTCCACTATGGTCGCAGCATTGTTCGTTGTTTCACACTTTGCCTACCGGAAAACCTATCTCGATTGGCTTTTTAATCACTGTCCTATATCGAACTTCCCTTTACCGTAACATTCTTCTCGCGGTATTATTGGAAAAAACATTAACAACTATTTTCAGGATTATTCCTTACACATATTCTCATATCATTAAAATCAACGGAGACATTTCGGAAAATTTTGGGTAACTCCCATAATTTATTTACAACGAGCCCTTACGTTCACCCTTAAACTGGAAACCAAATTGGCAAGTAATTTTCAAGCTTAAACGTTTAAGAAACCTATAAATTCAAGTAACGATGTCCAAAAAATGGTATTCGGACAGCGACATTTTTGACATTTTTCGGTCAAGTAAAATGGCGAAATTGTTGAAGGGATTGTAGAAAGTGAGCACCTGGATATCGAGTTCTCAGCATGGCGGTGAAATTCGTGAAACCAGATTTCGAAAATTCGAATAGGAAATCTATAACTTGAAAATGGCAGAAGATGGTAAGTGGCTGAAAAACACCTGCAAGAATCTGAAAAGTGTCTGGTGACCCGGAATTCGAAATAACGAAACCGTCGGCCAGAATAGTTTGGTCGCAATTGCCACGGAAAACCGATGCACGGGAATTGTTTCCGTACTCGGCGCGCGAGTACTCGCGAGACCTTTAAATCTAACTAGATTAATTGTTGCTTGAATGTCTCGTTCATTACGGATACTATAACATCGCGAGTGGCGTTCGTATCGAGTTCTAGGCGCGCAACATTTGCAGCTATGCAATTCGGTGCATAGCGCAGTCTCGGGAAACCCCAGTGTTTAATTACGCGTGCCGGATCGGCCGAGTTAAAATAACACGGACATTGGAATTCCAAATCTTTGTCCCCTTTTTAAAGGAAGCACATTTTTTTATTTTTTCGGGAAATTGTGAATTTTTATGTTGAAAGCTCTGTTCGTCGAATCGATTTAGTTTCCTTTATTTTAATCGAGAAGGTTTGAGCGATTAGAAGAATTACTTTTAATTTATTTTGTAATTTTCAACTGGTTGAGCTTCGCCTGAAAAAGTTAAGAAAAATATAACCATATCTCTTGAGGCTTACTTTATAATATAAGCTTGCGTTCAGAATGACATTATAAAGATTTTGATAAATTATTTTATAGGACTTTAGATTTGATAGAATTTTTCAGAACGTAAGTAAATATCAATTCCACTTTTATTTCATACCGTTGCAGCGACCAATTTCCAATTTGAATTCAGACGCACAGTCCGTAATTGCCTTACTCTCGCATGACTACTTGTCTGTCTACACGCCGACCCTATTCTACTTTAATCTCACATTCTATTTTCCAACCAATTTGCTACTTCGTATCGATCGATTTCTAGCAAAGGTTGCAGACCGGCTGGCTCCAATTTGAGAGAACCTTCTCGGGTCCGTAGAACAGTGAATGCACACAATTTTATTGAAAATAATAACAAAGAAATGGAAATACAGAGCAACGGTTTCCTTTTTCGATTTGGATAAAATTTTTCAGATTTGTAGAACAGTGTGCAAACATTTTTATGAGATAACAACGTGGCAGTACAAATATGGAAGAAAGATTGACTGTTAGGTTAGTGATTACAGGAAAAGCCAATTATTTCTGATTGCCAAGTTCAGATTAGTAAAACGTAATACAACTTCCTAATAGGATATGCATATACAAGTCAACGAGATGTATATTAGCACTCTATATCGAAAATCGAATGCGTCATGTTCTACCGGTACACGCAGCCAAGGGAGACGTTATGTATGTCTGACTGAGAGCCGACTGAAACTACTTACATTAGAACAGACGTTACATATACCAGCAATGAAGCTTTATACGCAGCTCAACTACTCATCTCACATCCAACATGGAACTTCACCCAACTTGTCTGGCTACATGCAGACCTTATTCTACCCCAATACCACATTCTACTCCGTACGAACTTGCTATTTCGTCCTGGCTCGAACATGGTTGGACCGAGACTTGTCCAGCCTCCATTTAATCCTTCCGCGTTTATTAACCCCACTGTGCTCGGATAATTCGTCTTTTACGAGGAGAAATTTAAACGTCAAGTTACCTTTCGCAATTTCAATCGTCAAGCAACAGCTCGCACCCTGCGAAACATGATGCAGCAATTTCTTCTGCAATCATCGCTTAAGTAACATTTTGAGACTACTTTCGAATAAAGCACAGTCATTCGGGATCACATTAACAGGACCCGACGAAGGTCAACGCAAGTTTCATAGAAAAGCAGCAGGCGAAAGTGAAAAGCGAAGGTGTTCGAAAGTCGAGCAAAGTTGCGGGAAGAAAATATTCCAGCAAAAAGGTTCGAAAAAACGAGAGTTTGCCTCGTGGCCGAAGGGAGAGCTGTGGAACGCGCGTCAGCGGTAATATTACAATCAATCCGAAATTAATTAGGAATTTAATTTCACGGGAGATTAACGGGTGGCAACCGGAGTGGGACAATCCCTGCGGTAATACGGAAACGCGTTTTCTCCTTCGATTAATTACCATAGATACCTGTGCGTCGGGCTGGCGAGCACACGCGGAGATCAATCACCGGCGCGGCATAACTGTGGTCGTTCGGTTCCGTTACGTCGAGGATTTCGCGAAATGGAACGGTCGAAACCCGGGGCCCTATCGCCTCGTCGCTGTAAATCATTTCTATCTAATCTCCTTATCAGCCGACTGCCGTTTAAGGGGCTTTTCGCTTCGGAAAAATAATCTATTTTTGCCAGTTCCAGTTGTTTGCATTTTACGGCGCGTCGAACCTTCGAAAATATATCTCCCCGACGATTCTGGAATTTTTTGGAAATTCTGGGAGCCACCCGACGGTTAGAGCTACAATATTTCCTGTATAATAGGTCACTGAGTTTTAGCGAGATTTTTTTCCATTCTTTATACGACTTTTTATTTTCATTCGCAGAAATGTCCGAATATTTACCCCATAAGTCCCATAGTTTCTATTTAAAAGAATTCTCGATATTGCCTGTTCCAACATCGTCGATGTTTTATTTTCCATAATTTTCCTAACTCCCCTAGTTGCCCAACCTCCGCGTAAATAAACAATTCTTTTCCCAGAAAAAATATTACGCGTTTTTATACTACCGCTCAACAAGTACACAAAGTCGGGAATTCTCTCGTCTAACATTATATCTCCCCCGGATGAAATTCTCGAAAATAGCCCACCATTTTTAGCTTCGCAGGAGGGGCTGTCCTTAATGCAATGCAAAAATTCCTCGAGTCATCTCGTAATAAACCGTGGCGAGGAGATGGTCATCCGCGATTACGCGGTAAATAGCGACCCGTGGTCTGGTTCACCTTGACTCGCGAACTATTATTACGGTCACGTTAAAGTTCGATTTCTTTTCCACCCGTATGCACCATGCAGGTTCCAAGCAGTCTCCAAAATTTCCCCTATCAACCTAACACCCCGACAGTCCGTAATATCAATACGAATTATCTAATAAATCCATCAAACTGCCACCACTAAATTGCGAATTTTTGTACATAATAGAAAAGTCCACCCTTAATTGCAATAAACAGGAGGAAAATAGAAATATTTTTCCTTTTCTTAACCCTCGGACTTCTAGGCCTATGCCAGAGTCATTTCTCACACCGATATTTCCTTACAATATTTTATTCCGATATAAGACGATGGCTCGGGACCGACTTTCGTCTTATTTCGGATGAGGGTACCTGGAGCGGCCTGTATAAAATTGGGATTTTTATACTAAACACGAAATTAATTGAGGCGACCACGTTAGATGGTTCGCCCTGTACAAAATTTCGATTGGTCCGCTAACAACGAAAATAATCAAAGTTACAGTGAGTTCTCGATAATTGTCAACGACACGGGTCTCGTCAGCGACAGTTATCGTCTAGGAGACATACTACGAGCCATGTTGTGTTCACACTCCTCGACGTCCGAGGCATCCCGAGCCTCGTGGCTCCTCACGGGGTATACCCCTTAGTAGTGGGGATAATTTCGCGACGTTTATCATCCAGGCCTTGGCGACATATATAGAGAAATTCCAGTAAATGGTGCATCTCGTATAAAATTCAGATCGGTCCACTAATGACCGAGAATAATTAAAATGGATGATGCACCCGGTGGAGAATTTGAATTGTTCCATTAACAAGGCCAATAATTACAGTGTTCACATTAGATGAGGCGCCCTGTAGAATTCGAGGTGCATGCCCGAGCCGTTTGCAACGCGTCGCTAATTGTTTTGGTCCATGAACAGGATCGCGTGGCGCTCAAAAATACACGTCGGGCCGTTTCGAAAATAAAACGAGCCTTGGGATAGCGTGTTCGCGGATGGTTAACGCATTCCGCTATCGGAACAACAGATCGGAGGAAAGCGTGGTTGCGTTCTATTCCTGGAAGGGGCTCGGCGAGGGAAAACGCGGCGAAACGATCGTTGATTCTATCAACGGATCGTAATTTTCTAGAGGTGTTATTCCGGTAAACATAACGGCTGTCCGATTGCTTAACCGGCCCCCGTAAAAAGTTATGGGAAGCGCGGGCACGCCGGCCGCGCCGGGAACTCCGCGACGATCGCGATAACGATTTCGGGATTAAACGGCCGGTAATTACGGCGTCCGCGATCCGCGAATGCCAGTCGGCGTTTCTTTTACAAGTCGGGACGCGATACGAAAGAATTACGGTCGGTCCCGGGTTTCCCACGGGCCTCGTGCACGGATGTTTACCTAGGAATGGTTCAATCCGCTAGGTTACTGCTAATCAACGTTTTATTGACGCTAACCTTGGCGCTCGCGACGCTCGGTCCCGCGGCGAATCGTGCGACTCACCTGCAACAAAAAATGTTACATGCTGTAAAGTTGCCGGGCTTGACGCGGGGTTAAGTGTTAGGCGTGCCACGCCGGACCGTCTCGTTACTTGCTTTTATATTTTTCTTGAAAGTTCTCTGCGTTCTCGCGGAGCATGCGAAACCGGGGGAGGCGTTTCAACTGTTCCGTGTTTATCACTCGCGTGCACTTCAGAAAAAGTCGCATCAAGGGTCCCCGGATAATATTTCATTCGTTCTCGGTCTACTGGTTGAACGAATACGTCATGTTTCATTTGTAATATATTTTAATGAGATGCGTCTCACAAAGACCGGAAAAGGATGAATTTTTATTTTGAGGAACGCGTCGCAACGTGTACAAAGGAATTCGAACGGTAAACAATAAAGCCGGTATGCACGATCCTTGAATAACTAAAATAGTCTAAACCGTTTGAGAATTCATAGCGTGCCCTCGGATATTTGATAATCACGAATGAAAATTGTATAATCTATTCGGGAAAGGGCGTAATGAACAGAGTGCAGATTTGTAAGATTAAATTAGCGAAATGCGAAATTTGATTAATCACGGTATTTCAACGAATGTTTCCGTTTGATAGAATATTGGTGGGAACTCCGTGAAATATTCAATTTATGAAAGCTTTGAGAATATTTGAATTGTTGTACGTACATAAACATCCGTATGCTAGAAATGAATATGATGGTTGTACAGGTAACTGCAATTGGCTATGGTCAGACAAGTGGAACAATCATGATTCATGTTCACATAAATGCAGTAGAAATTGCGATTTGTGGTCAGACAAGTGGGACAAGAGACAACCAATGTAAAGACAGATTTAATAAAAATAATTTATGGTCCAGCAAGTAGTTTAAAGTTTAGCCAGACAAGTGGAATAAAAATTGTGATTTATGGTCAGACAAGTAAAATAAGAACATTGAATTTACAGTGGTCTAGTTCGATCTTCAGCCAGACCGTTGCATTAGAAATTGTGACATATAGTGAGCCTACTTGTATAATACAACTGGTATATATTCTGGTAAGTAAATTATTGATGTATCATGACCATAAAAGTAGAATAGTGACAGCTGACGGACAGACAAGTTGAGTATAACTGAAATATGGTCTGGAACGAGGATTAGAATCGATTTATTGCCATACAAGTGGATTATGCAAGGTCTACGGTTAGATAACTAAAATAGGTGTGATGCCTTCTAACTACGCAGTTAGAATAGGAATTTGTGGTCAAACAAGTGGATTAGAAATGGTATTGTGTTTGGTAAGTGGATTAGAATTAGTACATGGTCATGCGAGTGAACTAAGGAAATTTTATGGTCCGATAAATGGCTGAGATGTCCAAAACGGTACAATTAGGAAGATCTGCGAACAGACACGCAAAACTGGTCAACCAATGAACATACCACCAAATATTACCGACATACGATTTGATGACTGGATTAAGCTTAACCAGTGTCTAGACAAATGAAATCGGGACAAATCTGTGCTGAGGCAAGAGGGCAAATAGTCAATGACCTAGCAAACGAAGTAAAAACGGTGATCCCGTAGCCAGACACTTTAAATATACACCGTCTATTTTCAAACAAATGGAAGCTAGGAAACCTGTATTCCAATTTACAATTTGACAAGTGGAACAGCAATACTATTAATAGGTAGAATAACAACGATCTAAACTTAACAGAACACAATAAGAACACCACGTTCTGAGTTAAATGGCGAGAAAGCAGTGACCCTTGACCATCCAAATCAGGTGACAAGTGATCAACAGGGTGTTGGACTACAAGTGGGTAAGAATTTAAGGGGTGGTTCTCCAAGACAATATAAGACGAAAATGAAAGGTAAAAAAATTGCGATTTCGGCTTCATTTTTTGGTTACCACCAATTAAAAATCCGCCTAAAATGCGGCAACCCGGCCAACACGGCTAAAGTCTGTGACGTCAGAGCCTAACCATTGGGCGCGAGCGAGGGTCCCCTTGGATGCGTGACTGTCGCGCGTCACTATGACGTCCAAGCAACGTACGTCCCTGTTGATCGGGTTGCCGCATTTCAGGCGGATTTTAAACTGCTAGTAATTAAAAAATGACGTCGAACTCGCAATTTTTCTACTCTTCGTTTTCGTCTTCCGTTGCCATGGAGAACCATCCCCTAAATTTTCTCCCACCTGTCCTCCTTGGATAACGCGATAAGTGGAACAGCAGTTACCAATTTCCAAAATAGGTGGAACAGGCGTGACGCATGGCCACAAAAGTAGAGTGCGAATGATCTACAGCCGAACGAAGTAGAACACCGGTGATCTACCGCCGGACGAGTGAAACGACTTGCGATCCCGCGAGTGGAACCACGCACGATCAATGAATCCCCTCGAACCTGCATATTCATATCACAATTTTATTAAGCGACACCGTCGCGCGGCACAATGAGGCGGAAGGTGACGTCTCCCGGCATTGTTCAATTTATATAACAATCTGCATACAATATCCGGCCCGCGACGGCAACAATAAACGAGGGGGGAGGTGGGAGGGGAAGGCACAATAATAGGAAACACTAAACGCAACTTTCCATCGCGGTCGAATCGTATTCAACCTTCGCCGCGCGAACAGCTCTCGCTACTGCCGTTCGACACGACACCGTCTTACTCCGCTCGCCGGTTGGCGCGTTGTCGGGGCGGCACTCGCGGCGAAGCTGCGGCGCGTCGAATATCAATCGCTTCAGAAATAACATTTATCAGAAAGCCATCGATAGGTCGAGCGGCTCCGAGAGGAGAGTCCGCGTTTAATATTCGCCCGCGTTTGTTTAGGCATGGGGGCGGGAGGGTGCGAGGCGGATCGGTCGATGAACCGTGGCTGCGTTTCGCATTTCGCGTTTCGCGTCCGTGTTCGCGACGCACGATATTCCGGGTTGTCCCGCGGCGTCGGTTGAACAGGAAGCCCGTCAAAATACGTCCCAGCTACCCGGGGAACGTGCGCCTTCCGAACGTTTCATCAAATTCTAACGCGATACAAGAACGTGACAGTATTCCCAGGCCGCGTGTCCCGGGCTCGCCGGCGCGGCGTGTTCCCGTGGCCGTGTCGCGTCAGGCATAAAAATATTTTCTCCAACCGTTCCTGCCGCGTCGATGGGAAACGGCTAGGAGGCGCGCCGAGGAACGTATCAAGACGACGTACACTTGTCAAACATGGCCGCGGGATTACGGGGTGTGCTCGTCGGAGCGAGGCGGACAAGTCGAAACGGCTCGCTGTCATGTGTTTATGACTGCCTATTAGGCTGGAGTGGTGTCCGAGTTTCCGTTCGTTAAATAATTGCGTTTCTCTTGGGCCAGGCGAGGAATTTTATTTTATGGTTTTTTCAGTTGTTAAGAACGGTAGGAATTTTGCACGAGTATCCGGGGTGTAATTATAAGTGGCTTTGTGCATGAGTTTTGCTTGCAACTTTCTTTCAAAGTGGGCTTTATGGGGCAAAAGAAGTGGGACACTTTCTTTGGGTGGAGGAAACCGAGATAAATTGATAAGGTAGGAATTAAGAAGGGAAGTAGGGTGGGACCACGGTGGGTGAATAGAGATAGGGATTTCCGGGAACCCGAAAATGTCCCCCTCCTGTTACAGTGATTCTTTTATATATGTCGCCAAGTCCTGGATGATAAACGTCGCGGAATTATCCCCACCGCGGGGTATACCCCGTGAGGGGTTCCAGAAGCTCGACAGGCTTCGGACGCTGAGGAGTGTAAACATAGCACGGCTCGGATAGGTCTCCTGGACGATGCATGACGCTGGCAAGGCCCGCGTTGTTGACATATATCGAGAAGATACTGTACCGGTCTGTCCAGCCCGCCCCGAGGAGGACTAACAATCTTTGGCAGTGTAGCTCTATTTATAATAATCGATCCCGCTACCACTAATGGATAGCGCCACAGACGCGACACAAATTCTAAGTGAGCAAATCGGCACTTCGGATGGAATTTTGTACGCGCGCAATAATAATCGTTGTACACCAATTCTTCTTTATCAGTTCCGTTGGAATTGGAAAGATTGAAAGATCGAAATCTCTCGTCGGAAAACACGGGGGTGTAGCGCTGTCCAGCAAGTTCCAATTTCTGAGAACACCGTGACTCCTCTTGACGAGCTACACCTGATCCCTCGGCGCTGCCGTAGCATGTACCTTCGCCACCCTACCGATGGAACCAGCCCCTCATCCTGGGAATCGATAGCGTAACGGCTACGGCGTACCTGCTGCCACGTATTAGATCATAGAATTCTGTCCAGGTTTACATCCTGTCGAACGTGACACCCCCTCCTCCCCCGCGCACGGGGCAGACGTGTCCCCGCTGGCAAACGGGTGTGCTGCTGGTCGCAGGGCCGCTGCCAGCTGAAGCGTGACGTCATTCGGGCGACATGCGAGAAAGAAGGCTGGTTGAGAGAGGGAGAGATAGGAGCGAAAGAGCAACGAATGTCTCCGGAGGAACGATTGTCTTCCGAGGACTTCGGATGCTGGAGTTGACCTCCCAGCCTCGACCTGGGGGCTTGGATGATTCATGTGTTTAGGGTGAGATTATCCTGTGCGTCTAATGGAACCATTTTTTCTTCCTTGTCAAATATTTTTCTGAATATCTGTGGGACATGTTGGATCGTCTTGCGTTCTTTTGTAAATCTCGGAAAGGGGTAGTAATATTTATTGTGAAGTCTGAACGTTTTGCGGAATTGTCCCCAGTACCGCCGGGTGTACCCGTTAGGGGTTCCAGATGCTTGAGAGGCTACGGACGCTGAGGAGTGTAAACATAACACAGCTTGGGTTTGTCTCCTGGACGGTACACGTCGTTGGCAAGACCCATGTTGGTGACATATATCGAGAACTCATTGTACTAGGTTAAAAATGGCAATTTACAAGATTGCCATCTACATGTATCTTTTTCCGAATCGCACGTTGATTAGTCACCACAATTTAGGGGGTAGGAGGACAACAGCTCTGTCCAGCGAGCACGTTCGCAAGGGTGGGGGACAGGCAGCGCAGCGCGAGAAAGAGGTAAAAGGTGAGGGTAGCGAACGGAAAGGTGGTGTTAGGGTGACGCCGGTGGCTCGGGTGGCGCGAGAGGGAAGGAAGCAGAGGGTCGCATGGAAGCGCTGCGAAGCTTAGCCGCCCCAGTTGCTGCCGCTAATGTCTCCTCATACTAACTACCTTCTTATCCTCCCCCGGATGGCTAGGGCAGCTAAGGCCGGGAGTCAGGTCGGGCTGAGTCGGGCGAACCTGCGACAGTTAAGATAAAATAGCTCCGGCGGAAGTGGATAGTCCTGTGTGTCCCGGGCTGCCGTCTCGATTTTTCTCTACTCGAGCGAAACCGCCCGGGCTGTGCTGCCGTGGCAGCGCGCGAGTAGGTACCGTTTTGCTGGCGGGCCGGGCTCTCATCCTGGTGTTTATGAACGGCGATTGTTAAGGTCAGTTAATTTCCAAGGAAGGGAACAGCCGGCAGGGGAGAGGAGAAGACGGGAGGAGACGCGACGTGGCGGTTCACCCCGGGAATTTTCTTCCAGGTCGAAGGAGCGAGATAACGCCACCCGAGTAGTCGTAGAATGGGAAAAACAGCTGCATGATGAAGATTGGTTGAGTCCGGATAATCAAGCTGGCCATCTACTACCTTCTCCGTTTCCGTCCTCCCCCTTCTCATCCTCCCACAGGCTTCCAGGATTTTACTGTGTTCTTTACTCTCCCCCCACCCTCTCTCCCTCTCTCTCTCTCTGTTCTTCTTCCTTACTCCTGGGTTCTTTTCCCCGTTCGGAGCAACAATGATGCAGCTGCGGGGTTCACCGGGGCCAGCAAATTGTGCTATTTTATCGCGCCGGATACTTCCGTAATCTTTATCGTAGGGGCGGGCGCGTAATGAGAGTCCGGATAATAATCTTCCCTTTAAAAATACCTTATTCCGACGGATATCGTCGACCCCCGCTTTCGCCCCGGCACGGCGGCAGATCGAATCCGAAAGAAAAACGATAATGGCACGAAAGTGCCGCGAGATCTGTGCCAGAGCAGAAAACCGGGCCGGGTTGGTCGCGGACCAACTCGCCGGATTCCTCGAGTGCGACTTGGGCGCGCAACTTCGCCGTGTAATTCCTTCGAGCTGTACTTTTTTCTTCCCCCCGAGCGGACTAAACTTATTTGCGTTCCGCCTCTGCCGCGGATCCGCGAGAATACGTCGGACACTCTCGCGGAGCTGTGCTCATTCGCGCTGAACTCCGACGGGAACAGTCCGATCGATAATACAGTAACTTCTCTGTATATGTCGCCAAGGCCTGGACGATAAACGTCGCGGAATTATCTCCACTACCGCGAGGTATACCCGGTGGGCCTCGGACGCCGAGGAGTGTAAACATAACACGGCTCGCGTATGCCTCCTGGACCTGTACAAGACCCCTGTTGATGACATATATCGAGAAGTGACTGTATCGCCATGCTTCGCGCGTTTATGGTTCGTTTAGACCGACTTCAACAAACTCGTGCTCGTTTAAATGTGGAACGAATGTTTAAGCTTTCGACCGAGGAACATTTTTGTAATTGTTGCTTGGAGCTGGGATGATGAGATTACAGGTCAGCGTTTCTGTGTTTTTGTGCGGTTGAATTTTTTCATCGAATGCGGCGCGTTTTTATGGCGAATATCGTGCTATTCATGCAGTGATTCACACATTTGTTCGCATACTCCCAATGCAACGTGAATATTCAGCACTGATATTCATTTATTGAATTAATCGAATAATTGATGCCATTCGTATCGACAATTGTAACATAAATAAAGTTTATATTCTGTTTAGTTCTCGTTTTAAAATTCTTTTGCAATGTGCTTTTCTGAATTTCAGATTGTATTCACGGTTTGGTGATCATTAGACTTCGATTCTAGTTTAATTAAGAATAATTTCTGGTCTCTGTATTTTGTGAACAAACCGTAGATTTTTCTGCACTTTCGGACATGTATTGTGAAATCGAAGTGCAAAATAATTTTATAGCAGACAAATTTTTGTTTCATTTTTCCTGTAAATCCATAAAAATTCGTGGTTCTGTTGTAAATGTTTGTTTTGATAGAGTAGAAGCGTTCGCTGGGTTATGTAACTAATTTTTTGGACCTCTAGTCAAGATAATCTATTTTAATTGGGAGAAGTAATAAGGAAACTACGAAGCAAAGTTGAGTGGAGTTACAGTTGATTGGCTGAATGAATTTGTATTTCAGGAGAGCGGAAACGAGGTACTGGGAGAATGAAGTGGAGAACTCTCGAAAACTTTCCTGGAAACTTCGATTTTTTGACGCCTTTAAAAAAATCGCGCGAAAGAACACATTTACGACTTCGTTTCCATTGCGCAAGCAGACTTTTTCATGCTTTTGTACTAATAACTTCGCAATTGAAATATATATTCATAAAAAAAAAATTACGGAGTTACTCTCTAAACTAGTCATTTTTACTACAAAAACAAATTTTTTGATGGTCAGTTTCCGAGAAGAAATTCCCAAAACTCCTTTCAGCCTTTTGAAAAAGTATAATACTTAATTTTTCACGCAACAGAGAACAAAATGATTGATACACAATCCAGAAGTAACGATGGGACAATCGGTCAACTCGCAACAAATTACTGACAATTACAACAAACACCGGAAGCACGAGCTTTTAATACACAATGCATTAAAACGATCCTCGAGCAGGTAAGAGCAAACGAGAAAACAAATTTTACAATCAGCGAAACACGTTAACCGGGCGGCTGTATCCTTTAAATCGTGATTTCCACGTAACAAACCCGCGGTCAGGCGTTTGTTGCTCCGAGCTACCCTCGCAATTAGACTAAAAGGATTCGATCACTTATTATTCAACGCGAAGTCGGCCTGGAGGGATGCACTCGACGAGACCGACGTCCTCTGATTCTTTTCTCTCTTGGAACCCCGACGAAATTGATTTCAATAAGACCGACCGATCAAGCAGATTAATCACATCCCCAGTCCCGCTTTGCCCGGCTCGTCAACCGGAATTTTTTAGACTCACTTCGAATTAAGCTCGCCGAAATAAACTGACATTTCTACCATCAGACTACGGATTTCGGCTGTACCAAACAAGATTGCCTGAGAATCTCTGTGAAATATCTGAAGTGAGAATTTTTATAAAATATTCGAACTGGGAATTTTTATAGAATACCTTAACTGCCCTAGAATATTTATTAATCGTTATTTCAGTTTTATTACTTTCATTATAGTGTATTCTAGCTACAAAAATTCAATAAAACTGGACGAATTTATTCCACGAAATATTTCATTCATTCAACGAAGTGCTTTTTATGCACTCGATTTTGATTTTACTCTTCTCAATTGAAGTACGGAGTTTTTATTTTTGTCCGAACTCTGCAGTTTACATTAACGTAACTATTCCAACGAAAAGTTCAAACGAACAAAAGAGCAGGATAATAGGAAGCAGTGAACATATTCTAGAATAGATGAAGAATTCCAATAACGCGAGAGTAAATTGACTTTCCCGAAATTGCTGTGCCAGAACCCATTTAAGTAGAACAACTAAAAAATTCATCGTCCATGAAAACAGACGTCCACCAAGCAGAAAGGATTTCAAAAAGAAAAATACGTTGAGCCTGAAATTGTTTGGCCACAATCTGGCTCGCTCAAGTAGAGCAACTTTAAAATTCGCAGAAGCAAACTTTCATCCCCAAAAAACAAAGAATTCTTTGACAATTCAAAAAATTATGAAACATTGGGGATATGCACTGCATACGATGGTATGTATCACTGTGAATTTTTATTGCTGCCTAAATTCACTTTAAGGGAGTGAAATCGACCTTTGAAAATTCGGCTATTTTTATAAAAGATAGGAAAAACATTTCCGAATAAAAGTTGTCCTTTTTAATGGAGTCTATTGACCGTCAAAACTTATCTGAATTTTGTGATACAATTATTGAAAAACAATCGCAAAATAGCTAAATGTTCAAGGGTCGATTGACCCCCTTGAAGTGAATTTGTGCGAAAGTTTCGGTACGGTTTGGGTATCTTCCCCTGTGAGTGGGACTATAAAATTCATCATCCGCGATCGATCTGTATCCACCCCAGGAGAAGGATTCCAAAAAAACGGGAGACACGTTTCGCCGAAAATTTCATTTAGCAGATATCGCGGCCGTTGCTCCATCGTGCCAATAACCCGACACTAAAACGCAACGATGCCGTGTCAAAGCCACACGAGCGTAACTAATGTCCAAAGAAATCACCATCAAATTCACGCGCAATTACCTTCAGTCGAGCTCCCGGCGCTCAGGCGGAATTCTAACGTTGATACTAATCGTTCGTGTTGACGTTCCGAGCGAATCTAATTTCGAGTCACGAGAAACATTATTAAGCGGTCGCATTTAGCCTGGGTACCGAGGGGCTGCACGATATACAAACGTGGTTGCCGGAACAAGAAGAACAAGGAGAAGAAGGGAGGACGATATACGTCGGGGGCAACAGCAGAAAGAGAAGACGGGAGGACAATGGCGGGCGAGCCTCGCGATGCAGCTGGTCGAATACATATTGCAGTTCTTCCCGGTGTCCTCGAAAACAAAGATACCGTTCCGCCCGATGATATTCAATAAATCCACCGGTGGAAAAACACGGGGCACGCTCTCCCTCGTAGGATATTGCCGGGGCTGACCTTGTTTCGAGGGAATTTCAAGCGGTAATTGTTCGTCGTCCGTTCCTCGCTTTGTGGCGGAGCCTCTTGAATCACGATTGAGAGGAACGAAGGCGGCGCGCGGCCAGACTATTCATTCTCCGGCGTGGCTTGTCCCTGTTTTCCAGTTTCAATCACGCCATCCCGAACGGGACGTGCTCCCCTTTTTCGGGGCCGGGACACAATCGCCGAAACGACCGCCGCTGGTCGCGGTTCCTGCAAAGAATTCGCGAACGACCAATTAACGCGTTTACTGCCGCGTTTCGGTCACAATAATCCGGCCCGCTTAGAAATTGATTTGGCTAAACTTTACAATTACCCCACCAAACTTGTGGCTCCTATTACGCGCCATTCTGTCCGTTTCGACGCACCGAATACGAATATAATTTTCGTTTTTAGCGGAAAATCACGAGCGAAATGTTCGCATAGAACTTACACACTAGCCCATTGAATTCTGTCCATAAGTATGCGTCTGTTCTGTTTTGCATTTCTGCCAGAAACGAAAGTTATACTCGACAAGATAAAGGGATGTGTAAAATTTGATCAAAATAAATAAATAATAGATATTTGAAAATTGCAAACAGTGGGAGAAAATTAAAAGGGTGGTTCTCTATGACAATATAAGACGAAAATGAATTCCGCCTAAAGTGCGGCAACCCGCACGCACCACGCATCCAAGGGGATCCTAGCTGAGGCTCTGACGTCACACACTATAGCCGTGTTGGCCGGGTTGCCGCACTTTAGGCGGATCTTTTAATTGATAATAACTGAAGAATGAAGCCGAAATCGCAATTCTTTTACTCTTCATTTTCGTCTCACATTGTCACGAAGAACCACCCCTTAAATTTTCTCCCACCTGTAGTCGAACACTCTGTCTACCGATCCAAAAATTTCAGCGCAATTTTGGTGTTACATAGAACTAGATCAAACAGTTCACAGTATGAACATGTTGCCCACTGGAACGTCCGCGACTGAAACCGCGAGAGCATCTCCGTCAACAATGGCAGAATTAGTGTAACGGGAGCCGCCGGTGGCAAATTACAGACTGGCGTTCACCAAAATATTAATTCCTCTCGCCCTTAGGACCGGATTCCGGCGGTGCAATCCCTCTTAGCAAAGCAATTCCAGATTCGACCGCCGTTAATTCATCAACGCTCCGAGGGCGTCGCGGGGGCTTCGGCCGAAACGAAACATGGCGGCCCCGAATTCGGCTAGACCGGGAAGCCGGAGCCGGGGCAGAACCGTCCGATATTGTTAATTAACGAAGCCCGCGATGCCGGTCGCCGCGGCATCATAAGGTGTCCGGGGCTGACTATTATTAGACATCGCGGGGACCGTGGACACGGACGTAAGTCTCAATAATGATCGGCCGACGCGAAATTGTTCTGTTTCCAATACGACGTGCATTGTAATCGAAAGTGGGCCACCGTCATAATGGCGCGGCTCGGTCGCATTGTGCGGATCAATTATTAGCCACTTAAGTGGAATTGCGTAGGCGGCCGCGGCAGAGAGGCTTACAATACGCCATTTGGGGCGCACCGTGCGTAACTCGAGCGGCATGCACGGGGAATCGGTAATGGCCGCGCGTGAAACGTATCATTTCATAAATGAACAATACCCGGGGCATTGTTCTCGGCCGATCGCATCGGATCGGCGCCGCTCCAAGACAAATATCTCCGAGAACGATACGTCGGAAACGGGACGCTGGAACGAGCACGCGAACCTCTGAACCGACGAACTGGGACGCAGTATCATCGAACATTTTCAAAGACAGGTCATTGTTTGCCATCTAGTTGGAAAAAATGTACACTCTGGCGACCTAGAATCTGTTGGCGATATCTCTGCAAAAATCAACGTATCTAGAAGATATGTAACATTAATCGGAAGCACATTTCACATACCAATACACCTCGATATTTGACTAACTCCGCACTCGACTGCCGGTTAATCTTCATTTTGGGAGACCAAAAATTTTCAACTTTTTTTTATACGATTCTATAGATTCTGACGAGTAAATGGCAAAATTTCAAGTTTTATTAGCCGGGGTTCGTTGACTCAAAAGTGACACGCGTGTAAAGTTGGCCGTGGTCAAGCGTTTTTGACAGGTTAGAGCGCCGCCATGATCGATAATGCCGGAAATTGTATAGGTGTTTTTGGATGTATTTTTTATGTATATTGAATTTTGTGAAAATTAATATTTCCAGATATATTAACGGAAAATTTTTGTTGGACACGCTGGCAGGAAGTATTCGATCAGTATCGAGAATCTGATTATCGGAGGAATTATCTTTGTGAAGAGTCAAAATCGTAAAATATACATAAAAGGATACATTAAATTGATACGGCAGAGCGTTTAACGACGGTTCGAGAAAATATTAAAATACGATACACAGTCTCGTGCTTTTAACAACTATAAAGTAAGTTTTTAATACCTCGAATGACGACACGGAAAAAAAATACATACGTTTGCATATTAATATTGTCCTTGTACAGAACGAATTTCATCATTGCGTTTGCATTTGCTACTAATGAAAATATTTTCCTCGGCGAATATATGAATAGTTATAATGACGCACGCTTGGCTCGTTTGATTAAATACTTTCTGCCAAGAGAATAAATACATTCGAAAGCGCGGTATGTTAATATTCGAATAGAAGATTAGGTCATCAATCCTACTACAGCTGACTTCTACGTTACACTAAATTTGCAATTGTTCAACAAGAATATCAAGATAGTTCTAAAAAGAAATTAAAAATGCGCGTCCGAGCTTCGACATGAACATTAGTCATTAGAAACTGACTAGTTAAATGACCCAGACCCAGCTCCGGTTTAAATATTGCTGGACGATATACAAACAATGCACTATTCCCTAATCTTCCTTTCCATCAAAAAATTTACAATATGCATATTAACGGAAAGCGGAACGAATTTTTGGGGCCTCCTAATACAAGAACAATTTGAGAATCGCACTAACTATTTCCCAAACGCAATACTCACCTTTTCCGACGAGCACACCGGACCAAATTCACGAGCGGAATTCGTCGGAGCTTATGGTGATATCAATTAATGTCGGGCGGGTGGAACAAAGTCCTCGTCGCGTTTATGGTTGCCGAATGGATGTCGGCGGGGAAGGATAAACAAGCTGGAACGATTATTACTCGGTGTAGACTACAACCGCGCGGGGGCGCGCGCTCGCGCACGCTTGCCGGAGTGAATTAAACGAGCTCCATCCGCGCGGATGGCGAACTTTTATTTAAATGGAAGAACGACCGTGTTCCGGCCGGGCAGAAAGGCTGCCCGTCAATTTGAAACTTATTCCCCGGGCCCGCTCGCAAAAACCGTCGGGGTTGAAATGAAAGCGACACGGGAAATAATAAAACACGCTTCTCGCGCCCGCGTTTTCTCCTTCTCTCGCGGAAACCGACGTTCGGCTTAACCCGCGAGCACGCGTCCGAAATTTCATAAAGAACTTCAGGGCTGAGAAGCTGCGGGACGTTCACGCGATCCCCGACAGAAATGTTTTTGACCGGGCCGGTGGACAGTCTCGAGTAAGTTCGCTCTCGTTCCAACCCTGATTTTTGGGACGGTGCCATAAGGATTCTGATGCGCCCTGCGATGCTAAAAGTTCGTACCGTTAAGTTAGATACCCTGAGGAATGCCTACGGAGAATTGTTAATGAAAGTATCCCGTTAAAAGCTTCCCTAGAGCTCGTTTAATTCTAGTCGAGCACGTCAACAGATCATAAAGAATTTTATTTTGGAGTATTGTTGATCATGCTGTGACGGTAGAAGTTGTCAGTAAACTGTATGAAGTTAAATACACCAAAATAATTCTACGGAGAGTTAAATACAAATATTCTGATTAAATACAAGTGCCTGTCAAAAGAAACGGCGAATTGTTCAGCCAGTCGTTCAAAATGTAATTAACAATTCTCCACGTGCACGGCATCATTTCATTAATCTCATTCCTAACTTCGGTCTAATTCAAACATACATACGATCGCACTCGGAAATTTGCTAGAGCTAAAACTAGACTAGATCCCCCGAACTTTGCTAGAGCTAATTCAAATCTACTCGAACACCGGTTCAAAATTGAATAAAGAACTTTATTACGGAGAAACTGACGGAAACACCGGTGTCCTGTCCCTGCACAAATGGTTTTTGTGCAACAGTTTCGAGTAACTTCTTCGTTGGAGCCACGAAACAGTATTTAACACAGTGCTATAGTGCCCGATTTCCCAAACAAATTAAGGTATCCGAACTCGGATTGCGCGGCTGGATTCCTCATTAACAAAAATACACATCTGTATCACTGGAACCACCGCTCTCTGTAATAGCTCCCGAGATACAGTGAATTCTCGATATATGTCAGCAACACGTGTCTTACCAGCGTCGTGTATCGTCCAGGAGACATACCCGAGCTTCGCGGTAGTGGGGATAATTCCGCGACGTTCATCATCGAGGCCTTGGCGACATATATAGAGAAATCACAGTACTCGACCAAGTGTGGTGCCCAAACTTTGAGGGCTGTTTTCACCCGTTAAATATGAACAATGGCCGCTCAGAAAAATATGTGTGCTGACGTAAAACGCTGACGCAATTAACAGTCTCTCTCGCAAGGCAGTCGCAACTCTACGCTCTTCCCGAACATCCCCGCTTTATACTCTTTCACCCCCTTGCATTCATCTCGCTTGCAATGTGTCTCTCGCATCCATCACTTACATTCGTAAAAACATACACTTCTGTATCGCTCAGTTCTAAACACTTTTCACTCACTCGAGCTTTCCCAAACGTACCGGCGCCGGTCTGTCGCAACATGATCCGGTCGCCCGCGCGCACGCATAACGAACCATTCATCCCACAAGAATCCCATAAGCTGAAAGCCGATGAGATCGTCCGAGCGAAGAAGCCGGCAAAGGATCGTCCGCTCGTCGACGGCACTTTACGGTCAGCCCGACACTTCGGCCGGTCCTCGGGCATAATTCGGGAAAAGCAGCGTGCCGGTGCTCTCGCGCGCTCATGTTCGCGCGGCCGCTCGCTTTATGCCCCTCCAATTGACAAACGAACCAATTTAATTAGCATTATCAATGCAATTTCCGCGGCGGCGTCGGAACTAATATTGGAGGCGACGAGGCTCGCCAATGTACGTACGTAATGTACACGATATTGGACAGAACGAGCGACGAACGGGGCCGGGCATGTAGTAATTCTGTAATATTGCGGGTGACGGTGGTTAGCCTTAGGGAATGGGCAAACAATGACGTCCGACCGCTGCGGCTCGATTGCCGCGCCGTTCCCCACCGTCGAACGATGACAGCGTAAACACGCTGCGGAATTATTTGCTCGCCGCCTCGGTAATTATTTTCGGGTTCTAATGCCGGCCCGAGCCCGCGCCGAGCCCGAAGAAATTCGCCGATCGCCATAAGGCTGCCGCGACCAACCACGATCGAGCGCAAATTTGCCAATGTCGTGATTGTCGCGCGTGCTGCTCGAAATTAATAAGACCGCAGGCAAAAAAAGAAAACATTCCTTGAACTTTCTCCGTTTGCAAAACTGTAAGTGAATATTTTCGAAAAATACAGAAGAGGTTGATGGACCTAATTACCGCGGCGGTATAAATTTTTGTCATATAATTTTCGTATAATCAATTTTCATTGATTGTACTTCTTTTTAAAGCATGATAACTATTAAAAGAGAGATATAAAATTTGTTTCGTTCGAATTAGGTATTATACATGTTATATATCTCTTTTTAAATGTTCATTATGCCTTAAAAATAAGCGTACTTAACATAGGCACAGTAATTGGTACCCTGACAATAATAAGGTCTCTTACCCCATGGTATGAAATATTTACTAGAGGATGATCAAACTTTTAACAAAATGTGTCTTCCCAAATTTCATTACAGGCACGAATGAAGAACTTAAAAATTGTGACCTCTACGCTCTTCTCCGTGACCCTGAACAATAGCAATTTAAAAAAAAATATTTACACATTACCTAGTAAACCAATTCTAACATTTAAAAAAAGTCGTTTCGTTTAACTCTCGGACTCCCGCGAGAGTTCTACACATGATATTTCACTACAGTTTCCTTCGATATAAGACGATTGAAAAAGAGAGAATAACTATTTTCTTCTTTCGAAATAAAAAGCGTCGTCACATAACGAACTAAAATTGTACTCATCGACGGTTGCTCGAGCTTATCCTCGCCGTGATGGGTCACGAATGACCCATAGCATACGGAGGTTTAATACCTGAAGAAGTGTCAACACACTTTCCGCGGCGAGTATATATTTTCAACGCAACAATCGTGTCCTCTGAATTCTGCCAAAAGGACAAATCGCTGGACAGGAAGTTCGTCGAAAGCGACACTGTCATTGACAAGGACATTACGGAAACTGGCCATGAGCAGGATTGTAGGAACCAATCAGAGACACTCAGCTCTGCGGAGTCAATTTCCTCGTTACGTCGAATTAGAACGTAACGCCGAATCTCACGAACAGATTACTCACTTCGGAATCTTTCAGGAGTTAACATGTCGCCGGGTGCAGAGTTCACAGGGTCTGTTATTGATCGTAGAATCTAGGACGACAGGATCCTTCCGACAAAAGCAGACGGGAAACGTGGAATAGAATTTTTCCTGGCCTCCTTCTTTTTCTGGCAAATCGAATTGGAATACATTTCGGTTACGCGTGCTATCCGGCACGACTTCGCTGACGTGTCTGTCCATCGCGCGCCGTGTCCGTGTACTTCCATTAACCGCCGTCGAAGGTGTGGATTCATCGGAAACCATCGACGCCATTTTCCTCGATTTAGCACAGTTATTCCCGATTCATCTCTGCTTTATTCTTTATTCCCGCATCATTCCTGATGCATTTCGACGCTTATTTGTTTTCTGGATATTGGGAAACTGTCTTGCCAGCATACTTCTTGCACTTACATACTTCATCGCATCATCCTGTCGCTACCCCTGGCAAAAATAATTCGATCAAACAAACCGAGAGTCTGTCGTTCTGATCATTCTGATCAGTGTACAGTGAATTCTCGATATATGTCAACAACTCGGGTCTTGTCAGCGTCGTGTATCGTCCAGGAGACATACCCGTGTTATGGTTACACTCCCCTGGGTATACTCCGCGGTAGTGGGGATAATTCCGCGACGTTTAGCATCCAGGCCTTGGCGACATATATAAAGAAAACATTAACTTTAAAAACTAATATGCTACAAATTAGACACTGATTTAAGGGAGGGTTTGATCACCCTCGAGCATGCAAAACATTTTCGTGACAATGTCAAAATAGATACATTAGAAAACTTCATTGAAACGATTTACAAAATCACTGGCAATAATAAAGTCACTGCAATGAAAACATTAATTTCACGGTTCTCTGATTGATAATAAAATATCTTTTTATGCCTTCAACTATGTAGAAACTTTTATGTACCATGCTGTTGTTTCGAACATTTTCGACGAACAAAGTAAAATTATTAATATTTCACAAGCGATGCGCGCATTATGCGTCCACTTTCTCGGTGTTCGTGGGATAATCCAAAATAGTTTTCCCGCTCATTTTTGCAACAAGCAGCTGAGCCGTGACCAGTTGCGCTCATCCTACATATATATATATATATATTCAATGGTTGCTCGTGACGTTTATCATTTAGTTTTACAGGTCGTTGCGCGGATTATATGCGAAGTGGAATCGGCCGGCGTCGTAGTTTGTTGCAGCTGGAGATTAAGTGACTCGCTGTGTAACACGGAAATTAATGATATAGTCTTTCGCGAAAATGTTCGCCGCTACCTGAGAGTTATTTACGGGGCTGTTACATGCATATGAATTCGAGCCATAGTGGAAATAAACCCCGCCTTGTCAGTCAAGATTATTCCTGCCGTTGTAAACGCAATTAGTCAGGAAACCGTCTGGCATATTCAAACCAGTAAAAATGCCATTCGTGTTCCTTTAACGGTCCTGTGTGCGGGGTCAATTTTTGTGCAAACTAATCCACCTTGATTGTATCATATATCAAACAAATCCACCTTGCTGTTGCATATATGAATCATTTGATTCTGCTGCATTTCATACGAAACACATAGAATACATCAACCGTGGAATGCAATATTTTCTTGCTCCAAACAGGAATTTATTCACACGTTTCTTTCAGTTATTCGCATAATTGTTTATAACATACAACCCGTGGTCCAACTCCTTCAACGGCAGAATATCTAGCGTGTATTAACTATTTCACTTTATCTTAACAGCTTACGTTTAAAAGAACATGTTTGGCGTACATGAGAAGGATTGGTGTATAAACTTCACCTTGGCAACCCAGAAATTTCTAACTTTTTAATGTATAATCCTGTACGTATTGACGAGGAAATGCCAAAATTCGGTGTTCTAAAACGAGGAATTCGCCGATTCAAAAGTAACGGGTGTTTAAAGCGATTTTAATCGTTTAAATCATCGAAACGTGACTATTGGGTCAAAAGGTCGCCACGCACGTACCCGGAGAGCTTGTTCCCGCGTTTCTGGGCGGAGATTGCGCTTGAAAAATCTAGAAGACAGACGTGCGTCGAAGGAAGGGAACGAATTAGACAACGCGGCTTAGCATTCCCGGAGCTGTTGACAAATATGAGCGACAGCGCGGAGCAAGGCAAATGTTTGCAATGTATTACGGGGCCGTGTGCCGCTCCTATTTCCGCAGTCATATAGACGCGGAATGGGAGGGGGGAGGAGGAAGCGGCCGTGTGTACTCGTTTCGATACGGCCGCTTCATGTATTACAACTGCCGCCATAAACTGCGAGCCAACTGCCGATCTATTAACCGATCCATTGCCTCGCCTCCCGTAAACACGCGGACCCGGATTAACAACTGTCTAATCAGAATAAAAGTTCGTTGAACTTGAATGGCTACCGGTTTATAGCAGCCGAGGGGCACGGAGTTACCGCTCGTAACGAATGCGCGCGCGGTGTTCGCTCATAGTGTTGTCTCAGCGTTACACGATTTACCGTTTGCGCTGCGGCGAAGAGCGGCCGCCGATTTCCGCGGATAAACCGCTGCTTCCGCCGATCCCGCGAACGGTGCAAACGAACCGAATAAAATAATACAATGACCAGCGTTTAAAACAGAATTTTACTGGGTGCACAACCGGAGTCATACAGGTAAATGCGATCTAAATTGTGTAGTGTTTGGTGTCCTTTTGATCAGAAAAATGCCAGGAACTTGACAGCGGAAGTCTCGCGTACAAATAATGAATACCTTAAATTCGGTGAACATCTAGAAAGTAATCTAAAATGATTTTCAGCACCTCCGTACGACGTGGTCATCAAAAACTCTATTAATAGTCAATTGGCGGGTAAAGCTCTGGGAGCAACAATGAATCCGAATTTGTTTCTATCTCGGTGGAAATATTCTCGCGGAAAATATTCTATATCTGGAGCGGGGGGATGGGGGGAGATTCGGGACCGGGTTCCAGACGCGTTCATTTTGTCGAGGCTCGTTGTTTTCAGTCATCCAACGGATCAGCAGTCTCTCTCTCTCTCTTTCCCGTTCTCTCACCCCCATCGGATCGTGGCGTTTCTACGGCACGGTGGTATAAAATAAAGCGGTCGCAAGGGTATCCAGAATTAATAGAGCAAGAGAGGGGGGCGAGCCTTCGCGGGCTCTGGATATCGAAAGGAAATTAAAACCGCGGTCAGCGGAGGTTCCAACCCCCCCCCCCCCCCCTCTGAAACCCCCTAGCCGAGCCCGCAAAAGTCGCCCAATCGTTCCCGATTTCTGGCTTCTTTTTTCCCCGATAAATTGGAGGGGGACCGGCTCGGCAAAATTAGTTTATTCGAGTGAACGTCATGCGCGCGGCACCCTCTTCTACCCTCCTCTACCCCCCTTTCCTTTCCGTACCCGATTTTTTCGCCCGCACCCACGAAAGCGGTATTGGTTTCGTCGATTGTACCCGCACGGCTACCCGCACCAACCCGGCCGCTCCGCTCTCTGCCCAATGAA
Source organism: Halictus ligatus (assembly GCA_028454255.1). Lineage (NCBI taxonomy): Eukaryota > Metazoa > Arthropoda > Insecta > Hymenoptera > Halictidae > Halictus > Halictus ligatus. Next base: position 14,014,953 of record CM052138.1, on the reverse strand, counting down.
ATTTAATATTTGAGACTTTCATAAAGCTTAATCGCGACGTGGTCGTGCACCGGCTACGAAGATCGCGGACCGTGATATTCATTAACGCGGAGACACGGACCGTGATCGAAACTTTCCCCCACCCTCGCGCAAGCCTCCAGCTACTGAATCCACGTTTAATTGATCGGGTAAAACTTGGATTTTTAAAATTATTTTGTTCCTGCGCGTTTGTTGTTCGTTGGTGTGCGCGCTGAATTTGTTGAACTTTCGGTGCGATCGTTGCTTTTTTGGGGGGAAGTATTTTTTACATCCCCGAAAGGTATATTTTTGCGGACGACTGCTTTTTTTAGAATTTTATACTCGTTCCTAACGTTCTCACAAAATTTTGTACCTTCATATTTTTGGTTCACTTTATAGTTAAAATAAATGTAGATTTATGCGCTCCTCGACATTTTTAGCGCCTCTAATAAATACATAAATAATGATTTCTTGAAGGAAATGTTTTACGGTTTCACTTTTGTTCTTCGCAATATAAACGTCCCAATTTCCTGGATATAGTGCAAGGGATGATAGTGCGGGAAAGTGTAAAAACAAAATCGGCTGGTCCGATTTCTTCCACAGAGCCACGTCGAGCGCCAGTGTCGTCTAATTATTTTAAGCAGCGTGTTTCTTGGAACGGAGCGGAAGGTTCGCGAGTTTTCGAGGCGTATTCGAGCTGGTTCGACTGGATCCCGTTAAAATTAGCCCGAAGATTCTCGGGGCAATCTAGTTAGCGACGGTATTTGAGAAGATAAGCATGCTTATTCCTGCACGCTCGAGAGATGTAAATTCCGAGTTATGAATGCCTAGGAGGAACCGTCGGAGTGTCTGTAAAATAAGAAAAACCAGCTCCGTCGGACCGTTTCCAACGAAGAAGACTCGGGGAGAGAGAGAGAAAGAGAGAGAGAGAGAGAGAGAGAGAGGGCGGGGACCCCCAGACCGGTCAAATTGACGGGATTGTTTGAATATACCCCGGGTATTTTTCGTCTGATCAACCAACGTCCAGCTTATGTATTAGTTATCATACTCTCAGACATTCACCCTCCAAACACTTGAGGTACCGGGGCAACCCCTTCGCGCGCGCGCGCTTGTGCGGAGTCTTCGGTAAACATTTGCATTCCTAACCTACATGACGATTCCACACACACGCGCGCGCGCGCACACACACACACACACACACACACACGTAATGCATCTGATCGAATTTGGTTTAATCCCGATCTTTGACCGCAGAGTGCATATTGATACTTCGGAAGTGTGTCGGCTCCGAGGAACCGTCCTCCCTTCCGCCTCCGATTGCAACTTGTTTATGTCTCTGCGCTGGGGAACACGGGGTCTCAAAGGGAATATATTTTTGGAGATTGTTTCCCGAACCGTGTTGAATTTATTACGCTATTTTGGAATAGTTGTTTACGTCTGCATCACTGAAAATGCTATTTGAAATATTTATTTGACTTCATCCACGGGACTTCAGCACAGGGTGTTCGACTACAGGTGGGAGAAAATTTAAGGGCTGGTTCTCCACGACAATATAAAACAAAAATGAAGAATAAAAGAATTGCGATTTCGGCTTCGTTCCTCAGTTATTGTCAATTAAAGATCCGCCTACAATGCGGCAACCCGGCCAACACGGCTATAGTTTGTGACGTCAGAGCCTAAGCATTAGGTGCGAGCTCTGTTGATCGGGTTGCCGCATTTCAGGCGGATTTTTAACTGATAATAACTAAAAAATTGAGCCACAATCCCAATTTTTTTATTCTTCATTTTCGTCTTATATTGTCTTGGAGAACCACCCTTTACATTTTTTTCCTACCTGTAGTTGAACACCCTGTACATACAGCGACTCCCATTATTGGATTGCGGATTTTTATAGAAAATAAGATGATATTATAGTACTCAAATTTTTTCACTATTTTCGCTGTTGTAAATTCGATCCACGCATTTAACAACAAAACGCAAAAAACAATCTGTTCCAATTCTATCCCTGGAATCCGTTGAACAACGCGTCTACGGTCCGGCCGAGTCTCGCACAAAAAGCTCAATCTACAGTCTGGCAACCAAGAAAACAGCTTGCTCGTCCGAAAGGCGAATCCTTTCTATAAAAATCATCGGTGAAAAAATCGCTGACGCCCAAGGACCCCGCAGAAATCGATTTTGACCGTGTACACGCTGCATCTCCCCTCTTCCGTTCCGGTTTTTCCGCGCACGCGGAACGGAGTAATGAATTATTGGTTTCTTTAATCTTGGCAAACTTGCACGCTCAATCATTTCGCGGTGCACGTGATTCATTTATCATCCGCGGGAACGTGACTGCGTAGAACAGCTCCGGGGGTCGGCGTGCAAAACCGGGTCTACATTTTCCGCGGGCAAGTTCGGAACTTTAATGACCGCATCTTTACACGAAGAACGTAACGTGAAACACCGAATCCGAAGTTGGCCGAACAACTGGTAACTTGGGCTTGCGAATGTTCTACTTATACCCTCGCTACCTTTCTGATCTGCGTTGCCCACGAAAGGGAGAGAGGAGAGTGTGTATACGTGTATGCGCGCGCGCGCGTGTGTCTGTGTCTATAGAGAATATGCGCGGGTGTGGAGGCGGTGAACCTATGTTCCGATGCCGGACGAAACTTTAGCAACGATGCGGAGTTTCCGCCTAAGCCGCGAATCCTCTGTCCAGGGAAAACCCGACTCCCAAGAACAGTAAAACTAATTTCTATCTTGCCCTTCGGAAACCCACGAGTTTATGACGCGCCCGGCTATCGAGGACAACGCGGGCGAAAATTCTATTGTACGTTCCGTTTATTCCGGCGAGAATATTTCTGCTCGCCTCGATTACGCTCGGATAGAATCCTCGGATTCCGAGGTGCCCGGGACCCGGGTCTTCGCGACTGTTTCAAAAACTTAGATTTCCCGGATTACGCAGTTTCCAGACTCCCCGTTCTTCCTTTATACAGGGATGGAATCTCTGGCTGCGATTAGATTGGAAAAAAATACCATCGGTGTCTCTTTTAAAAGCTCTACTTTAGCGTTTAGTCATTCTGACACTTTATCAACCGGATATATATTTTTCAATTATTACATTGTACCAAAAGAAGTCTTAAACATCATATTTTATATAATAATCCTGAGCTAAACCATCAGATTACGTTAACACTAGGTTCACCGATCACTAGAAATGACTATTTTACATTACTTTATAAAAATAACATGAATGTGTCGACCAAAGAAATCAATTTGTTAAATAATTGCTCGTGTATACAGTTTCACAATCTCCACATGTGCAATTTAAATCCTTAAATCTAGTGTTAATGGGGGTGAGTTGGAAATTGCTGTCGAAATAGCTATTAAAAACCAATTAAATACAAACCACAAATATTAAGAAATTGTGAAATAATCACCGGCAGATAAAGTGTTAAAATTCGAGATTAGGGTAGTTGGCCACGTTGGGGAGGGACGGTGGATTACTGTACCACTAGAACTGTGAGTGCGAGGGTTGAAAGAGGGGGAAAACAAGGTCAGAAGAGCAAGCTCTCGAACGCTGCCCTTATCGCGGCTCGCATGAGTTCAGACTCACAGCAGAAAGTTCTGCCGGCGATTCGGCCGATCATTTGTTGCATCCTGCGCGTCGCAAAGCGTCGCGAATCGTTGAAAAACGTTGAATCGCGCGTACTCCTCGCGCCGGCGAAACTTTCGCTTTATCCGTCGACGGGAACGAGCGCATAATTTCGCGTGCGGCGGGCGCAGAAGTCGCCGGGCGTTATGCGAAAAGTTTTCCCTCGGCGGAAGACGAAGAGGAGGTGGAAGAAGAAGAGGAGGAAGAAGCGGGACGGTGCAGCTGGCCCCGATGCACATTCCCGGCAATAATTCCCATTCCCTCTGATTATTTGCGAGCTGTTTACGACGTAACACGACCGCCGCGAGCGTGGCGATAACGACGGAAGAGTTTCCCGCCCGCCCGCTGCTCCGCCATTTCTTACCATTTACCCTCGTAACGCCGCCGCGCCGCTGTAAATTCTCCTTTCGCCGATAGGATACGGCCTTAGGTTAGCCCGAACCGGAAGTGGAGGCTGCACAAGGCCCACAGGCTCTGCGGAAATCGCGCTTTCCTCCGCCGATCCCCATAACAAATTGCCAATCTCCAGCCGCGCCGCCTCGGAGATTCCGCGTCGCAACTGTTCCGCCATTTTCTCAAGTTGTTGCGTGTGAAATGGCCGACTTTTTACTCGGACTTTAAGCGAATATCACTTTCTCCCGAAATAATATTTAAGGGTTAACCCTCAGTACTCGAATGGCAATTATAAAGCGCCACTGAAAATTGCTTTGTCATTATTCAAAATATTTTTTGCATTATTAAATTCGTTTGTAGTAGGTCTACCGGAAAGTTCTGGCCGATAGTGTCACTGCAAGTTTCAATCCATATGCACATGTTGATTTCAGACATATATCTCTCTATCTATCTCTATTGAATGTATGAAAATTGTGTTATTTTCTTTCAGTTAAAAAACATTGAATAAATTACGAAGAATTTCAGTATTGTACGAGTAAATTACACCATTTTCGTATGTATAATTTGCAAACAAAGATATAGAAGGGAAAGATTCTAGGTCGGAAGAAGTGTTTCCCTTTGTAGTCAACAAGTGAAATTGAATTTTTCATATAAACTCCTGCAGCTTTCCATCCACTATGTCGCGAATAAAGGTTAATAGAGGCTTCATCCAGCGGTTACGCGAACCAAGCGACCTGCAATGCCGAGCACAAGCCAATATGGCGGCGGCCCTACCTGTCAAAAACGCTTAAACTCGCTCAACTTCAAGCACGGATAACCGTGGAACCAGCGAATTCCTCGCCTTAAAACTTCGATTTTTCGCATTTTCTCGTCAAGATGTACAGGATTATATAGTGAAAAGTTAACAGTTTCTGGGTCGCCAAGCTGAAGTTTAACCATTATTCAGATTTCATAGGATTTTCAACGTACACTAGAATGACTGTATCTTGCCAGTATTTCTATTTTTTAGGACAGTGATGGCACCGTGGCTCGAGAGAAGGGAAAAGGAAGTCGAGTGGAGAGATTCTACAGATTCGAGGGGAGCACCGTATCGATTCAAAGGGACAGGCCTGTGATTCCCTGAATGGACTAATCGAAAAAGAATGAAATCGGATCGCGATCCGCTTGCGCCGGGGCGAATCGCAGTGGAGCGGGGTAAACGGTTCGCTCCGGGAACTTCGGAAGAATTTCATCGGGAAGCTGTAATGAATACGGCACGCTGCTGATGCAGAATTTAAGAGGTAATTAAGTCCGAGTCCGTGGGGCCGAGGCTCTGGCCCCGATACCGAGTGGAATGCTGTCGATATCGACGACGTTTTTGAAAACTATTTATTGCCTCTCTCTCGTCAATGTATCGACCATCTATGAGCTAATTCAACGGGAACGGACTTCATTTATTCTATCCAGTTAAAATGCTGATTCGCTATTCGCCCGCATGGCTAATGATCTGTCAATCGTGCCCGCGCAAAAATCTAATTTATCGCTGCTGCGAACCTTTAAGTAGAATCTATTGCCCGCGAAAAATTAATTAGCGCGACCCCGACTTCTGCGTTTATTCGAACGCTGAGTAAGAGTAACTTCGTTACAGTAGAGACGTTTCATGAATTTCAAAACGCTGTTGCAATAGTTTATAATTTATCTAAATTACCAGTAAGAGAAATACATTTTTATTTAACAACTGCTTGTTGCAATTTTTATCTTGCTCAAAGGTCTATTAATTAAGTCACTTCGACTAAATAAATACAATAATTCAATTAACATGTTTAGGTACATAATAAATTTGAGTTTAAAAAATCAATTTACTTATGATTTTTTCTATTTTTCCGATTCAGAGACATTCTACTGAATTCATAAAACGAAACAGAAATTTTATATGATAAAAGTATCCATCTAAAAAATTAAAAAAAAAAAACATACCGAAATGTAATTCCACTGAATAAATGCATAAACTGATACATTAAATGTGCGTTTGTAATATTGTACTTGCCAGTTGGCCTGACAAACTGAAATAAACCAACAATAATCGTAACGACAATAAAATAGCAACAATTATCGGAACAATAAGAGCGGAGCCATACAGAAAAGGTTAACTAATTAACGAAAAAATTATTGACTTCGGGCAGACCTTTGAATTCTCTGATTTTCATATTATAATCATGCGAAACACAGGGAAACAAAATGGCAGCGTCACCGGAACCATCGACGAGCACTGTTCCACCGCTCACGGGTCTTTATGCAAATGAAAATTCATCCCCATCCCCGTAATTGGAATTAATTGGCAACTCATGCCTTTTATGACAGATTTTATCCGGCAACAAATATAATGAAAAATTCGCGAAACCTTCATTAAAGTTTCCATTTTGTTGTATTTTGCACAGGCCAGACGCCGCGCGACGCGTAAAATCCGTGGTACAGTGTCCCATTTCGACGAGATTCCCATTTTAATATTTTACGGCAGCTGTAAATAATAATGGCAGAAAATTAAAATGAAATCAAAGTGTCATTAACCCACGGACGGACGGACACGTGCATGCAAATTCTTTTTGTTAATATTTCATTCTGTCACAGGAGGGAACATACACTTTTTCGATAATTACGGTTCGTGACTATTTTAACAAAAATTTATTACGCGCCGGTATAATTTCAGCAAAAATGATTCTGCTGCAGCGCAAATCTTAAACGAGCTTCGAGCACCTCAATTTTTACATTTCACAGCTTTCATGGTTATTTCGACATACGAGAGAAATATTTTTTGAAGAAGATTTCTTCCGGAACATACATTAAATAAAAACAGTATTAATCGTCAACATGCAGGTTTCCCTGCATTTTTTACGAGTTACTTGTCGTAATTAATTTCGAAGTTCCCGTCCGAACAAATAACAGAATCGGGCGTCAGTTTGACCTAAACCGATTCAGCGAAATGAAGTTTTATTTCGCCGCTCGCGACCGTCGCTCGCCTAACACCATTTCCCATTGTCCATCATTTAATGAATTCCCAATCCCGCGGACCGAAAACATGAGAACGACAAGCCTCTAATAGCGCTCGCGCGCGTAGCATTTTCCGAAAAAGCCAACGGAGAGAAAAGAATCGATCGTCGATTCAATACCGGCCGGCCGCCTATTGATACCGGCCGGATGAAAGAAAACGAATAGCGTTTTTTAATGAACAAAAATAACGAACTCTACGGGGAAACAACGGTCTCGTATTTACGAACGCAACTCGGTCGATTTTTTGTTTCAGTTTTTAACGCATTCGAAACACAGGAAGAGAGAGATCGAGAGAGAGAGAGAGAGATAGAGAGAGAAACCATAGAACGAAAACAACAACTGAGAACAGCAAAAGCTCGCGAATTAATATGAATGATTTTGACGCAGCGCAGTTTCCGGTGGGAGTGGGAGGGGGGGGGGCAGGGAAAAAAGAGAAGAAGAGGAAAAAAAAATCGCAAATAAAGTAACGCCGTGGATCGGGGGCCGGATTACAATTTCGAGCTGCGCAGAAATAAAACGGGTTTTACAATTTGCCCGTCCGACGGTAATAAAATTCCCCGGATTCGATACATCGCGCGGAAAACGGCGTTTCCAATACGCGGACTAATAACGCGCAAAAAAACTGGTCCCTCTCCTCGCGCCATAAGATTTTTATTGCTGAAAATCGACGCGATCAAATTCAATTTTAAATCACTCTCTCTCTCTCTCTTACCGACATTCTCGTCGGCGATTAAATTAAATAAACCGCTGTCACACTG
>CM052138.1:13844081-14001785 GCA_028454255.1 Halictus ligatus | reverse complement strand
ACCGTATAATCGACGTAAATAATTCCTAAATTTTATGAGGACCCACAGTATCGTAATTATAATTTCTGGGACGGGTCAAAGCGATACAGTATCACTGTAATAAATTCTTAACCAATTATTTTCGACTTCAAGCCATTTTTCTAAGACATTTTTCAGGACAACTGTTCAACGTATTATTAAATAGTTTTACTGTCATTTTACTGGAACGAAAGTGCATCGAGTAAAGCGCGGAAGCACAGTCGACCATCACGACGGATTCGTGTACGAACGACGACACAATACTGCTATTAAGCTGCTAGGCGAAACGTCGAATGTTCGTGAAGCGGCGTAGCAGAACTGTAGCCAGATAGACGGACAGGGGTTTGGGGGGGAGGGGAGGGGAGGGGCGTCGGAAGGCAGAGGTAATATTTGCAGCCATTAGGAAGCAATTAGCCAAACCTGAGCAGTCCTTTCATCTTCGACGAGCTAAATCCGATACTCGTCGGCGAAATATTTAGCGTAACGGGAGCTTCCGACTTCCGCCGCGAAAACAGAAACCGAAACCGAATCGTCGTGAACGCCCCCACCCGTGCATGCTCCGACGTTTGATCGTCGTCGGGTGACATTTTAAGCGGCGTTGAACGCGAGAGATCCTCCCGAAAGGTATTAAACGGTTCGCGAACGTGAAAAGAGAGAGAGAGAGAGGTACCCCGGGAGAATCGTCCCGTTTTATCGGCCGGAGATTCTTCGTTTAGATTCGATGAAAATTATGTACGGGATCGGACGACGGAAACGGGTCATCCGATAATGGATTCGGTGTGCAACGGTACGGTTGTGTCGGTGCGGTGGAAGTTACTAAGATTGTTGCGGGCGATGGTGAATCATCGTTTCTTGAATCTTTCCTCGGTGTATTTATAGTGAAGCCGTGAGAGACGTGTGCTACTGAAAACGTGATCCGATTAAGACGTACTCGTGTTATGACCTTATCACTAGACTGTGGACCTTTACGCGAAAGAAAAATATTCTGTATCGATTGTGCGAAGCAATATTTTTAGATTTCTTACATTTTTTACTGTTTCATGCGTCGCGCTATTAATTTCTTCGTAAATGCATAAAAATATTGAACGGTGACAGTGACAATAATAAGTAAGAATTTTTTGACAGCTAGAAATCGTTTTAGAAGAACAGAAATTTCGGTTTAATTTTAATCACAATTTCTGTAAAATGATGCCTAAAATGTATTTACGAAGAAGCTAACGCTATAACAATTGCATTGTATTAAAATTGTTACTTCTACCAGAGATGTGGACATAGTAACCGATTCTTATTGAATATTCTGTCTGGCTATGTCTCACCGTATCCCCTTCCTGTCGACGAGCTTATGCTCGAGTCCAACGAGTAATCAAAGACAGTTACCTGGAACAGAAAATTCATAGAATCAAACTTTTGGTACCTTGAATTACAATATACATATTTGACTATTTTTTAAATATATAGAAACCTTCCCGATTTTTCATTTCAAAATTACCCTTTTATGCTTGTACCCAGAAATTCGAATTTTGCAAACGGTCCACTAAACTTTTTGGCCAGACTGTAGAATGACGAAATTAATTGAAATTGAATTAAAACAAAATGATCCTTCCGGAAACGTGAAGCATAATACGATCACAGAAGTACTTTCATAATTAACTTCTCAACAAACCAAGCCCAACACCCAGACAAATCTCCACCCCCGTCGACCTTGACTTCATCCGAACACCCTTCCGAAACTTCAACTTCCCGGGAACAGAACTTTCTCGTCTTTTTCCTCCCAGGAATTCCCAGCATCCCCCAATTTCTCCGTTCACCGTATATAATCCCGAACACCTCTGTCGAATTCGGCCGTCCTCTATTAGGTCGCCGTATTTGCCCATTAAAGGCTCCGCGATCTCCGATCCGTGAGGAGAAAACGAGCACTTTTAAAATTCCGTTTGTACCGGCGGAGGGTGCGAGCCGACCTCGGTGTTAGCGGCACCTCCACCCCCTCCCCCGCAGTGCGAGGGTGGCCGGTCGAAAACTCCGGGACACGTTCGCCGATGTCACAGACACAATTTACGCGTCCCTTTTCCGTGCCCGGTAGCCTCCCGATCCTTTCTCGTTCGAAAAAAGGCTGTCCGCGATAAAAGGAGCAACGGAAAAAAAGAAACAGGACCCCGGAAACGGGCTGCACTGACAAAGAACGGTAGAGAGACAGAGAAACGGTGGAGTAAAGAGATAGAGATCCGGCTTTCGCACTGCAAATTCACGATTTCCCAGATCATATTTATTTTTCACTAATAATTCTTTGCCGGAGCCCGGGAGAATATTTTCGCACAGGCAAGACTTACTTCAAATGACCTCGGGAATCGCTCCGTTCAAGGCAGTACATTTCCAGGACACACTGTACATAGCTCCGCACAAATGGGAGAAAATTTGAGGGGTGGTTCTCCAAAATAATGTAAGACGAAAATGAAGAATAAGAAAATTGAGATTTTGGCTTAATTTTTTAGTCATTATCAGTTGAAATTCCGCCTGAAATACGGCAACCCGATCAACAGAGCTCGCACCCAATGCTTAGGCTCTGACGTCACACACTATAGCCGTGTTGGCCGGGTTGCCGCATTTTAGGCGGATTTTTAATTGACAATAACTGAAGAATGAAGCTGAAATCGCATTTTTTTTATTCTTCATTTTTGTTTTATATTGTCGCGGAGAACCACCCCTTAAATTCTTTCCCCATCTGTAGTCGATCACCCTGTATAATGGTACTCTCATCGCTGCTTGAGGCACTTTCGTGTGTACGAGGGGATTATTGTTGCCAGAAAGATTGATAACATCCACCAACTCCAGGAAGAAACCGCTTCAATAGGAAAATACACATTATACTACACTCTTCCTTCAGATTACGTTCTCTCAATTTTAGTAGTAGCTTCCGACGAAAATTCGCAAACATAAAGCAAATTATTCGCCTGTTGAGCGCGAAGTCAGTAGAATTGGCACAACTTCTGATAGAATCACGACAAAATGGTGTCGCGTTATTTCATTCTCGCGTCACCCGCGAGATGAATTTTCTTTGCGCAAGGGGGAGGGGAATTTGGTCTGTGAAAAGGGGTAGTTTAATCTTCGAAAAGGTGGATTTAATCCGTGTGAGGTTTAATTTGGAGTGCGACACTTGTATATGGTGAAGTAGAAAAGTGGAGAGTCGGGGGAGAAAAAGAGATAGGGAAGCAGGGATACAGGGAAAGGGGAGTGAAATAGAGGGACAGAGAAAGAAACAGAAAGAGGGGTTGGGGGAGAGGGTGGGAAACGCGAAAAGAAGAAAGACAGCAGAAAAGGGAAAAAGCGAAATGGCGCCCGACAAAAGGTCACAAAGAGGACCGATAGAAATTGCATCATCATCGGCCGGCGAAATAGTAGCCCAGATGGAGATTGCCCGGCCGGGTGTCCCCCCGGATTAAACTATTGCGGAATGAATCTCTAACCGCGGTGCACTTCGCACCGGTTCGCACCGGTTCGCAGAGGTTCGCCGGGTTTCCCAGAGGGGGTTCGCGGCGTCGGAGCGTCGGCCGAGCCTTTTGATTTGAATGTAAGAGCGATTTTCCGTGCAAGAAGCTTGAAAATGTAAAAGCCATCCGCTCGAGGGTTAGCGAGCCGAGGAGAAGAGAGGGTAGAGGGTCGAACGAAGAGCGGAGAACGAGATGGAGAGGGAGATAGAGAGAGGGACAGAGGGGGAGAACGGAAGAAGGGTCGTGGAGAAAGAGGGAGGGAGGAGAAGACGGTGGGAACAGAAAGGCGGATAGGTGAGGCTCGGGGTAGGAGTAACATAATTGCTTTTGCAAAGGAGGTCGCAAATTTACCGTTCACAGTCGGTCAGCGCGGCTGAAAGTGTCTTCTCGAGCGTAAGCTTTTTAATACGAATCCGAGAACTACTTCTGGTTTTGAAAGCGTCGAAGGAGATCGCTTTCCATTTTTCTCTCTCTCTCTCTCTTCTTTTCTTCTTCTCTTCTTCTCTTCTCTCTTCTTCTCTCTCCACCATTCCTCTTCCCCTCTGCCAGGCTCGCTTTCGCATCCAGGGTTTTATCCACCAACCTTCGTACTTTTCATCCCGTTCTTTTCTTCCCGAGGCCCAAGTTTGCTGGTGCCGGGCCACGCCAACCGCTTCTTCTTCTGGCCGGCTATCGATTACCGATATTTATTGCCACGCGGTCAGCGTGCTTCACCTATATATGTTCCCCGCGACCATGCGCGTACGTGTCCGTGTGTTTGCCGATGCAGGCGACGTTAACCGATCGCGCTCTCCACGGTTCGCCGAACGAGCTGCGAATCGCGGGGACCACCTGCAGACACGCCGCGACGCAATTCGCCGCGGAGAGATTAGATACGGTGCGCTGCGGGTGCAATTTCGAACTGCGTGCTGGGCTGTCTTTAGATTTTCAGGCTGATTGTAACCGTGTCGGGGTGCCGAGTTTTCGATGGGATGAAACGTCGTTCGGAGGTTTTTCAGTTGTTCTGCAGAAAGGGAAAATAAATAAAACACACATGTTTGTTTCTTTGTTGCATACACACTATTCTTTGAAGAAAATTAATGAAAACTGAAGAAGTTCTGAGGTATGTATCCGGAAAGTATTTGAATATAAAATTTCTCATTTTCGGGAAATTACAGCAAATTCTCGATATTTGTCAGCAACACGGGTCTTGCCAGCGACATGTATCGTCCAGGAGACATACTCGAGTTACGTTTACATTCCTTGATGTTCGATTCCTCTCGATCTTCGCAGCCCCTGGTGGACTGTACTCAGCGGTAGTGGGGATAATTTCGCGACGTTTATCATCCAGGCCTCGACGACATATACAGAGAAATCAGTGTATTTAAATTGTAATTTTGTAAGAATTGGGAGACCATCATTGTTCAATCGTCGACAGTTTCTCGAGAGTAGAAAATTTAGTGTCGGATAGTTTTTGAAACCATAATGAACAAATACACATCTTCTTTATTTAAAACCTTGTTATTTAAAAATCGCTTGAAAGAAGAACTATATGCAGATAAAACCTGTTATACAGGGTGTCCTAAAAATGCACTTCCTTGAAATAGGTCCCTCAAATATGACCACGGCGAAGGAGTCACCCGTTCGATTGTCAACTGTTCTCCGGAGATGAATTCAATGCGAAACAATTGAACATTGTTGAACCGTCTGCAGTGTCATAAAGGGTAGTTGCCGGTTTTAATTCCGACAGAACGGAAACGTAGAACGGTATTTTCGTGCCCAGTCGAGCAACTCCGGAACAACGAAACAGAATCGAAAGGGAACAGCTTCTCGCACGAATCCGGATCCAATTCTCGCGGAATTATAAAATTCCGGACGATACGGGGGCCCGGTGTTTCTGTCTGTTGTTGCGAGCACGGTGACGTGGATACGACGGTTCCACGTGATCGCGAGTGCCATTCGATCAGCAGGCGAAACGTTCGCTCGACACGCGTCCTCGGCTTGTTCGCGTTTACGAGCTTTCATGGTGCGCCCGCGCAAGAGAGAGAGAGAGAGAGAGAGAGAGAGAGAGAGAGAGAGAGAGACGTATGTGGACGCGGCGTGCCACGTAACAGAAACGGGGCTCGCGAAATGCAGCCCGGGTAAATTGCGGTTCTTATAGCGCGCTCGCTCGTAAACATTCATATCTGGGGGCCCCGGCTCGAACGTATAATCGCCCGGCGAAGAAAACTACTTTAACGATGAAAAATCTGTGGAATTATCGCGACGTTTCCGCCTCGATCGTTCCGACTTGTGCGGTCGGAGCGATTGCGTTCGAGATACGCGAGAGAAATTGAATTTTTATTGCAGCACTCCGTCTAATTGTTAATATCACGGCTGTAAACTTCGACGTTGTTAGGAATTTAACCCTCGAACTCCTCAGAGGTGTGGGCATATGCCTAGATACAGTGAATTCTCGATATATGTCAACAACACGGGTCTTGCCAGCGTCATGTATCGTCCAGGAGACATACCCGAGCCGTGTTATGTTGACACTCCCCGACGTACACCCCACGGTAGTTGGGATAATTCCGCGACATTTGTCAGCCAGGCCTTGACGACATATATAGAGAAAAGAGTGTATATTATATTCTTATGTAGGATGTTCCTTTTATATTGAACATCTACATTATTTCTGTTACTATTAACAGCAGGAAAAAGTGCCTAAGATTCTTAGATAACAATATACAGTGACTTCTCTATATATGTCAACAACACGGGTGTTGCCAACGTCATGTATCGTCCAGGAGACATACCTAAACCGTGTTATGTTTACACTCCACGCCCCTCAGGGGGTATAACCCGCGGTACTGGGGATATTACCGCGACGTTTATCATCCAGGCTTTGACGACATATATAGAGAAATCACTGTATTTCGCTACAATTTGCCTCTGATATAAGGTGATGGCTCCAGACGATGGCTGAAGAATTTTCTTCTTCCGGAATAGAAAGAGTCGTCTTATATCGGAATAGAATTGTACATATTGACAGTCGCCAGAGCTTATCCCCACCGCGACGGGTCACGAATGACTCCGGCATAGCATGCGGTGTGGTGGAAGGCGTGCCTAGTGCCGGGCTTGCTGCCAAGGCGAATTCAAATTTCGTTGATTTTCCAAAACTTGTCGGACGTTCCGTGCTGCGCTGTAAGCTTGTTATTACGAGGGGAATTTATGCTTTTAATAATAACAATTCCGCCTGGGGTGAATGGATCCGGCAAAGCGGTCGGGAAATATTTTTGTACTACGCATCTCGCCGGTGTTCTGCTTTTATGATGTATTTATACTGTATGGTGGTATCAAAAGCCGCCGAAACGGCTAGTGCTTTCCTTTGCGAACGCTCTCGCATCTCTTCCTGTTGTAATTATTGTAATTATCGTTCGAGAATGCTCGTTACTCTGTTTAATAGGTACGTCGGCTTGGAATAATTATAAAAATTACAAGAGACCGAAGTAATATAAAGTAATATAAAGATGTGAAAGTCACAGTTTAGTTTTTAGAATAAAGGCCACGAGATAACGAATGCATTTGACACATGACGTTAATTAAACGAAACATTGTTGAACCACGGATTCCTGAATTTGTTCGATAATTTTCCACCGCGTTCCGATGTGTTTATTTATTCGCTGCGTTCCCTCTTAATTTTTGGTAACCATTTGCACATTTCCCTTGGTTCTGATAACATTAATTTCATAATGTGGAATTACCGTAATATCTAGGCCTCCTATTTAGCAGACGCATTAGTATGCTACACCAGCTGGACATATCCTCATGCTCGGATGACGTGTGCAAAATTTGAAGATGATCCCCGAATGCAGCTGCAGTTTCTGGGTTACGGTGCAGTGTATCTATTTACGTGTTAAAATTATTTAATTGTGTCCACTGGCGGACAATATCAGTTTCACTATGACCAGATAGGATTTATCCTCGCCATATGTTAATGTAACATTAGTAAATTTGATCACAGCGGGCACTGCGTAGCCCGACAGGAAACAATGAGGTCGCGGCCCACTTTTTAAACAATGCGTTTCTCGCGTTTTCGTTAAAAGATATTTTCAGTAGACAATACAACTTCCATTCATTTCCATTGAAGCCGAATATTCTGTAAATTTTAATCGCATCGTTTCGAAGAACGTTGCCCGCGTGCACAATGGTTAAAAATGTATCACCGACCTTGTGCAACATGGACAAAATTCGAAGACATTTCCCAAATGACGCTGCAGTTTCTGGGTTACGCTGCAGTGTATCCATCCATCTATTAAAATTTTACAGTTGCTTCTATTGGCTTAGCAGGAATGAAATATAGGACTCACTGTATCCAGATAAAATTATTTCGTATGAATTATTCAACTTTTATTCCAACACGATTTCCACGTTCGTCCTTTGACAAGCAATCACTGAGGGAGAGAGAGAGTTACTAAAATTTTCCATCAAGAAAATGACTAGAAATTGTACTGAAATTGGAGAATGTAAACATTACATTCTTTCCTTTAGATTGTTCACAGAACACGACATAATTAGACTGGAGATTTTTATGTACCATAGCAATTGTATTAATTGCAAAACAAAGGAGCTACACAGACTATTTTTTTAATAGTTGTATCAAGTTGAAAAACTGAAACAATGCTATTGAATTTTTCAAATTTTTCTACTGTTTTCTAAGTCATCCGCAAATTTCTTTCATAAAAGCATAAAATCCGCAGTGTATTAATTACATATTGACGCTCGAACGTTTCTCAAAAAATTGTTGTGAAAAATATTGTTCTACCAGCTTCTCACTCTTTCCTAATCCTATCTTTCTCACTGCTTATTCAAAGAAATATACATAAAAAGATTATCAACTAGATTTATTGAATAATTTCCCTTTAATTTGTATAACTAAATTTGAAAAGGTGTTTTTAGACCCTCCCCGAAAATAGTTGCAAACCGCGTGGTTCCATCATTTTCTCACCCTTCTCCCCCACGATTCTCACTATCCCACTTTCTCTGCGCCGCTTCCCCCATCCTCCGCCGTCTCCCCTCGCAGCAGCAGCAGCAGAGAAAAAAAAGGTAATGTTATTATTAAATTTCCGAGATTCAGTGAGGACCGGCGAAATGAGAGCGGCGCGCGGCAGAAGCGGACGTTTCGTGTCGATCAATCACGGCGCGGCGAAACGGTGCCGGAATTTTAAACCGTCCGCGAACCGAGAAAAGGATAGAAAGAGAGAGAGAGGGAGAAAGCGAGGAGGGTGGGAGACACACAGAGGGGTGGATGCTGGTGAAAAAAAAAGAACATCGTCGTGCATACGTAAAGTTGTCGGCCGCAGGAGCCGTCCGTCGCTCTGCTCTCCGGGGAAGGGAGACAGGTGACGGGTTCGGCGGGGGTGGTGGGGGGTGGGTTGGCACGGGTACGAGTATATGGGCACGGGTGAACGAAGATCCGGTAAATACCGGGCGAAACACTCGATAGAGTCTAGCCGAGGGTGGATCTCGCGTAGAGAGACGGATTCTATCGGGGCACGGCACCCTTCACCCCGATTACTCTCTCGCAGCCTGCACTCGACTTCGACACGGGAACGCTTTTTCCTTGATAAATTTAATTTACATCGACTTAACTCGGGGCCCGGGGCCACCCCGAGACCGGCAACCAGCCGCGCATTAATCGTTAACGACTACTTTAGAAATATCAACCCCCGAGCAAAACCGCCCGAACCGGCGAACTTCTGCTTTAGGCTTGACGCCGTATCGATTTCGGTAAACGCGGCTCCTCTCGCCGGGAAATCCCGCCGATATGTCTGACAGCGTTTTCCGCGCGCGCACTATGCCCGCGGAACCGTTTCGCTCGCCGACTAAAATAGAAACGTCTTTTGTCCGCCACCGCGAAAGTTCGACGACAACCCCGTTAATCGACGCCGTTCTTTCTGTCGTTACAGTCATTGCTCGATACGTGTCAACAACGCGGGTCTTGCCGGCGTAGTGCCGGAGCCGTGTTATGTTTACACTCCTCGACGGGGTCTCCCAATAGTGGGGATAATTCCGAGACGTTTGTCATCGAGGCCTTGGCGACATGTATTAGGTCGACCCATGAGTGATCAATTATTTCGAAATCTAAAACAAACTTTGTGGTAAATTCAGGTTTCTATTTCTTAATTTATTATACAATCTCTCTATAATGATTATCAAGGACACTTCCTGCAAATTTTTCATCCCTCTCTTCTAGCAAATTTTCTTTGTTGTTACCGTTGCATTAAATCCCCTATGAAAATAAAAAAGCATGCAATGACGAATATGATCATCGGAAGGTACGGACGTCGCCATTTTGTTACAGGGTTGTAAGCAAATTATACTTTTTAGAATATTTTGAACGCAGGCTGCTTTACCGAAAACTCTCTTCAACGATCGGTGCAGAACTAAAGGCGAAACAAATTCTTTGCAAATAATTGATTACTTATGGCCACCCCTAATATAAAGAAATCACTGTACATCAAAGTCTGAAAGTTGTTAGTATACACTCGGTAACAGAGGGGTGATATTATTGGTCGCTCAGATAAAAAATAATCGTGATACAATTGTTATGTAGTAATCTTCGCACTTGAACTGCGTCGAAGAAAATTCTTGAGCAAGGGGAACGAAAATAGGGCGGGACACTGTCGGACAAGGGTAGTTCTGTTCCGTAAAAAGCACAGCGTGTACACGGTGTGCCGGAACACGAATCGGCCGGTCCAATTTACAGTCGGAGACGGTGTTCGGCGATATCTTTGCCGTTCGGCAGGGCTGTTAGAAGGGTGGTAAGCGCGAAAAGTATACGCGCCACCACGTAGGGGAAATAAATTAGGTGGCTTGGAAACGAAGACCCGGAGCCGAAGACAGAGTCAATTATCGAGGAGCCCATCGGTCTCCAGAGGCCATGGAGTTACGGAGCACCGTCGATATGGCGTTCTTCCACTCTCTCGGCTGACCGCCCTGGAAACGAGCAACGGGACGACCCCGAAAACTCGCTTCAGATATTCCCCTACAGATCCGACGCGAACCTGTTTCGATCCTAATGGGGGACTAAGTTTATTTCGAATTTACGGTCTGATTTAATTCGGAGCCTCCCGAAAGCGACGGCGTCTTCTGCGAAGTTGATTTAGACGCTACGCCGTCGGTTCTGCTCGAGTCTGACCCCGGTTAGACAAGGAATGGGTCGAAGGCTAGTTTTAAATCCAGTTAACTTCGATCGAAAATGGTTGGGGTCTGATCGGTGAGCTCGGAAGCGATTCAGAGGTGATTGAATGAAAATAAACAGACAATTTGACTGATTCAGCTTAGAACGCAATTAAACCTGGTCGAATGAAAACTATACTTCGATCGCGCTTGCTCGATGCAGGTCTCGCCTGGACAAAAAATAGTTCTAACTATTATGTTGTTTCAAATCCAGTTTAATTACACAGTATTTATTTAAAGAATCGGACTTGTTCTAATTTAAAAACTATTCTAGATGCACGTCCTGTCAAGTATAATGGAAACAACATGAAATACGAGCAACGTTTGTTTTATTAATAATGGTAAAATTAAGTAAAACGTGAGACTTCGAGTGTAAATCCAGTTCTACTCCAATCTGAGGTACGAACTCGATCAAACTCTGACCTGATTCAATCCCATCTAATAAAACAGTGAAACCTCGAGGTTAATGGAATATATATCGAGACGCAAAATTAAGGGATCACTAAATTTTCGATGAAAAATGGTCGATATTCAAGTTACGACTTCATTAAAGAAATCGTGGTGCACCCCGCTGGCACACTTTTCTTTCAAAGTGCAATAAAACGGCGTCAAAAAATCGTAAATCAAGTTTTAAGAGGTCGTTCCAAAGGGAAGACTATAATCTTTAAATCCATGGTGATCTCACTCTTGGAAAAAATTGTTCAATCATCATAGACGTATTCCAACTTTCGGAAAGGTGAAATTGTTGAATAGAAAATAGTGTCTTCACCTTCCCACCTCCCAGCATGATGCAAAGATATTTCTCAAAAAATGGTCTAACAAGATGAAAGTAGAACCTTCGAAACGAATCCACACAAAATGTCCTACGATTTTGTTTCACAGAGTTATCTACTGTTGAATATCAATATTATAATATTTGAAAATTCCATCAGAATTGACTAGACAATCTAATTCAGACAAACCTAGTCGAAACCTGTTTCGGAGCAACTTGGACCAGTCTGAGACCTTTCCCAGGTCTCGGCGATACTCAACAGTCCCCCATGAATTGACTTGCCTCGGAGACAAGTAGTCGAATCGAGGATAAACTCGGCCTTTTCACAGACCAAGATTATCCGCAACTCCAATTTAGCAAGAACTCCATTCAGTCTTGGTAGGGAGCGCATTCATTGGGTTTCTTCGTTTCTATTATTTTTAATTACATCTCCGGGGTTTGCACACGTTCTCTAGGAAGCATCAAGAACACTCGTTTATAACGCGGCACTTGTCTCGCGTCAAGAATGGACCGAAATTTTTCATTGGGCGCCGCGCAATCTATTTAAATGAAGCGTGCAACGAGCACAGTTGTTTGTCCATTGACCGAAGCGTCCGGGTTCTTTAAGCTTGTTTTCATTTCCAGCTTTCATGAAACTCGAATGCCGTGTTTACGGATACGGCCGACGCCGACGCCGCCGACGCCGCCGCCTGCCCCGGCAAATGTAGTTATTCTTCCTCGTTATCGTCTTTCTTCCGCATCCGCCAGGAACACAGGCCGGCCAGGAAAACGGCTGAAGGATTTCATTAGCAAGTATGTTGCTGCGCTTCGAGCGTTTTCGCGCAACCACGCCGGACTCCGCGTCTCCGTCCGTCGACTTCCGTGAATAATGAACGCGTTGTCGGTTTGATTGGACGATCGAATAGCCTCCGCCTAATGCTGCCTCACGGCAGACTTCCTGGAACGAGCAACTGCCACGGACACTGGATCAAACGGCCTTTCTGCGATCAATTTTAATCAACACGCGGAAATTCAGAACGCCCGACCATTTCTTTACCTATACCACTTGCAGTCTCTTCCTCCCTCGCCCACTTAGTGCTCGCATTTCTCTAACCCAATACCCGAGAAATTTCATATTTCGCGACAGTTAAATTCACTTGGGAACAGCACACTCGATTCACGCAGAATTTATTGACCTATACCACTTAATGTGATCTCACCGCCTGAACTCGGTGTTTGTGATTCTACTTCGATACTCCTTCAAACAACTTCTATTTAAAAAGGACGATTCTTGAGAAACTTCGAATTCTGTGCCAGCAAAATTGAGCTATACTACTTATTTCATTGAGCTGTACTACTTACAGTAGTCTCAGTATCTGAACTCAGTATTTGTGATTCTACGATTATAATTCTATTCACAATTTAGATACCATGATACAATTTTACATCTTTTATTAGTGAAGTTTGCGCTATATTAAATTCAATTGAGACAGCGTTTATTGACCTATACTACTTGTAGTATTATGTATTACGGCCTAAACTCGATGTTTATGATCGTGGGATGACACTTCAGTTCTTATTGAACCATACGTCATAAATACAATTATTCAGAAATTTAGCAATGTTTATTCTGCTACACTAAAATTCACTTAGGCAGCGTTTATTGACCTACACTACTTGTAGTATTATGTATTACGGCCTAAACTCGATGTTTATGATCGTGAGATGACACTTCAGTTCTTATTGAACCATACGTCATAAATACAATTATTCAGAAATTTCGCAATGTTTATTCTGCTACACTAAAATTCACTTAGACAGCGTTTATTGACCTATACTACTGACTAGTTCTTTCACGATCTAAATTCCTTGTATACGATTCTAGGATGACTTTATCAATCACAGTGCAAATCTAACTGTTAAATGCACATCCATTTAATAAGAGGCTCGAAGGCAAGATCCGCAGCGACTTTTAATCTACAAAAATGAATCTACTCTATCCCGAGAGCATCTCAATAAACTCGACTTCGAAGCACCGAAAAATAAAGTTTTACACGGGCGGTACGAAGTTTTTCATTATATAAAATTACGAAGTTTCCCATAATATAAGTTACGAAGTTTCTAAAAAAATTTTTAAAACTCGCACACGTATGTATAGCTTGTAGCCGGGGTCGCACCTATCCGGGACAGGTTCCACGCGATAATCGTTGATTGCGACGATCGTAACGTCAGGATGGCGCGAGAGGCGAGCGTCGTCGTCTATCGTAAGAAAGTTACGTCGAAAAGCAGCGCCCCACCTGTTATTTGCGAAGTTCCAACCTCGTTTCGCGGCTAGTTTTCCTGATATTTAATCAGCGAGTTCCAAACTCGATAATAATGATTGCGTTACTCGCAACGATTTTATCTCTGCCGAGCCGCCGGCTCGTTACTTCGACGTCGGCAGACGACGAGAAGTTTCGCGTTCGCTGCGACGAGTCATCTGTTGCTGTGCGTTTTCCGTAAACCGACCCCATTAAAACATGGCCCCTCCGAACGATTCAGTTCGAACGCGAACCTCCTAACGTTCGTTTACGCTCCCTTGAAAAATGATTTCACTCACCATTCCGCAAGCAATGAATGAAATTTGTACACACGTTGACAGCTGATAAATCACTTGATTTTCTATCCTTTCGGGTTTAACCGATCGCACTTTGACATTTGTGTACTCCCTGTATGCATATTTAGTTATAGTATATTTTCTTTTATTTTGTATCTTCGTGTCGAAGTGAAAATTGCTTTTGAGGTTAGGACTGGAAACTTTATTTTGTTTATTATCACAAGAATTAGTTGGTGGCAAGATAAAATATTTTTTCTCTATTACTAATTTATTATAGTTTTCTTATTACATATGTTATACATATGCTGTTGTGAATATTATTTAATAATGGATACCTAATAATATTTGACGTATTTTCTTATATTTTTATATTTATCTATAGCATATTTTCCTATATTTTATTATTTTTTGTATCTTCATGCCAAGGAGTTGAAAATTGGATGGCGTCAAGGCAAATTGTTCATTTACCTAAATTGTGTGTTTTGGAATAGAAAATATAGTTCTGAAATGTGTATAGAGATATTTCAACTTAATATTCATCTATATCGATATGGTAAATAAAAAAACAGTGGAATAGTTAAATTTCGTGTGAATCCACAAACTGTTCTACTGTAAATGCACATTGAATAATTATTTTTAGTTCTTATTTTTATTATCAATAGTTCAGCTAAGGGTTGAAGTAACACATGAAAATTTGAGCTACTTCTCGAACCTTTCTTGCCAGGAAAAATTAAGGAACAGAAGAATAAAAATGAAATTACAATTATTATAAAAGTCAGATTAAAAAGCGTCCATGCTGTTATTGCCCGGGCTAATATTTTTCACCGTTAATAAACATTCGCAGTTAAAGGCACAATATTTCCACGTTAACGTCGTTCGGGAATTCGAGGAGGTAATATTGACAGATTTAAAGAGGCGCGTAAATTCCGTCGGAATTAAAAGCTAGCCGATTAAAATTTAGGGGCTGTCAGTGAGGAATATTGACAGATTTACAGGGAGTAAATTCCGGCTTAATTAAAACGTATGCCTTTGCGCGGCGCGAGGTATATTTAAGAAGCCCGCGATTACATCGTCCGCGTAATCAGGAGAGTTCGAGGAACGAAATTGTCCTAATAAAATATTTCCTTAAAATGTTTTCCCGCGACCTGGCAACTATTTTCCCGGATAGCATCGGAAGGGTGAAACTTTCGCGGAGTAGTTTTATCGTCCGGGACTCTCGGGCCTCCGCGCTGAAAAAGAAATACGCAACTCTTAATTTTTCCCACTCCGCGCGGGAACTTTCATAAAAATCAACGTCGGATTTTTCTGCGGATATTCCCACCGAATCTCGAGGTAATCGTGGCGCAGATTTTTAAACCTTGAAGAAGGCGCGCGAGTAGTTAATCAACAATGATACTCGTTCACTTGTATGTACGTGGAAGTTTCATTTCCTGGAAGGACTTAAAACGCAGTTAACAAAATCAATGTTGCCTTTGGATGGAGAATAATTTCTGCTTTGTCCCTGGCCCTTTGACGCAGTTAAATCAGAATTTTATAAATCGTCTGTCTTGATTAATGCTTAATAACCTTCGATAATATTGTAAAATATTTATAACGACTAATTAAGGCTCACTGATTAATCAATGGCGAAATTAGGCTTCATTTTATTATAGGTATGAATCGTCGAGCAATCAATCGTTGAATAAATATATTATTCGCCAATCATTTTTAATCAAGTTAGATTTCGGTCGAAATTAAAATGAAATTCTATTTGATATACAATTTCAATCAATTCCACGCGTCAACATTATTTTAATCTCAATTCAAATTTAATTATTTTTGTTAATCTGCACGATTTCATTGTTTTTAATCTCCTGGTCACATTGGTGTCCGTTTAAATTGTGATAATAAAATAACAAAAATGTATCGAACGAAAATATGTAAAAAGAAAATTAATACGTGAGAATATGAATCCAACGATACATTATTTTGGTTGAATGAGGTTTTAATATCGTTGAGAAGACGAATGAAGTATTTTTTCTTCGCGGTAAACGATACTGGATGATGGATAAAGGCAAATGTAAATTGTTGGCAGAAGATCAGGATTAATCGAAACGCTATAGGAACATGTTTTTAAAGGATACCGACACAATCGACGACACCCACGATTGAAAGGCTCGAATGCCAAAACCCAAGGTATCTATCAAGTTTCATTGGTTAATGGTTAGCCGTTGCCAGTCAACTGACTGTAACCAGAGACGCTTGATACCGTAGCGATACTCCTTCTTTATTTTTAATACTCAGCCGTTGTTCAATTCGCATTCAAAACAACTTGCTGTGCATTCACAGTGCTCACAAAACGCCGACAAAATCGCAAGAACTTGCTCAACAATATAAAATTAAATTCATTCGATTTATGACTCAACTTTATCTCAGAAAACCAGAAAATCACACATGCTTACACACACGCATAACTTTTTAACTAGTGATCTCCTAGGATCGAAACTTGAATTTTCGCCACTTTATCGCCAAAATCTGCGAGATTATATTTAAGAAAGTTAAAAACTTCTGGTTTCCAAAAGTGAAGTTTGTCAAATAAAAAATAAAATAAACTCAATTACCTCATATTCTAATTCTAGATTCGAGCACTCAGAAATGCATCGAAACGTTTCATTCTCCAACGGAGCATGCCGGTGAAACAAAAAGTAATTCCAGTTTCAAATTATAATTGGCTAGGCCAATTAACTCCGGCATTGCAGCTGCCAGAATTGTTTATCGTCAACAAAAACATTTACGTAGCGAAGACAGATGTGTGTCTGGCAAATATTTTTATGCGTTGCGCTCTACCATGAATAGAATAAACGGAGCACGGTGTTTGTTATGTAGTACACTCGGAAACACACGTTTTAAAAATGCTTAAATCAAAATTAAATATAGTCAAAAATATTTCTGCCGGAGGACTGGGTTCCTGTAGGAGTATTTCACAAATCGGGAGGTCTCAACTTGACTCTAGCTCGAACAAAATCATACGGTCTCTATGCTTGTTTGCAAAAACAAAAATTTGGTGTCGAAACAACTTTCGTGTCCGAAATGAGAGTCTTTTGAATGGGAACGCGACGTGGCTCGTGGATCGGTATCGAGGGGAACGGTTTTATCGGCGACAGAATTTCCATTTTCATCAAAGACGGAAAGCGTCCGATGACTTATGGAGGACGGCGTATGCACTGCCGATCCCCCGTAAAAGCTACAAATGACACGGGGAACGTAGAGCGATATCCACGGTCTGATTCGCAGTACGTACGTCCTCCATGAAAGTTTTATAGGCACTCGCGTTTCGAGGTGCAACACGTACCCTGCCAATAACGATTGTCTCGTGCAACCGGCACACACCGCCTTGTAATGGAGCATGCACCCGGTCGCAATAACACGATAAACGATCCCCGAGTAACCGCTTAGCGGATACATCGTCCGTATACCGTATACGTATCCCGCCCTCTCGCTGGGAATAAAAAAACAAAAAACACACGAGGGACACGGAATAAGGATGCGCAACGCCAGGCTTTATCGTCGATACATTGAGTGTTGCCAGGTATTGAGAGACCGAGTCTCAACTGGCCTGACATTGATCCCGTTTATGCTGCAGAAAAACGAAAGCGTGCACCTTCGGCTGGCTTATGCGCTAACACCGTGTCCCGTGTCGTCGTTCTCACGACGATCCTCGTGGCTGCAATATTTTACTTCGAAAATGCACTTCGTCGAACAAGGTAAACGCCCACTTTCATTGACACATCTGAATACTTTTAAAAATATCAACATATTCTGTTCAACGTGCTTCAGTAAACGAAAAAAAAATCAATACTCAGTTTGCCCCTGCATTTTGCAATTCAGGCAGAAAGATCCGTAGTATTTAAATTGCAATTTTATTATTTTTATTTGATTATTTTAGGTCGCATGTAATTTCCTATTAGTCGGAGTGCAGGTCTTTGTGCAGAAGAAAAATTTTCTGAACATAATTTTTTCTCAATAATCGGAAGATAACATGCGCTACGCAGTATTGAATTTATTTGAAAAATGAGCAGACCTTCTGTTTAACTGAACAGATATGTATCAAGCAAATGAAAAATTGTTTCACGAACTGGGAGCTAATGAAACAGCTTTGTCCGTTTAACATTGTACTAGAAGTATCCCTGTACGACGAGATAATATTTAATTATACGGAAAAGTTTCAACCAGCCAGCGCAACGTTTCGAGGAAAATTCATTGTTCGCGGAACAAGCGAATAGATATTTTTGAGCGGCGGTGTACTTTGGTGCTGGTTAAACAACTTGGAAGCTTTTAATGGCTGCCGCAGAGCCCCGAGTAAAATGTATTATTCACGGAATTGAAGTGAGAGACTTATTTCGTCTCATGATTAAACGACTCACGCATTCTCCAGTAAATTGGCGAAGCAACCGTTTAATTCTGGAAATTATCTAACAATGAGACCTCGGTCATCGAGCTGAATTTAGAACGTTACCGAATTCCCGTTTAAAAGTTTTCAGGATACGGAAGTGTACACAATATTGCAAACGAACTCAATAAATGTAGAATTTACTACAAACTTATTTTCACAGCCTTCGTGTAATAAATATAAACGAGGATGACAATAAATTCTATTGAACTTTGAATTTCGATGCTTCTTGAAAATTTCTATAAAAATTTCGCTGATATGTGGCCAGGCAAGTAGAATGAGGTGGCTCATGGTCAGAGAAGTGGATTTGGTATAATGTCAAACACGTGGAATGAGTTTTCACTTGAATTATACGCATTTATGACAATTTTATTTAGTAACTCTAAATTCTATGTACAATTGAGATTACAATATATTATATTGTTATATTACTTTTAACAGATTAAAAATATTAACAAAGGAAATAAGCTTGTGTGTTCACTCCAGGTTGTTATAATGCAGCCTAGTTATCTCCCGTTCAAGCAAGTAGAATGGTCGATGATTGCAGTAGAGTCTTCTGGTCCGTGATCAGACAAGTGGATTTGATATAATGTCGAACACGTGGAATGAGTTTTCACTTGAATTTTACTCATTTATGACAATTTTATTTAGTAACTCTAAATTCTATGTACAATTGAGATTACAATATATTATATTGTTATATTATTTTTAACATATACAAAATATTAACAAAGGAAATAAACTTGTGTGTTCACTCCAGTTCGTTGTAATGCAGCCTAGTTATCTCCCGTTCAAGCAAGAAGAATGGTCGATGATTGCAGTAGAGTGGTCTGGTCCGTGATCAGACAAGTGGATTTGGTATAATGTCAAACACGTGGAATGAGTTTTCACTTGAATTATACGCATTTATGACAATTTTATTTAGTAACTGTAAATTCTATGTACAATTGAGGTTACAATATATTATATTGTTATATTATTTTTAACATATTCAAAATATTAACAAAGGAAATAAACTTGTGTGTTCACTCCAGTTCGTTGTAATGCAGCCTAGTTATCTGCCGTTCAAGCAAGTAGAATGGTCGATGATTGCAGTAGAGTGGTCTGGTCCGTGATCAGACAAGTGGATTTGGTATAATGTCAAACACGTGGAATGAGTTTTCACTTGAATTTTACTCATTTATGACAATTTTATTTAGTAACTGTAAATTCTAAGTACAATTGAGATTACAATATATTATATTGTTATATTATTTTTAACATATTAAAAATATTAACAAAGGAAATGAACTTGTGTGTTCACTCCAGTTCGTTGTAATGCAGCCTAGTTATCTCCCGTTCCAGCAAGTAGAATGGTCGATGATTGCAGTAGAACGGTCTGGTCCGTGGTCAGACAAGTCCAAGTCCTCCAACCATCCGACAAGAGTGTATTTACAAGATATCAGTTGCCTGGTATCAAATTCTACGTCAACTGTGCGAAGTTATGAAACAGCCCCTATGAAGATGGTTCTCTAGAATCTAAAATCAGATTGCAGGGATTCTAAGACAGCTGGCAATGAATAACGTTTAACTAACGACGATGCGAATTTTGTATCGCGTTTTCGAGCAAATTGACCACCGTCTGCGGGGTTCCGCAGGCTCGGGAGGAACGGCCGTGAATAATTTTACGGGCGAAGCGCTTCAGCGAAAAGAGAGACGTTGGCCCCTGCAGGATCGCCGAGGGCTCGGACGAGGCCGACCGTACGCCTCGTGTAACGAACGCCGCCGACGCTGAAATCAGATAAGAAGCCGCTTGATCGGTGGCCCACTTCGCCGACCTGTTTGCATAGCGGTACGGATGCACTTTAAATATATAATGGCGGAACCGCAGGGTAAACTGTCAGGGCCACGCGCAGTAATGAGACTCCGCACGCGCACACGATCGCGTACGATGTCTCCCTCGTCTCGGACGCCGCGAGTGCTATTTTCTTTTTTCTTCGCCCGCGGAGAACGTGTGCAGATCTTTCAAAGAGAATCTCCTTTCAGACGGACGCCCGTGTCTCCGGAAGTAAGCATTTGATCGGTCAAATCCGCCCGGAATGAATTATTACAATCTACTTCATTCTTAGATTCCACGCACTCGTGACATCTCGTATCTAAGGATTCATTATTAAAACGAATGTGTGACAGATAAGACCGTGAAGACATTCAGAGAATATTAAATTACTTCGAGCTTATTTAAGTTATTCGCAGAAGAATTATTATTCCACTTTTACCACACGACGGTTTATTACACTCTCGCAGCTTTCAGTTAAAAGTGTACCCAATCTGGAAATTCTGAGAATTGTAAAATTCTAGTAATACTAGTAGTGTATATACCAATTTAATTTTTAACTCACGAACTGTAGGGGACACGACAAACATTCTTACGCCGTTGTAATCTCGAAGAAAAGATTGCAGGAAATTGCTTGTTTCGTTGCTTTTAATAGCGACAGTAATTGTTCTCTTGTTGAAAAATGAATCCCAATATCGAACGTGGCATGGATTATCGAAGTGATAATCGACTGGATAATTGACCGGAATAAGTATACCAAAAGCCGAATTGATCCGCGCCACTGAGAGATTCATCAAGTGTATTTCAGTTCCAAGAATGTGACGCAGGACTGCGATTCAGTTCGAGCCAGGAATCTTGTGAATTATAGGTGTCTTTGAATAAGTGTGCCCCTCGCAGTGACGGAGAACTTTGCAGCAATCCTGTTCTCGCAAGTTCTCCGCCAACTATAGATCCTTGGAGATAAATAGCCTCGGTCAGAACCGCCCTGTACAATAGGGAGGAACTATGTTCATTTTTAATCCACTCGCCTCCATATTTGACGAGCGTATTTCCAGTAAAAAATCAATTGGTACTGCACGTTTTCTGCACATTTGTACTGCACATCTACATTTAACCGGTTACGTATTAAAAATTCTTGAAAACTTTCATCAAGTCACATACAATGTAGGTTAGCCTCATGAATTTTTTATAGGAAAACTTTGAAACACTTTGTGCAATATGTTCGAGCATGATGTAATGTGGGTTACAATTTTCTTCAGCAGACTAGACTGAATAGCCTTCATTATAAATGACGATGGTCGACTTCTGTGTACTCTGACAGTATTCCTAACGTTTACAAAAAAAAAATGTACACAAGAATGTTCATAATAGAACAACATAACCCTATGAACAATTTTAAACACATTAAATATCTTTTCGATTCCTTCGTTTTACAGAATTTTCGCAGTCCTGTGTCAAGAAGTCAGTCAACAATTTCTACAACAAGCACCATTAAACGCAGTGCACTGAAAAAATTTGTCCACAACCCTGAATGATACTCGAACACATTCCGGAAGGTCTTTCAGCTGTATACCGTTCAGTTCCCCTATAATAAATTCCCTAGCATGACCCACTTCTGTCCAGCTCGATGGAACGCTCTATTTAGAGAAAATCGTTTTTGCGAAATATTTTCGCAACGACGGGCATTAATTAGGCGGGGCGGCGACGAGGGCACGGGGAACACCTTCGATCAGATTTCCAGACGAATTTTCTCCGGGCTCGTGATCGAATTTCGCTTGTGAGCGAGAAATTTCGCGTGATCGTGTGCTTCACCGCTACAAATCGCGATATCGCGGTAATCGAGCGCGCGGCCGGCGCTCCATGCCCGGCCGTGTTTTATAGCGTCGATCAAGTATTAATGAGCATTTCCTCGCGTTCAAACGACCAGCGAAATTCGCTGTAACATCTCGAGCACGGTGATCGAGGCCGACGGCGGCGAGCGGTAAAAATTGGAGTACGTCGCCGTTCCGCGCGTGCGGGCAGATTGTAAAATATCGCGTTGCAGAGAACCTGCCCCCGGAAAAATTACCGTGAACCATTTAAAGTTTCCAACCTGATTCGACGCTGCAGCTGCCGCCGGATCAAAATTGTCCCACGGGAATCTACGATTTCTCAGGAAACTATGACCGGAACAAATTGTTTCGTTTATTTCTCTTTCTGCCTCTTTTCTATTTTCACGGTGCGTTAACTATCAACAAAAATCAACTTTCATATTGGTACAGTGTTTCCCCTACATCCGCCGCCAAGATCTAGACGATAAATGTCGCGGAATTATCCCCACCACCGAGGGGCACGCCTCGGGTTTGTCTCCTGGACGATATACGTCACTGGCAAGACCCGTGTGTTTGTGACATATATCGAGAAGTCAATGTACTTAAAACAATCACAGAAGTGTTCCTAGATGACTATTACAAAGGGAAGTAATGATACGGTTAATATAGTCATTTCTGACCCACTATATTTCATTACAATTTTATTTGGATATAAGGCGATGGCTCGGGAAGAGCGATTGTCTTATTTCGAAATAAAATGCGTCGTCTTACATCGAAATAAAATTGTGCATATTGGCGAACCGCGGCGGGTCACGACTGACTCCGGCATAGCACGCGGAGGCCTAAACGTTTTCGGCGGCGATAAAAAATTAATTTTTTCGGCACTTTTCCGACACCGTGTGTATCCTTTCGCGAATAAATGTGCACCGCTGACTGGGCCGTGTTTGTGCGATGTTTCACAGCGTCGCGAGGCAATAACCGTTTCTCGCGTCAATTATCGAAGCCTCCCCCTCTGCCCCCTCTCCCTCATTCAACTGGGAAATTGAAAATAATTCGCAGCAAGAGAGCCAAGGAAAAGACGATTCAATTAACAGCGAAACGGCATTCCTCTCGGCTTCGTTAAGCAATAATTAGCGGCGCGCCGTGCGACCGGTTTCCAGTAGAGAACCTTCTTCAAGGCTAAGTATCCGCTAACGCAGTAATAACTTAACGTTCCGACGAGTGACAACCTTTGCTGCTATTTGATAAAAGCTGCCTGTGCGCAAACAAGGCACGCGAGCTACTGTCAACTCGGCGAAAGTCTCGTTCTTTTGCTGGTTTGTTTAGTCCCTTAACATTGCGTTTTCCGTGTCGCGGAATTTATTCGGCAGAGTCGACGAACTTTGCTTGCAAATTCTGCTTTATACACTTCAACGCATTTTTCAGAAAATGATCCTTCACATCCTTTCTGTTCCACTAATTTAGATGACATTAGAAAATTGATGGCTCTTAAAGTGGTTTTTCAGACGAAACTTTACGTACAGCATTTAATAATTCATAATTTTAACTGATACTTTTGTTTTTGTTCTTAGAAGACAGGGATTCAGTCTTTTATATGGTGTCACTTTGGATTTTATACATTTGCGAGAAAATTGGATAGGTAACATTTACAACGGTACGCTGATTCAAAGAATTTAAGAGTGTCAGTATATTACGTTCAATCTATTAAAATTGTTAAAGGTATCACGAACTTTCTACTTGACTCCTTTTTCGTACTGTTGACGAAGCAAATTTTTAATTTGCGTCTCCAATTAGTAGTAATGCTAAATGTCTATGAATTGTACTGTTCCTTCAATTGAACTTGAATTCATGATTAAATGCCCACAAGAATTTCAATTTCTCACAACTTCGCTGCCGCGTGCGCAATATTCGAAAAATAAAATGATATTCCATACTTCCCTATGAACGTGTTAAATGGATCGTCCTATACAGCCATTGTTACAAAAATCGGCGATCTTGCAGAAAAACATCGAAGAAATCCGAAGGAGCTCCGAGTGGCAAAATAAGTGGAATAGGGCGTGGCTGGTCAGACGCATGCATTGTGCAGCTGATTACGCTCGAGCGCGATATTGGAATATTATTATTCGAATATTCTTTTATAAAATGTTGTCAGCGCCGGCGGTAGGGTACCAGGGCCCATTGTCACCAGTTCCGCTCGACGTCATTCCGAGCGGCGCAGGGCGACGTAATAATACGCGAAATTAAAATACCCGAGGAACGGAATAACGGCCCCGACAATGAAGCGATATTTTCAGTTGTACACGCGTTCTCGCGTCAGTTACGCGAGTACGTATTTAAACGCGCTTCATTAAATGCTAACTAGCCATGCGACAGAGAACTCATATCTGCGGGATGGAAGCCAGAGATTAAACGTGTCCGCAGTGCTTCGTTTCGAATGTCTGCGAAACTTAATTGTTTCTTCCTAATTGTTATCTACAGAAGAAGTACTCCGGCACGAAGCATGATTTGACGCGGGATTGTTCCGAACACTTTATAAATAAAATTTTATTTACGAATTAACCTTGATGGTACTCTTCATTATTTCAAACCTAACATCTAGAAGAATTTGAACTGATATTAAATAGTGGAAAACGGTGATCGACAAATGAAGCTGCCATATTTGTAAACTCTAACTTAACATTCTAACTAATCAGAAAGCTCGTAAAAAAATCATAACAAACCATCGTTATAAAATATTGATTTCAATTCATATTAACTTGCCTTTGTTTACTATTCTCCCAAACAACTAACAGATCGAATAACCACAGCTGGATCGTCTACATGTAGATCGTCAAGTGGAACGAGACTAGTTATAGTCAGACAAGCAGAATATTTGCTCCTCATAATACCAGTAGAATCTAGACGACCATGTTCAGGCCAGTTGAATAACGGCACATGCTCCAACAAGTGGAACATGTGGCATCTATTGGAATGTAGAAGTTATCTATACCTATAGTCATTCCGAGCGGAATGGGGATTGTCTATGGTCAGACCTGTGGAATAGTCTCTTACAAGTCATTATACCGGTAGAACGAAGACAATCATTGTCAGAGAAGTTGAATGATGCTATGGACTCCAACAAGTGGACTAGGAGATGTCTATAGTTGAACCAGTAGAATAGTCTGTGTCTATCATTACAGCAGGGAAACGAGGACAGCCTGTGATTAGACAAGTTGAACGACAACATTGAGGCCAACACTTGTTGCAATTCAGTAACTAGCTCTAGTTACATCAGTGGTTTGTTCTCGGATTAATTTGTTCACTTACAAACACAGTGTTTTCAAAATATTGTTTCAAACTAGTCGAATAATAGTGAATAAACAATGTCTGCTCTAACGAGTGAAATATATGACAGTTTTATCTGCAACTTGTTCACGTCGAAACGGGGCCACTTGAATGTTCTTTCAAAGTGACCTCGAATCTGAAAATAAATTCTCGCAGCCCCTTGAAAAAATCACATGTATTGCGTTTCTTTATTGAAAAATATAATGTTCCAATTGAAAATCTAGAAACTCGTCTCGCGCTTCGTCGAAAGAAGAAGAGGGGATAGTCAGCTTCATACTAATAAATACCTTTACCTAAACCGTCTTCATTTCAAAACCGAGCAGCCCGTGCACCGGGGGAGGGGGGAGGAAAGTTTCGTTGCTCTCCCTCGTTGGGAATCAGAAAATAACTGTACCGCGTGTTTAGCCGGTCGTTCTCATGCAATTAGCTCCGTTGGCCGCGACTGGTCCGCAAGCTGCTCGGCTAGGTCGTCGAATCGCGCGCTTCAGCCGCGCTTTCACCGTGACCACTCGAAACAGGAAGCAGGAAAGTTTTTCATAATAACGCATCCTCTTCGGTGGATAGGGAGACCCAATTGCCACAGAATGCACACAAGGGTCCGAGAGGCTAGAAAGGTTCCATCGCTTTTTTTTTCTCCCCGCGGCCGCCCGGCCGCAACTGCACGGAACACCGAGCACTCGCGCGAGAAACCCTTTCACCGTTGCCGGGGTTAATTTTAGAGATTTCCTCATTCAAAGGATACGCTGAACGGCTTTGGACACTTTTTGTCGTGCCCCGGGAAAGGGTAATTACTGGCTGTTTCGCTGTAAATAGCACGCATAACTGGTTTTAGCGTCGCCCCGGCTATATTTCGATCGAGACAACGTTAAATTAAAGCTGCTCGACTCCCTTTTCCTCTACATCTTCCTCTCCCCCCTCTCTCTCTCTCCCTCCGCGTGCCTCTCTTTCGATTTTTGCTCGCTGACGTGAATGAGGAATATGGAATTTCAAAGTGAACGCGGTTTGGATAAATGAAACTCCGCGGCGGGAATATCGTTGTAAAATAACAGCGGACGCGCGGCATCGCGGGATTACGCGACTTATGAAATTTTAGAACACTTTTGCCCGCACACGCTCTTGGATTTCTGCCACATTTTTCCTCGCGGTCCACTCTCATATTATTATACTTTGATTGCTGTATTATCCCGTGATGCGACTCTTTGTGCTGACCGGGGAACCGGTGTTTGCGCGAAACATGCTCAGCGACGCATATTTTGTTAGGATTTTCCCGGATTAATTACCGCGATGAATATTGACTGTCCTGTTTCCGCTCTGTTGCACTCGTTTCGAGGCATCCGGCGCGTCATTCTCAACCGTATCGGAATCATTTTTACTAAACGAGATCGACGTGTTGGCCGTTCTTTCGTTAAAACAAATCCGTTAGACGTGCAAATTAATCGTTACCCCGTTTTTGTAAATTTGTTGTTTCTGTGGAAAGAAATAAAATTTATTCAACCCTTGAAAACAATTCCCATCTTTTTCTACGAATTTACGCAAGTTCACAGGTAACCGATGAACTCGGTGAAAAATTGAAATGTAATACGAAATTGTTGTACAACTGGCTGAGACATCAATCTGTGCAAATCCAGTGTTCCCTTGTACATTTATTACAACAATTTATAGTAACAATTATTTAATGTGCTATTATTATGAACTATACGATTAGAGATGAACTTTAAATACAATTTAATCGATTAATTGCATGTTTACAGTACATTTTGAAGGTCCGCTTGATATTCTTAAAACAGAAAATACATTTTTAATTAACTTCAGCGACTTACAACAAACCAGGGCAATTATTATTTTGTGTCCGCAGTAACGAAATGTAACGATAATATTTTTAACAAGTTCCCCGGTTTGGATGTCAAACAGAGCCAATCGAAGCCAATGGTAGCTCACCGCAAACATTCACAGAACCCCACCAGCACAACTCATCGTCAGGTGACGATCGCGGCCGTCGGGGCGCCGTATTTTTTCATTGATATGGCGGTTCATCATTTTGATAACGCCTGTAAATCTTGCTCGGCCTCCGATAAATCCCAGAACGATCTGGATTATCGGGACTCTCGGGTAATAACATCCCTCCGGTCGCCGGCCGGTATAGATGTAATGAAACAGCGCATTAAACGCGGCGGCGTGAACTCGTTCGCGCGCCGCCCCGAAAAGTTCGCATTTTTCGCGAGATTTTTTGGGGGCGGCGGCGGAGAGGGGGATGGTGTGGCAAACGCGAGGGAAAATGCGGGATCGGCGAGGATGGGCACGCGGGGGGGAGGGGAGTCATTAATCGTTTACGGGTACGCAAGCTGCGGCAAATCGACGCAGCCTAACACCGGGGGCTTTGGCTCCGGCTAGGCTCGGTTACGCTGTAAAAACGAGAGGTTGCCTGGTTACCGAACAGTTTTACAATCGACGCCCGCTTCCCGACGGGAGTGTTCGCATCGCTGCGTAACGATCGGCCCCCGGAGCCCCCGCCGGAGCCCGTTCTGTTTTTCCTATCCGCTTTCAAATTTTTGTTCACTGTTTTTCACCAACGAACGCCCGGCGCGTTTGAACGCCGGCCCCGCTCGACGGGCATAAGGGCTCGCACTGATTCTCTAACCGTTCGCGAATTCCGGAACGCTGCACGCCGAATGGCGAAGCTACTGTGCCGAAATTCTGGTCGAAATTAATACCGGGAATCGCACGGTTAATTGTATTACGCCGATGTCCACATATTCCGTATACCCGTGACGTCGGATGGAAGTCCACTAACTGGCAAAGATAGAAATAAGTATATAATGCTATTTGTACAAATAATACTATGGTATAATACTATTGTACGACTATTGTATAATATGTTGTACTATTAGTAAATTAGCACTACAAGTATAGTATAATATAGTATGTAATGATATAGTAGACTACTAATGAATTAGTACTATTAGTATAATATAGTATGCTACTAGCAAAATTAGTACTATATAGTAGACTACTAATGAATTAGTATTACTATGCTACTACTCATAAATACTACTAATAAATTAGTACACTGTGTAGTATAATATAGTGTGATTTAAGTACATTAGTACTATTAGTATAATAGAGTATGCTACTAGTAAATTAGTATTACATACTATAGTATAGTATGCTACTAGTAAATTAGTACTACATACTATAATATAGTATGCTACTAGTCAATTAGTACTATAACAGTATAATATAGTAGACTACTAATGAATTAGTACTATTATGCTAATACTACTAAATACTACTAATAAATTAATACACTATGTAGTATAATATAGTATGATTTGAGTACATTAGTACTATTAGTATAATAGAGTATGCTATTAATAAATTAGTACTATATAGTATATTATATTATGCTACAAGTAAATTAGTACTATACTTACAGTATAACATAGTAGACTACTAATGAATTAGTATTACTATGCTACTACTCATAAATACTACTAATAAATTAATACAGTATGTAGTATAATATAGTATGCTACTAGTAAATTAGTACTCTATAGTACAATATAGTATACTACCAATAAAATAGTGCACTATGTAGTATAATGTAGTATGCTACTACTAAATTAGTACTGTCCAGCATAATATAGTATGGTACTATTAAATTAGTACTCTATAGTACAATACAGTATACTACCAACAAATTAGTGCACTATGTAGTATAATGTAGTATGCTACTACTAAATTAGTCCTGTCCAGCATAATATAGTATGGTACTAGTAAATTAGTACTCTTTAGTACAATATAGTATACTACCAACAAATTACTGCACTATGTAGTATAATGTAGTATGCTACTACTAAATTAGTACTGTCTAAAATAATATAGTATGGTACTAGTAAATTAGTTCTATATAATACATTATTCCGCACCGCAATAATAAAATTATTGTCCAAAGGGATCGTGATAAAATTGCCTAACTTTGTGGAAATATTTGTAAATGAATTAGGGAAACTTGAGAATTGACTTCCGCTTCTCAACCGGCTGTGCTCGCTGCGCAATACATCGGTGCGCTTTGAGTTTGCAATTTTGAATGCGGGTGCAGTCACGCGATGAAACGCGCGTAAATAACGGGCCGGCAGAGGAGAGAGAGAGAGAGAGAGAGAACTTTGCGAAGTGGGGTAAGGATTTTCTATGGGCCGGGGATAAAAAAAGGAATAAACAAGGGGTGAGTCCGATCGATATTTATGCGTGTCGAATGAGAGGGTGCCGCGGAAGGAGGTCGTTATTTATGTGTTTTTGTAATAAGCCATGGGAAACGAGACGGCCAGCCACGAGCTGGCCGTCTCCTGCAACGATAGGGTGCAGCGACGAAGTGACAAACTTGCATCGGAAAATATTGAAATAGATTTGCAACGCAGCTTCTAACACAGCAAACGATTTGCTAACGATTAGAAATGAATAGTGAAAGATGGGTTATTTAATTCGGCGGATCAGCGTTTCCAAATAACATTTATCTGTCATTTCCGCGTTAACGTTAAAAACTTTGATCGACCTTTCAGCTGGCAGGATCACAGCTGGCAGGTCCTTACAGGCGGAGTGACTTCGAGTGCAAAGGGTTAACCCTAGTTTCAGTTCTGGGTCAGGTTTGAATACAGCCGGAGGCTGCAACTCGCCCACGCAGTTTAGAATAAACCGTGCACTCCGAGCAGTTTATGTACAAACACTGTCCAAGAAAGTTATTATCATAACAACCAGTTTCTGAACGGAGCAGTAAGAAATCATATTTCATTTTTACGAAATAACGTCGAGTAATATCGTTTCAACCAAGTGCAATAGCATGTTTCCCTTGCATTCATTTGTAACTTCTTCCATTACCACGTCACCGAGCACAAATAAATTAAATTAGCGACTACAGCGGTCCCAGTTTGCGAGTACAGCGTGTCGCGATATTCTATTCACAAACATTGTTATTATTCGTAATGCGCTGCTCGGTTAAATGCATTTCATCGGCAGATCCGGTTTATGAGCATGCGAATATAGGGTAAATCACTTTAGTCAAATAGTTACGTTTCTATTAATAAAATTTTGGAAAATATGACCTTGGAATGACCTTCACTTCAAAGTGAATGTCTCGTTGAAGTAAAATCACAATTGTGTGCAATACAATTCAAAGTACATAACACACATAATAACAAACATTAGAACAAAATAACAAAATAGTAAGAGGACATAATAACAAAATAGCACTCAATGGCGATTATAACGCGCCACTATAAATTACTGTATCATTATTCAAAATATTTTTTACATTATTAAATTTGTTTTAATTTTGTTTTGTATAACATGAGAAAATATATATAGGGGGAAAATATTCTAGGTCGGAAGAAATGTTTGGTTTTGGAGTTAAAATAGCTTCGAGTGCAAAGGGTTAAAATAATTATGGGTGACTGTATGAACAAGAAAATAATGAAAATTGACTGAACCAAGGACAAACTAATGAAGAATTGGCTGCGAAATTGTGAATCAAAGATACAGTTTCCATCAAACTGTACGCAACATCGATCAAACCGTTTTCTCAGAGGCACATCCACATCCAACGTCGTGTTTCCTCTTACTTCGAAGTCCCGTTTCTACGTCGGAAAACCGATCGGCCTATTTCCATGTGCCCTACATCCTTCTTCGCCGTCGCCAAACCCGAAAACAGTGCGCTTGACACAACAATCTTCGCAGCCAGCTCTAACAGTTCCCAGAAAATCCGGTTGTCCCACCGCCAACCACACAGAACCGTTCCCCAAGCTCTCCGGCAACCATAAGAAACAATTTCGATATTGAAATCCGAAAGTAATATTCACTTTTCACTTAAAAATGATTCGCGACACGTATTTCGAACTCCTGCAACTGAGAACGTCCGATCAAATTACCATAACGATTCTAACCAAACTGGAAAATGTAATATAAATTAATAATCATTATTCTGCCAGAACGTTTATGAATACAAGCGAAACTGGTAAGTGACCGAAGAATCAGTCTCACTGTTAATAACCATCGGACACCATGCATATTTAATAGACCCAATAAAATTAAAATTCCATTAAAATTTCAAAGTAGTAGATAACGGTAAAATAAATCGCAGTGAAATGGGTTAAATAATCAACAAGTTTCTGTTGCCGACTCTGTTCGGAAAAATGAACAAATGTTATTTCGGTCCCTGGATCGAGCGAAGCGACTGTTTACTATCCCACCGCGCTCGCATAATGCCAAACCAAGTATAAATCTTTGGAAAGCAGTTGCGTGAGCGGAGGGTGCACCGCTCGAAACTTCGATATTACCGATCGGAATCGGATCGAAGCGATTCTTTGGGGCTTGTTCCGCGTAGCCGGCTGTCCGCCGGCCAGATTATGCTAATATTCGCGGAGTTGCGCGGATTATCAGGCCGGAATGCGCACGATAACCGTATTCAGGAGCGCTCCGGGTCTCCGGTAGCGCATCGATCGATCGTAGACGCGCCACGGTAATTTCTATCGACGTCCCATTCTGTCGAACAATGATTAGCGTTCGCGCATAAATAGTCTCACATGTGCCCGTGGTTTATGGGATGGTATCGATAACGAGATTTAGCCGATCGGCCCCCGCGTAATACCGGCTGCTAGCATTAACCGTATCGGTGTTATCCCGAACTCGAGTAAGATTCATCGATCCGGGTCCCCCATAGTTCGCGCGACGCATGATGCGATGACTCGCTATTTATAGCCGAAGCCGATTTCCCTGCTATCTCGCGTAATCCACCGTGTATCTGGCCGCCGGCAAAAATTCTGTTGGGACAAGCCTCCGGGCGACTGCAACAATGCTTAACAGACTTCGGCGAACAGCGGTGTGCGCGCATCCGCGGTAACTGCAGCGCTGAAACTGTGTCTCAACGCTCCTAACTCGCGGCACGCGACCGGAGTGCTCGTTGTCCTTTGTCCGGGATGATAATTGAGTGTTCTGAGAGGACTTTGTGCTGGGAGGACTTSTGCATGATGCACTCACTGTGGGAGGAAGTTGTGCGCGACGTGTGTCGAACTCGTTTCTAGAAACGGAAAATTTGGACTTCGTASAAATTGTTTGAGTGGCATTCTGACTGTGGTTGCAAAATCTTCTTCAGTCRCCTTAACGATTTTATTAATGTTAGTGCGACTGGCATGTTACGTTCAGCAGTATTGTCACAGTTATATAGTGGGCAAGAAAAATTGTTGTGTTTCTTATCTGCACGTTGACTGCCGTGATGGTCACCAATGACCGGCRCTACTAACTTRATTAGCACGTTGACTTCCGTGGTGGTCACCAGTGGCCGAGGCTATTAACATGCTTAACACSTTGACTTTCACGGTAGTCACCAGTGACCGGCGCKACTAACTTGCTTAAAACGTTGAATGCCGTGGCGGTCAYCAYTGACCGGCGTTATTAACATGCTTAACACGTTAGCTGCCGTCGTGGTCATCAATGACCGGCGCTACTAACTTGRTTAGCACGTTGACAGCTGTTTTGGTCACCAATGACCGGCGTTATTAACATGCTTAACATGTTGACTACCACGGCGGACACCAGTGACCGGCGCTACTAACTTGCTTAACACTTGACTGCCGTGGTGGTCACCACTGACCGGCGTTATTAACCTGATTGACACGTTGACTTCCACGGTGGTCACCAATGACCGGATCTACTAACTTGGTTTAACACGTTGACTGCCGTGTTGGTCA
The DNA here is from genome assembly GCA_028454255.1 of Halictus ligatus. Classification (NCBI taxonomy): domain Eukaryota; kingdom Metazoa; phylum Arthropoda; class Insecta; order Hymenoptera; family Halictidae; genus Halictus; species Halictus ligatus. Next base: position 13,968,622 of record CM052138.1, on the reverse strand, counting down.
GCAATTACCGGCGTTATTAACATGCTTAACGCGTTGACTTCCACGGTGGTCACCATTGACCGGCGTTACTAACTTGGTTAACACATTGACTGCCGTCCTGGTCGCCAATGACCGGCGTTATTAACATGCTTAACACGTTGACTTCCACGGTGGACATCAGTGACCGGCTCTACTAACTTGTTTAACACGTCGGCAGCCGTGGCGGTCATAGCTGACCGGCACAATCAGTTTCGACAGAGATCCGTGAACTTTGAAAACAATAAATAGCTGACAAGCAGCTAATACGAAACAGCCGGCTTCCGGAACAAGGGACGGCAAGAAACAGTTCCGGACGTTGGCACACGCTAGTTGCCATAGACTCGAAGAATTTGGTGACTGGATTTCCCCCTGGTTCGCGTGAAAGATCCTTTCAGCAGGAGGTGGCTGTTTTATGCATCGACTACTACTTGCCTCGGTCGTTGGTTTTTGCGTGACGCGGACAAGAACCGCCAGTGCCGAGAGAGGAAAGACGGAGAGAGAGAGAGAGAGAGAGAGAGAGAAGTAGGGAACCCTGGGGACCCTGAAGGGACAATGGTTTGACATATCGCCCTGTCATCGCCACGGCGTTTGCTCCAGCCTGACCGACCAAGGGCTGCAATCCCCGGCTGTACTTATCTTAACCGACTGAGCTCGATCTCCAGTTTCTTTCGCCGGAAATTATCGCGGCCCGTGGATTCAATGAAACTGTCGCGTTATCCCTCGACGAGAAATGCGAGCGCTCTCGCGCAAAACGCCCGGCAGTCCTCGTAGCCACTCGAACGTTGCTCGACCACTCGGCGACGATCGATCTACTAAAACGTTCTTGCGGCCACCGTGTACTTTGTTGGACACTGACGTTTTTCTTTGAAAAATTTCGCTTCTTTATTGTCCAGCTCCTACTCGAAAATGTGATTAATCCCCTCGGCGAGGCTCTTAAAGTGACGACATCAAATTACACAGGAATCATTGACTGTATTAAAGGACAGTTTCGACAAAAGCTGCAGTGAATAGGATTATATCATGGGATAATACTGTTCATGTTCAAGCAATGCAGGAATTGCTTTCCATTATGCGATACTAATTTATAATGGCGTTTCGGAGGGGAGTCCGGCGCTAAGCTATAGGGGAGACAACAACAAGAAAATAGACAGACGCAAAACCGTCAAGGAAGTGTCTTCGGTCTCTCGTCTTGACTGGCGTTAACGGCGGAACTTTCTCCTATAATTAATAATAATCTCCCGGCGGGCGATCCAATTACGGGATTGTGGATTGCTTGTCGAATCGGTTCAGATTTAATTCCGAGAACTGTCCGGGCCGGTCGGGTCTCATTTGTCCCCGGAGAACCGGAGGAGAAAAATACTGTAATTTTCATGGACGGATAGGACAGGAGACGCCGCGCTCGAAAACGTACTCATTACACACGAAACCGTAAAAGTCGATCCGAATCCCCTAACGCGCAAGGACGAGGAGCCGGGGGGAGGGGGTGGCGGTGGGAAACAAAAGTTGGATCGAACAAAGCAATTATAGTCTTGAAGTTGCTCCTGCGCTACCTGAAAGTTCTAACCGCATCTGGTATTCATCCGAGAGACTGTAATAAAGGAGAGGACAAGACGGGAACCGTGCTGCTTCAAAGAGTTACAGAACTTTTCGCCGGTTTCCCACCCTCTTCGCGACCGATCTACCCCCACCTTCCCGCCTCTGCCCGCCTCCCCCGCGCCTCTTCGCCCCGTTCGGTCGATTTCAAAAAAAAGTCACCGATCGTCGATCGACGAACGTCGACCTCGCGTTCACGAACTTCATTCGTGGCCCGAGAAGCCACCGCTTGTTACGTGTTTACCGGATAAACCAGACATCTCCGCCGGGGACCGAAAGTTTTAACGAAATTGGTACTGAAACGTTAATTTCGTTGTTAGCCGGAAGAAGTAGAGAAACGGATGAGAAGGCGGACGAGGAGGAAGAGAAAGAGAGAGAGAGAGATTAAAATTTCGTACGACTGGAATGAAGATTCAGGTTCCAATTACGTTTTAAGTAACACGACTGTCGGCCCCGCCCACGACGTTTCCGACGACGACGAATCTCGCCGTCCTCCAACGGAAAAATATCTCCGGGCTGTTTTTACCCCTGGCGGTGTAGCGACGCCGAGATTTTAGGCGTTTGACGAGCCCGCTGCGATTAATGCGAATTTGAAGCGGCTGGGATGCCGGGGCCACGGCGTAAAGCACTTTCGTTGAAGAATAGCGGGGATATTGTAAAGGCCTCAGGTAGAAGATGAGTATATATATTGGAAAGGTGAATACAAAAAAAGAAAGTAAGAATATAAATAAGTTCATTACTGTTGTTCCAAAGAAGTTCCCTGTTTACATTCGTATGACACACTTGATTGTGTCAGGTAAAAGATTTTCCAATATCTGATAGTACGTTTACAGTGATATCTCGATATATGTCAACAACACGGGTCTTGTCAGTATCGTGTATCGTCCGGGAGACATACCTGAGCCGTGTTATGTTTACACTCCTCGAAGACCCGTCACGGTGTATACCTCACGGTAGTGGAGATAATACCGCGACGTTTATCATCGAGGCCTTGGCGACATGTATATAGAAATCGCTGTATATTACGGATTTTATGCACCTATGATGAAGATGAGTGCATTTTAATGTAGGGGACAGGTTAAGGGTATTTAGAAATATTAAAGTGTGGATTAGTGCTGATTAAAATCATTAATCAAAGAATGAAATACTTTCGTTCATCACATTTGCTATTTTTCATAACGACCAGCACTAATTAGGGACTAATGGGGTAGAAAAATCGCTCTTGCGCAAATACTCGACCACGTCGGGCCAGACGGGTTTAAAGATGGCGGGCTGTGCGCGTGTATTTCGGGGACCTGCGTATGCGCGCACGCTCCGGCTTCGATACCTTGTAATTATATTTTCCATCGGCAACCTCAAGGTAAATGAAACTTAAATCGAAGTCTTGGCTCGGGGCAGGCCGCCTCGGAGCGAGGCGTGGCGGGGCGAGGCGAGGCAGGGAAAACCGTGAAGGAAGAAACGGATGTCGAGGAGAGATTCTGCGGGAAGATCCTGCTCTCGCTTGCGTGTATCGCGGAGCCCACCAAAGTAATCTGAAAGAAGCCACCCGTAGAGAGGAGCAAACTCTTTCTCCGGTGAAAGCAATTACCGGGACCCGTTGATATTGAAGCGGCAACGCGGCCCCCGGGACGCGAATATTCGTGCGCATCAAATATCAAACAATTTCATTACCTAATTTCAATGCGGCCGACGACGCACGGTCGGGTCCCTCCGCGGGATCCGAGGCGGTTTTCAATACCCGAGCTTCGAATGACACTCGGCAGACACCGCTTCTTTTTATTTGTTTATTCGGACAAATTAATCACGACACTCGAAGCATATAAACAATTGTCGTAAAATTGGTGGCACTGCTTATTCGTTCTGGAATGAGCTAGATTGTAGCGTAAGGTGCGATCTTCATTAGGAAATGAATAATAAGAGTTACCAGACAGCGGATTTTTATGCATAATACGAAAATGAAAGAAATTTAAAAAATTCCCTTTTTCTATATATTCCACTTTAACGCTAGATTTACGGACCCGTCGAAATGACGAGTTCTAATATTTTTAATTTACAATCACAATGATTTCTCTGTATATGTCGCCGAGGCCTGGATGATAAACGTCGTGGATTTGTCCCCACTACCGCGGGGCGTACCCCGAGAGGGTACACGAAGCACAAGATGTCTCGAAGGCCGAGGAGTGTAAACATAACACGGTTATGTCTCCTTCACGATACGCGACACTGGCAAGACCTGTGTTGTTGACATATATCAATATATGCTGGCAACATCCAAATAGAATTTGATTTAGGTTTATAGGAAATTGGTAACATACATATCTACCATTTCGAAATCATCGTCACGGGTCGGATTTGATAATACAGTACAAGGCTGTGTTGTTGACATATATCGAGAATTCACTGTATCAAGATTCCAAAGACACATCCATGAGGAATTATTCAAGAAATTTATTTCTTTGGGTATACGTTATTTAAAAAAGAGTGGCATAAAATTTGCACAGCACATTCTTGTTATCTTTTTAAGGTAACGTAAAATTAAAAGTCGAATAAAAATTCTTCTAAATCAAAAATTCTTGGTGCTTCGTGTTATTGCACATACCCACGACTGCGATCAATGAGAAGCTTCTTGCAGCATTTTGGACTGGAGAAATAGGAAAATTTTTAGAGCTTGTTTGCGAACAGCAGACGAGCGAGCTCCGAGCAAGATGCCGAGATTATAGAGCTTTCTCCCGGACGTCAGTTCTTTGGCGGAAGTCCGCGGGAAGAAGCAAGTTCGCGAGTTCCATGAAAAACAACCCCGTGGATAGTTCGATCAGCATACTTTCCAGCAGTAAATAAGAGTCGCTTTTTGGTTGGAAATTTGCGACGATGTCGGAAAACTTTGAATGGCTCGCGGGATGGCCCCGGATAGAATCAACCGTACCTCGATTCCTAAGTGAATACGCGGTGCGCTGGACAGAAGAAAAATAGCAAGAACGATAAGGGTTTTAAAAGTCTTTTAAAGCTCTCTCCTTTCATTGCTACTGGATTTGGGAATCTGGTTTACGGCGCACATTTTGCAAATGGGTTCGCTCTTTGTTAAGGGAAATCAATGTGCCCACTTCAAAACTCATATTTTTCGCTTCCATCGCTTTTCACTTAATATTTAAAGTGTAAAACAATATTCTAGTTCCATGTTTCTTCCTTTATTCAACTACACTTTAAGCATCCGATTTCGTGTCAAATATTGTTCTCCGAAGATTCTTCCCAAAGCGATTGTTAGCGATGGAATTCTTGATGGAATTTCTGAACATTTGGGAGCTTGAATTAATGAACAAAAATAAATTTAAAAATTGCGTTTTCAATCCGACGGAATTTTCAACCGTTCGAGGCTTTCAGTGAACGAAGATTGCAACGTGAGATTCGCAGAAGCCGTCATTTTAAATTCATTCCTTGGCGCATACGTTGCAATAAAAATTGCTAAAAATCCGAGTGGAGGCACATTTTTCTGAAGTCGCGTGAAACGGTAAGTTCCAATGCTCCGTAACCCTAATGTTTCGGTGGAAGGTTGCCGGAAGGTTCCGAAGCGATCGAGTCCCGGCGAAAAGTGTCGGGTTATCGATACAAAGAATCGAGGGAAGAAGAAGAGCGCAGTTGATAGAGATCAAGGGGGTTTAAGCGGACGGCTATTGGCAGAGGCAGGTATTCGACGGGAAAGTAATCAATCGCGGAACAACGGGCGTCGTTGTTATTTAGGAGGGTAATACCGGCGCGGCCCGGCGAGGCTCCTTTGAACAAAGGCGTGGTTGCATCGATTCGACAAGTCCTTTCATTGATAGGAACGGGTCATCGAAGTGAGTGGACACTTTCTGATGACGACAGCATATTGACTACGGGGCTCAAAGGACCCGATTGACTTCGGGGCTCGCCTCCTAACGGCAAAGCATTCGCGGACAGGATCATATCTGTCTATATTCATGAGCAATACGTATACGGGACCGAGGAAAATGCAAATGCCCGTGCCTTTCCGGCCGAAGATCCGGGGCACAATTTTCACGGAGCCCTTGGGAGGACATACGTTTCCGCCGCCACGCTCGAATATATATATTATAATAGAACGTAAAGAACGATTCCCCGGCCCCACGGATTGCTTTCTTTTACGGCCACGGTATTTTATCCCGCTCCTTGTTTTTCGACCCGAAAACTTATCCTTTTTACGGTTACCCGAGCCACACGGATTCGGCTAGACGCCACCGGGAATTCCGCGGGGCCACCGTTGACTGTTAACTATCCCCGAAGACGGCCAACAGATTCTCTCATTTTATGGTGTATTGGTTCGGTCGATCATTATCAACAATGTCGACCTAATTCTTGTTTCTAATGGTTCACGATTTTCTCGACGCGTTCTAAAACAGCGTTCTAAAGAGTGATTTATAATATTCTCATGGACGAAATTTGGCGAGGTTATTGATACTGAAAAACGTCCAACAGATTTTGGAATTGCTCTGACGAAACGCTTCTATAAAAGCAGTTGCAACGTCGAAATATTTCGAGCTCCGAATATTCCATTGTGAGTCGAATCAAGTGTCCAACATTAGTGATTCGGTTCCTTCGTTCCGTTCCGCGTGTAATTGCATTGCTAATGCATTCGAAGGAAGGGCACGGCACAGTTTCGTTCCACACCGACTGATCGATAACCGACTGTGTTGGTGCAGACTGCAATTTTTAGAAACGGCTCTCCTCGTATTTCCCTTTACTTAGATATAGATCCTAGATATTAAGGCCATGGCTCTTTCGTTTAACATAGTTTTGAGAAAATAGTTTTCAGAAAATAAGTAAAAACTGGAATCTTCTTGCGAATTAAATCGGTGACTTTCAGCCAGGAACGGCTTAATACTTTTTCGTAGAGAGTTTCAAACTGCATCGACTAGTGTGTCTGGAAATATATAATTCAGTTTGGAAAAGATACCTGAAAACCTCTTTAGAATTTATAGAGTAACATAATCCAATCTCTTTGAGAGAAGACTCGGATTTTTGATTACAAAAAAGCCACTGAATTCTTGTCTGTTCGAGATTACGTGCTCGGACTGTGCCGAACGAACATCTGAACGATTCTTTCAATGATAAAATTCACTCGTAACGCGATCGGAAATTTGACTAAAATTTTAGGAGGTCGATCGGAACAAGAGAAACTTGAAAAACGTGGCCACGAGCCAGAAAAGGGTGATAGACCGTGGCCCGTAGGATGCATGATCGTCCGCAGCTCGGCACCCTTAAATACTTAAAGGAGTTTTAAAAGGCCTGCTGCAAAAGGAATACACGGTCCCAATATTTTATACACAAGGTATCCTCGAGCGGAACCCCAATGCATCTGCCGGCAACGTCTCGGAGCTGAATAGCTGATATCGACGGACACAAAGTCCGCAACTGGTAATAAATTCTTTGGCAACTGGGGGATGACGAAGTCGGGGGAGGAGGGAACAGGCACAAAACTCCCGGATAAATAAAAAATGCAATTTCGACCTGTGAATGTTTCAGAACGGCTGTGCATCACCTGGGGAAACTTTTTCCACCCCGAACTTCCACCAAAAGTAACCAGATTAATCATTAACAATTAAAAGTAGCACGCAATCATTGTCACTGAAGTTATCCCTAATGCTAATTCTTATTTCACACGTTAGAGTACACTCAATGCACAATTCATTCTTCATCTAGAGGATCACATTTCCCATTTTGGAGGTACATACAATGTCTTTTTACACTCATGACAAAAAGTCGAATAAATAGAGGGTTCACAACAATTTTATTAGAGTCATAAGGGGCCCTAGGACACCGTCGCAAGCTTAAAGGTCAATTGCAGAGGTCAGAATCACAAAACAATCACTTGCTGCCCAAATGTGACCTAGACACAAACAAACAAATCATTTTGTGTATTTCTGGAAGTTTCAAGGCCGTCAGTGTTTACTCAGAACAAACACGACCTTGATTGTTTTCCTTTCGAATTCTTCTTATTATTTCGAAGTAAATTTTAAATGAGACAATTTTAGGACGCTTCTGGGAATAAAATTCCGTGCGCAAAGGGTTAACGATAGATGCCAAAGGTCAAAGTCACAAAATGATCAGTTGCTGCGGCTCGGACGGGTCGTCGGACGAAAACAAAGAAGCAGAAGTCTGCGGTGCCAGTGACGTTGGTTGGGCTGACGGATAAAAGCTCGGTTGTTTGTTACAATTAGGAGCAGCTACACCCTGCCATTTTCATCCTGCTTGGCCGCAGGCACTTCTTAGGCAGCCGGGGTTGCACTCGCCGCCCCCAGGATGCATTCAGTCATCTCCGTCACCTCGAGCGTCTCAAATGGAATTACGCGAAATGGCGCGGTCGCGTTTTCGTAATATTCGAGGGATCCACCCGGCACCCTCGGCGAGAAGGCTTCCATTGTACGTGATTACCGACGTACCGTCTAAGCACTGGTGCAAGTACGTGCAAGTAATTGTAAATTGCAGCGACGACTGCTCGACCCGACGACGTTTTATTCGGCTGATCGGCTGCAGAGTGATTCGACCGAGTGCATTTCACTCCTGCGCTGCCAACAGTGGACTGACCGTGCTCGCTGTGTCATATTTTGTTAATCTGTTCGAGGTATTCTGCAAAAATTGATTATTTATTAAACTGATGTTCTCGAGCATATACTTTGTTTTTCATTGTCGTTCGAACACTGCGGTTTCCCAGTGAGTGTGTAAGAGTATACGGATTGCCTAAGAGTATACGAAGACCTCGATGATAAATGTCGCAGAATTATCCCCTCCACCGCGGGGCGTACCCCAAGTGGGGACACGAAACTTGAGAGGCCTCGGACTCCGAGGAGTGTAAACATAACACGTAAACATGAACCGTGTTGTTGACATATATCGAGTATTCACTGTACCTTGGTAGTTCTAAGGTTAACCATTATGTCAATACAGATTTGTTTCTCTTCTCAATAATTTTAAGCAGTTGAGAATTATACAGCAGCCTAAAATTTCGCATTTGATCCACTATTTTTGTTTTTTTCGTAAGTGGACACCTGACTACCGATACAAGAAAATGTGCTTTTATTTAAGGGATGAAACATTGGCAACGATAAAGCGGCATTTTCTACAGAATCGGAGAGAAAAAACTTATATTGAAATTAACGTTAGCCCCGCGAGGTTCTTTGAATTTTGCAACAGAATTGTATATTTTAATAATGAAATGGTGCCCGGGGAGAAGGCGGTGATTTCCCAAGAAAAAGCAACAGAGAAATGCGGAATTAAATTTTCAAAATTTGATCTTCCTGCCTGTAAGGATACTGCGAGTGAGATACGCTGCCTTGCCGCCTCGTTTTCCTTTAATCCTGCATTATTCAAAATTAATCTCGGTTTCCTTTTACGGAAGTAGTGCCGCAGCTAATGTGAAAGACTAGTTATACCCTTGAGGGGCTCCCATAAATAGCAACTACTTCGCCTTCGAGCATTTTTCCTGTAGATTACCATAGCATTAAAGACGCTGCGCAGTTTCAGTGAATTAATTAAACCGGATCGGGGGGGTCGGATGCTATCTCGGGGGAGGCTGAAACGTTCGCCCCCGGGCGTGCATTACACCGCAATTGTAATAACATGAAAATAACGTCGGGTTTTCGTCGGGCGGGAATGGAATTTCGGCTCGTTCCGAACAATGAGGCCGATCTCGTTTGACGAAGTCGATCTTGCCGGCTTAATTGAAGAACCGGTTGATTGTTCGAAGTACAACAGCCGCCGACTCCGCGGCCGAAGTCAGCTGCAACGTCTTAATAATATCGCCCCGCGGTTATTAACAATTACGGGAGCCACCGGCGGGAACTTCCCGAGCGATTTAAACAATAAACTGTTCTTATCGCGGGGAGCGTTCAGCGCGGTGCTCGACGGTTTCTCTCTAAATAGGCGTGGAACGTTTTAACAAGCTTGTCGTTCGGCGGACCGTGATGCGACGCCGGCATTTCCACCGCAAAATTCACTCTGTCGAATTCCTATCGAGCGCGCTTGCCACTGACACTGGAAAAGACGTCCCGCGAACCCGATCCACCGAGAAAAATACCTGCAACGCTGATACAGCAGGCATAGTTCTCCGCAGCGATCAACGAACGCGCGTTATCCACGCCGATTTCCAACGGGCCTGTGAACCCTTCGAACGAGAATTTTGCTCGAACAAAACGTACAACATTCGAAAAACGTCCTCCCAACGTTTCGTGATCGAATTCGTAAAAATAACGGAGTTACCGATCATCTTTCTGAATTCTCTGAATTCGTTTTCTGAATTCTCTTGTTGAAATATGTGAACGAATTGGACGTCAATAGTTTATCATAATTATTTCTTGTTTGGTACTTATGTCAACATATTCGTGACATTTTTCCGATTAAAATGATACCAAACACGATACACTTTGGTTTACGTATGCTTGCTTAATGCACGATACAGTGGAACCTCGATTATCCGAACTTATCTGTGGAACGTGAGAGTTTGCACAGTTGCTTAGATGCATCGTTATGATTTGTACGACAAACTGTCTACAACGAATGTTGTATATGGGTCGCTTTAGGATGAACTGTTTGAATTGAATTTGTGTCTCGTCAGTTCGGATAATCGAGCTTTCATTGTGTCGCGAATTAAGCAAATATGCTTTAGGCTATACCATGCGTGGACTCATTTTAATCAGAAAAGTATCAAGAATATATTAGTAAATTCATTTTTTAAAATTATTGAAGAATCGCATGCTACCCTGACAACGAGAACAATTTAATTTTGTTTAAGCTGGCACAAACATGTTTTATTTCTAGGATCTGTTGAACATGGACAGTATTGTAAAACTTTAGAAAAGATGTCTAACATTCCTTATAAAAATTGGGGTTCTATACCAACTATACCTAGGTGGTAAATAAAATGTGAGATTGATCTGCTTCTTCTGAATTTCCACGATCGAACATGAAGATTGGTCTTTCGCTTTAAAAATGGATGCTTACTGTTACGAGCAGGATGAACTGTCTGCGACAGTGTCTTATTGAAAGTTGAAGGTCCGGAGACGAGCAGCGTTACGGTACAAAGGTCGAGGGGTGACGGGCGAGGTTTAAAGAGCCCGAACAACCATATCTTGTAGTAAATTTTCGGCGACCGTGTTCGCGCGGAACGTGGATATTAATCCTAGCAAAACGGCGAAGCCGAACCGGTGTGGGAGGCGGGTGTAGTTGGAAAGAGCGATGTAGCCGGAAGCTGCCTAGATGGCGGATAAATTTCCTGAACAGGAGATTACCCCAGTACTAGTTTCCAGTTTTCCTGCCGCTATAGCGCACGTTGGCCCAGCGCGCGTTGTCTAACCGGCCCTGTGAGAACTGTTGCCGATGCAGTTTCCAATTTTTCGAACGGTAACAGACCGACCTTCCGATTCCTGGCACGGCGCGTCGGCTGTGCACCTCCACTGCGCTCCATTGTCCAAACCGAGCTCGTTTAGGCCAAGATTACTGTTGATTGTTACAACTCTAATTGAATTGTTACCGCAGTCCTTCACGAACGTCCTCGAACGCCGTGCCGTTTGACGCTCCGTTTAACGCGGACGGCTTTTTAGCCACTCCGTGATCACTGCCGCATGATCTGTTGTGTTACTGAAATATTTTACTGATTTCGGATAGAAGAATTTAACATTTCTTTCAGCGTCGACGTTTCTGTCTATTGCGAATAATAAACGCTCGAGGCGTTCCAGTTAGGCGTAACACTCTGAAATAATGAAATGTAAGCTAGGAATCGTAACACTAACATTTCTGTCGAATTTTTACCACCGGAAAACAATGCCGTAAATAATTTTTACTGAGGATGTGAAAAACTGTTGTGTAGCTAGTGTTACTGTACTGTGTCATCAGAAGAGAATTAATTTAAAAATTCGGGAAAAACAATTGCGACGGTCGCGCATTTAAAGCGAACAGAACAATATTTCGGGGAGAAGCGTGATATCGGCGCGAGGCCATGCGAGTTTCCGAGAAATAAAAGCGGTAAGCTTTAGTTTACTGCTTTTTACGATGTCAGGCATGATAAGAAAGTTTTTTTTTTTACAAGACACCTTAAATTCTTTGATGCTTTCTTCATTATAAAAAGTGCACTTGTAGTCGGAGTAATATATCCCGGGCGAGGAGAAAAAATGGGAAAGTTTGGAACGTAGTTGTAGCTCTCTTTTTTTTTTCGTAAACGTAAAGGAGAAACCGGCGACTCTCGGGGCCGCTGGGAAAGTGTGCTTCGCGCGGAACAAAAACCAGCCAGAAATCCGTTTGCTCTCTTTTGCATCGATCCGATGTGATTCAAGAACGGAAGCGCCCGCGAAACTTTCAGAAAGCACTCCGATAAACTGTATAATTTAGTTAAAGAAACTATCAGAACCGGCCGGCACGAACCGACCGAGTTTAATTAAAGCTGATCCGGACACATTTTCTGAACGCTGTTTCACCGAGGGAAAAAAAGCCGTCAGGTTATTTTACATTTTATTAGCGGGGAGCCTGCTCTAGAGAGCATCATCTGCGAATAGAATTAAATACCAGACGATATAAATGGACCGTACAGCTCCGTTCGTTTGCCAATTTGCTGGGCATAAACAAAAACCAATACTTGGACCGCGAATCTTTACACAAAATAAAACTACTCTGCAGAAGACTCTCTATGGTACAGAAAGTTTTTCAAGAATTTTCATAAATAGATGTATAAATATTTTAAGGTTTTAACTTCTTAGGTCTGATATAAATTCGTAAAATTCACATGCCAAAATAATGAACCACCTTTCCGAGTTTTATTCGATTGTCACTTGTACACAAAATTTAATCCAAACCAGTGTGCAAGTAGAAGAGATCAATAATTGATTCCTTAGAGACACGGAGGACTATAAAAATCAATAGGAAAAACTGAATAATATTGTCATGAATGCTAGTCTCGAAAATGTGTAGATAAAATTTAATGTAAAACAACGTACGTAATAAGCACAATTCTACTAGTCCTGTGAAAGATAATTACTGCTGCGAAGCACACGAGAATGTAAAGGCCGGAGGAGCATGCAGCACACAATTTTTCGTACGTAGAAGAACGGCAAAGAAAAATCGCGGAATAATTAAGCTGTCAGAAGCGATAAAGAGAAAGAGACGTCCGCGAGTCTCATTAATCGGGCCATCGAGCCACGCATTGAAATCACCGTGAGCCGCGTATCGCTCGGTGGAACTAGATTGGTCTTTCCTCCGGCGCGATTTTCGAAGAATAACGGTCCTGATGGATCCGGTGGAAGCCCGCGGAGAGATTTCCGGCGAAAAAAGTAAATGTCGATATTTCATTGGTCGCCGCGAAATACGCTGCGAAGAGGTACATTGTTTTGACAGAGCCGTTGAACAACAAGCGCAACGAGCAATTGGACCCGGGCCGCGTAAGGATCAGAAAGTGCTCCGGTTATTGTTCCCCGGGGGCTCGAAAGCAACGACCTATCAAAAAGAGAAACTGCACGGTCCCCGTGATTGACTGCAATATTTCTGATCGAACGTCGCCGTGTAATCGACACGGACAAAAGCCGAGGGCCGCGCACACAGAGATAATTTCCCAACGCGGCCTTGCACACCGCGTGCCGATGCCGCTGCGACGCTGCACCGGCTCGAGGGCGTATACCGCGGCTGAATAACAATTATCGATTTACGGTTACACTGCTACGTGAAACGTCGGAAAAAATCCCCGTAGACGGTGCGGCGAAAGCCGAAGGAAAAGCCGACGACAGGCTCGGTGACCCTGGGAAATCGCCTCAGCGAAAAGTTTTTGCAGGCCCATCGATTTCTTGGCACAGTGAGCGATCGAAATGATTAGAACCATCAAACTGCAGCAGGCTGTTCCAAAAATATTGTACCTCCTTGAAGGGGATGATTCCTGAGGTCATTCGAAGTAACTTTTTCCTTTGCGCAAAAGTGCTCCGCGGCTTCGTTTAGCAGTTATCAGCGAAAAACACGGACCAATCGGGCCGCGGCTACGGATAAACGCGGCGTTGGCATTGGCCGAGCCGGAGTTCGTCCGCAATAGCCGCGCTCTGATTCGTCCGTGGTTTTCGCTGATAACTCCTGAACGAAGCTGCGGAGAAGATTTTCGCAAGGGGAAAAGTTATTTCGAATGACCTCAGGAATCCATTTCCAGGAAGTACAACATTTTTGGGAAACCCTGTATATTAACCTATTTGCATGTTATATTTGGAAAGTTTAAATAGAAGGCCTTCATCGCCAAACTTACAAAAATGACTACAGATAAAAGAACTTCATATTTTAGCATTCTAAGAAAAACTAAATGGATCGTATATATATATACTCTAATGATGCAAACGGGTTAAGGACGATATTATAACAGTACTTTAAGCAAAATAAAAATGATCTGCCTCTGCCTAAACTGCAAGAAACAGGAACAAAGTAGAAATGTCTTTCTTCGTTGGTCGTTTTACTAGGCTGGAGATATTTAATTATATTTGTAAGTTTATTTTATGGGGCTCGTACAGGAAAAATAACGGAAGTCAAGGTGAGAGGTAGAATGTACAAATCTTGGGGCAGGTAGCACCACGCAAGACTGATTGCCATAACACAGCGGCAAATCGACGGGTCGCACGTTCGCCTGATAAACAAATGCCAAACGCGCGGTCCGGCGCGACGTGAATATTCCATCGAGGTGGTCTATAAACAGAAGAAATTCATTTTTGCGTGGGGGGCTGAGGCGCGCGCGCACCCGGGGCTACTTTCGCGAATAAAAATGGCTTCTTTTTCCAACGGGCACGGGAATGGCACCTCAAGAGATCCGCGAACGGTCACGTACACGCGCGTAACCACCTCTCGCGGAGAAGACGCGTCGCATCGTGGTCGATAGAGTGGCATCGTAAAGCCATACATGGGATATGAAGTCTGTATAACCGACAATCTCATTGGATAACACACAATGCGCGATGACATCCTTTACCCGCGGACCTTGTCGATGCGTCCACCGTGTCCCGCAAGTAGTATCAATTTTTTGAACATCATCCTCGCCATTATGGCGATGCCCGGTATTCGTGGTGCAGCCGTGACAAGAAAATATCGCATCAATTTGTCTCATTTGACGACTCGTTCTTGAGAAAATCGAGTTTGAAAATTCGGCGAGCACGCGACAAAAGTACGTATAAGACGTACAGTCAGTCGCGATAATATTCGGACACCTGGAAAGACGATAACTTTTTTAATATTGGAACATATGATTTGGATTTATTTGACAAGTTAGAACAATAGGGTATTATAAATAGTCAAAAATGGCTCAAGTGGAAATTTAAAGGAGGCTGAAATCTGGCTTGATGAAGAATTGTTAAGTGAAGAATATTGCTAAGCTAATTGAAGGGGGAGTCGAAAAGTCTTACACAAAAGTTCGTTGAAGAATTTCAAGATAATTCGGACAAAATGAACACCGTACAAATTCGATTCGAGCGAAGGGTTAAGTCTCGCGATATCTCCCGAGGCATCATGATCTCGAGTTTATTTTACAGCTGACAGTCCGCGGAAACAATTGAGTGCGGAATTGCTCAATTCCGAGAATTTTTACCGTTCAAAATTGCCAAGAGAAGCGCGATCTTCTCTCTTTCTGGGCGAAACCGTTTGCCGGCCGGCAGCAATCATCCAAATCGCAATCAGCGAGCAGTTTAAACCTCATTTTCGAAAACGCGTGAACCGGGACCGGTTCCGCGGGAATTAGAGCGTCGGTCTGCGTTCCGCGGCCGGGTTATTCCGCTCATAAATTTTCCACGAGCTTTCATCCACTTTTGTCCGGGTCAAGTAACGCGAATTGATCAATCATGAGGTTGCGGGCTGACGGGGGGAGGTGAGGGGGAGGGATAGGGCGCGCGGCGTCGGCGGCAGCGAGCGAAAGCAATTTTTCCGTAGGATAAAAACCGGGGGTAGGGCCTGAAAACACGCCCCGTCCCGGGCGCCCGGGCAATCGATAAATCTACGCGAACATTCTTTTCAATTTGCGTGAACCGCTCGGAACACGGAATTGCCTCGTTCCACGTTTCCCGTCCGGTCCCGTTTCGATCGTTGCCCATTATCGCGCGTGTTCACCGATACAACGACTTTTAGCGGGTCCGCTCGACCGCGCGAAGAAAAAAAGCAGAACGACACAACAGCCGTGGGAAACGTGCGAGACGGACAGAGAGAGAGAGAGAGGGACAGAGAGGGAGAGAGATAGATAGGGCAGAAGGACACACGGAGAGAAAGAGAGGGAAAGTGAGCGAACGAATAAAAATACCGGCGAAACGACACTTCGTCGCGCGACGCCGCGCGCATCAATTCAAGCTCTAAATCGCAATTTAGACACATGAATAGCCGCGAACGCGTGCTAGGTGCATTAAAGATCCCCCCCATTAACGTGACGGCCGTGCACATTCCGGAGCCACGTACATACACCTAGATAGATCATTAACTCTCGGGTCGTCGGTCGTAATACTCGCGGGTAATACGTGAAGGGGAACCTCTCTCCCTCTCCCTCTCCCTCTCTCTTTCTGTTGCTCCCAGAGCCGCGTATCTGACCGACGTGGAAAAAACTCGTCTCGAGATAGCAACACATAGGGACGAAGACCGCGGCAGCCGGCGAGAGAAAAACCAGAAGAGCCAACGAGATGGTCTGATAGCCGCCGCGGTCATTCGTTATGATGTGTACGGCATCTTACACTTTCCGAGCCTTCTGTTCCCCTGGGCCGGCGAAGATCTAAGGGCCTCGGTTGAACTGTTTTGTCCAAGGTCTCTGGCCATAGTAATCGCTGAGGAGTCGCCGAGACTGAACTCCCACTCTACCGTTCCCCTTCTACCACTCTATTTCCCCATTTTCCGGTGACGAGCATCCCCACTCCGCGCACTGCCACTCCGTCTTTGTCGCGCATGCGTCGCGCGCTGTTGCCGGATCAAGGCTCGTTCCCCCACTCTAATTTCCCCTTTTACCGCGCTATTCCCCCACGCTTCCGCCGCGGTCCGGTCACGTGATACGTTTCGTGTCTGCAGTGCATGTGTCGCGCAGTATTGCCACATCAAGATTCGTTCTCCCACTCTACCCTTCCCCTTCTACCACGCTATTCATACTCCGGTACTGGCACAGGGAGGGTAACTTTTTCCCCTGAATTTGTGCTCCCTCTCCTCATCTGGCGAAGCGTCACAATGTCACGTAACTAATCCGATAATGACGGAGAGAGGATAACAGCCGGTATTCCCCTCAATTCAAAAACAGTTAATACTTGAATATTCTTTGTAAATTAATACGCACAAGGCGTTAAGCAAGAGTTAAAAGTAGGTAATATAAATTAACCCCTTGCAGTACTATTTATTTTGTGATTATACTGATCAGAAATTCTTCACCGTTCAGATTTTCATAGCAAAAACAGATTATATTTAGTGTATCCCTACGGTTTTCTCCAAAGAATATATATATATACATACATGTTTATTGCACTCCGTTCAGAATCTTCGTCACGACTCGATATTGTAGGGGGTTAAGGAAATGCATATTCAAAAACCGGACACTTCGAACGCAACAACCTGGCATGTGCAAGGTCGAAGTAAGACGGAAGCACAACCTCCGACCTTCAAATAGCAGACCCAGTCAAAGACGTGGTCCCCACTCGCCGAATTCAACGGGAGCACAGTTTTTCAGTTACGTGGCAACCTCGTAAACAAAAGTGTCCCTTCCGACCGTTCTCGCAGTGTGTCCGCTCGGCGGGAACGATCGGACAAAGAGCCTTCCGCGACCGCTGGTGAAGAGGAAGAGGGAAAGCCTCGGCGCATCAGGGCAGCTCGCGGCGCGCGGGGGTGGGCGGGAAGCGAAAGGGAAATGGGTTCGGCTGTCACATACACGTACTCCCCGGAGCAGCAAACTGATAGTGGACAGATACTGCGCATTCGTGGCGCACGGTTAGAATTAATTGCCAATGTTTGGCCCCGGTACGGGGATATTGGGATGAATGTTCGTTAGCGAACACGGCCTCCCCTAACGTTCCCCGTTCGGAATGAGTTATCCTGTCAGAACGGTACTTATGTCCTGCATGCTGGCTGTGCCGCCGCGTTTTCTCTCTTTCCCCCGATCTCGCTGACTCTCGAAAACGAGAGCATCGTGTCCGGCGATAATAGGCCTCGGCCCATTAATCAACCTCGGCGGCCGATCCGAAAAAACGACGAATCGGATTTTGAACGTTGAAAATCGTCGGATCCGCGACAAACTACCCGCCCGACCGGCTCCGCTCTCTGTCGTTCGATAAGTCGGCGTTACACAATGCGTCAAACGGGGCACCGGCAAACAAATTACATCGTTACGCGCCGATACCTCGGCAACCGGGAAGCTAATCCGCGTGACGGCACGCCGAAATCCCGAAGATTCAAAGAATTATCGCGAGCCTGGGACCCGACGCGTCCTTTCCACTTCGAACCGTTTCTCTGCCTCCCCTCCCCTTCCCTCTGTCGCCCTCACTTTCCCTCCCCATTACCGTTTCCACCCCCGGGGGAGAATTACGGTCCCGGGATTAACGGGGCCACCCTCTCCCGCGGATCCTGCCGCACTCTGCCTCTCCCTCGGGAACCGGATTAACGCGGTTAAATATTACTGACTACAGGCCGTCGCAAAAACCGGGCCGCGACGGCCCGTTAACGCACCCCCAGTGCCTTAGCCAGTCCCCACCCCACCTCCTACCCCGATACCGTCGCACCAGGGCCGTGAGATTTAGCTGTTGCCTCGTTACCATTCTGGCCACTGACTTCCCCTCCGCCCCCTTCCCCACCCCCACCCCCGAAGTTCGCAGCCGGACAGTAGATAACAAGCTCTCTTTTCCGTTTCTCTCCGGCAGACACCAAGCCGCAGACAATTTGGTAGTTAACGACTTCACAGAATACACGGGGATTATGTTAATGCGATGTTTCGGTGGATCGCTTTCAGCCAGATACCAGGGGGGACAGTAGCCACTTGGGCTGCGTGTAGTGATAGCGGATGGATCTTTCCCTCTGTATGGAGAAACGCGGACGATACGGGGATTAACTTTTAGGCGGCGCTAATTGCCGAGACGCTCGGTCGTTTGGTCGGTTGGTCCGTTCGGAGCCAAGTGCACGGAGAACGCGAACTGATAGAGAAGAGAGAGTGTGTGATAACGGAGTTCTTTGCTGGCTTTCCGGACCGCGTGGCGATGGTAACGGTAGGGGGTGTTAGCTTTTTTCAGACTCCGTGCTGATGCTGTACGAGGAGATTCTCAAATCTCGACTCTAGCTGGTTGCTTTGCTATTCCGAGTTATACTACTGGTGAATATCGGGGCTCTGCATTGCATAAATATCCGCTGGTTGTATGTCGCTGGACTGCAGATTTTTATGGGAAATAAAGATTGTCTTCGTCATTTATAAAACACATGAATGGGGAATTTTTGTCTTCTTTAAATAATTTTAGTAAGTTAAAAAGTAGCACATAGATGTTCTTCCAATTTTTGTATTAATTTCTGTTTTGTCATAAATGCCTCAAATCCGCAGTATACTTGTACAGCGAATCGAATCTGTTCGAAATTGATCAATCATACAGTGTGGTCAACTACAGCTGGGAGAAAATTTAAGGAGTGGTTCTGCAAGGCAATGTAAGACGAAAATGAAGAACAAAAAAATTGCGATTTCGGCTTCGTTATGCAGTTATTATCAATTAAAAATCCGCCTGAAATGCGGCAACCCGGTCAACACAGGTGTACGTGGCTTACGTCACAAAGGCGCGTCACAGTCACAAGTGACAGATACAACGTGTACCTCGCAAGAATTCGGCGTGTAAACCGTCCGATTGGGTCATTCCACATGCATTTTCGGTTCTAGCCGAATTATTGGCTACAGTGTGTGACGTCAAAGCCTAACCATTGAGCGCAATCGAGAACCCACTTTGATGCGTGACCGTCGCGCACCTTTATTACGTAAGCAACGTACACATCTGTCAGTCTGGTTGCCGCATTTCAGGCGGATTTTAAATTGATAATAACTCAAATCTAAAGCCGAAATCGTAATTTTTTTACTCTTAATTTTCGTCTTACATTGTCATGGAGAACCACCCCTTAAATTTTCTCCCACCTGTAGGCTAACACCCTGTATAATTTGAACATTAAGCATACAGTAATTTAATAGAAGCAAATGTACGAGTAATGGGTGTATTACATCGATTAAGTTCAATATTAACACTAGGTTTACGATACCCGTCAAAATGACGGGTTTTAATATCATTAATTTGTGATTTTTGAGATTGTGAAGATCCATCTACGTGGAACTACTCAACAAACTAATTTCCTTAGGTACCAACATTATTTAAAAAATTCCTGAAATCTTGGATAGTCACATTCTTCTTATTTTTATAAAGTAATGTAAAATACTGACTTTTGTTGCTCCGTAAACCTAGTGTTGAGGAAATAAGCTTTTACCACCAGCTACTGTAAGCCTTTTTAGTTCCGCATACTGTTTTCCGTTCAACTACGATTGTGTATACAATTAAGGAACAATTAAGTATTCCCAATGGGACTTTAAATCGTTCAAAAAGTTCCAGATATCGATTCGAAGCCGTGAAATCCTGATTCGGGACGAGAGTGCGTCGCGCCGAGACGATACAAGGAATTCCAGGAGAAGCTTCGTTCCCAGCGGCGGGAACGCATCAAATTTACCATTCCAAATATTGACCCGCATTTCTCAAGAACCCGGCGCATTCCACAATAACCTTCCCCGTGCCCCGGGCCGAGCGGGAAAGTGCATTCTGGGATCAACCGAGGCGGGCCGCGTAAATCACAGCCGCGTTATTGGATACTTACGTCGATCAGATATCGCCTCGTCGTCGACGTATCGGGTAAAATGAGGGGCTCGGTAGTTTTCCTTCCGGAATTTCCCGTAGAATCCCCAGCCACTCCTCTCTCTCTCTCTCTCTCTCTCTCTCTCTCTCTCTCGCATTCTCTCTGTGTTTCCATCCACGTTCGAAGCGCCGTGCGGCAGGGGGGCGGCTAAATTCGAAAAGGTTCCACGGAGTTGCCCCGATAATTGTTCCGTGGCCCTTCTCCGTGGATTACTCGGCAATTACTCGGCTGGATGAGGGATGAAGGGGGTGGAACCGGAGGGGCAGATCTACCCTCCCGACGGAGAGATCACGTAAAGAAAAATCACGTTAGAGGAGGGCGGGGCGGTGGCGGCGGTTGGCCGGGCACTTTATTTAAAGCCAGCCACGACACTTGGCCGCGGACTTCATTCACTTACCATTATCCCGGACCGAGGGCGACTACAAAACTGTCGCACTTAACCGCCCGACGCGGAAGGAAGTAGTTACGTTTTATACCCGACGCAATAATCGTTTCCACGGTCGACGCCGCCGCCTCGGGATCTGTCTAAGGCGTCGCGACCATACGCGGACCGGTATCGCTCGTATTCCCCGTCCGCCGGAATGCTTACACGTCCCTAAAGAATTATTGAGGCATCAACTCCTTTTAGAAAAATGTTCGATATTATGCGATTTACAGTCGGCTCCTTATCCGCCGGATTCTGAACATGCTCGCTCGACACCGTGTAAAAACCCGGCAAAAACGAGTCGGTGCAGTTTGAAACAGTCCATGAACCATTTTCAACTTATTCAGACCATCTTACAATTAATCCAAAAAATTCTGATTTCGCATAGAGAGTGGTAATATAATTATCAACTAAGTTGTTTTAATTTTGCACGACTTTTACTGGCACTCAACGCAAAAATATCGATGACCTTGATATCTGGACAAGACCTTCAGAAAAATTGGCTCTTTGCTCTGGTCCACAAACATTTCTTTCAAACGCAGTCGGGTCTTCCGAGAATTTTCCTCCGTTGTCGACGATGACGGGGATATTTAAAATTTTTCGAAGACGCAGCACTGCGCGGGCAATCGTTCAGCTCCGTCTATCGCAAATGTCCCGGCGCTTATGGTCTTGGGTGTGCCGGTAGCAGGCCCGCCAGACCACCTATTTGCTCGGTCGCCGTTCCCAGCGAAATATCGCATTAACATAATCCTCGCTTACCCCGGCGATGTCGTTAACTTCCAAATTGGTGATCCGTTGGATCCGCGGGGACCAGGCAAACGGGCCGAACTTTCGTCGTTACCGTTCGCGAGCGGAAAAAAGAAAATGGCAGACGAACGAGGGGTCTGGTACCGTTCGCCGTCGTTATGATCCCTCGTCGACGTTGCGATTGCCCTCTCCGTTGTCGTGTGTCTTAACGGTGACTTGCGACGTTGTTGCGTCGGGAGCTTGTTAACGTCTTCCCCGGGTCCATGGTCGGGGGAGACGTCGGGATTCGAAGCCGCTCCCGTTCGACGGGACCTAAGCCCGTGTTTGATGGACAGGAATGGGGCTCCCCGATGACTGGAACTGGCTACGGTATTTTATATTCCACTGGAAAGCCCGTAACACCCGGGACAAATCGTTTCTACGGCCTTTATGGGGGTCTGAGAGAGCTAAATTTTTAGACACACGGGTCTTCCTCTTATGGCCTAACTTTCGATCGTGGGGCTCGTGTCCTACCTGTATTAATATTGCGCTCGATATTGCTAAATGTTCGCTGAACCTCTTAATAGATAATTGTCTTCAGCGACGACGTCGTAAAAATTCTGGTAAAGTTGAATAATGTAAGCCTTACTAATATGGTCTAGCTCCAAATCAATTTTTAGTCCTGTATCTTTAGTCTTTACCCTAATATCATAATATCAGACGACGAGTCGTCAAAAATATGACCTTGAGAAAAATGTCCTGTTCCCTAAAATGTTTGTCCCTTGAAACGAAAGAATGTTTTTCTTGAATAATATTTCCTAAAAGCCAGCAAGATATTTTCGATCAAGCAAAAATTTGGTCCACCTTGAATAATTCTCCTATAACATAACAACACAATAGAAAAATATTATGTATAAAATTTGCTTGGTATATTACGGGGATATGGGGGACCATAACACGAGCCACATATTTTATGTACAGCGGGGAGAATAGAGAGACTTTTATGACACAGAGAACGTCCCCGTAAAATTGAATTGTATTTTAATAAAATAGCCCGGTAATCTGATTACCGAGAAAAATAAGATTGCGCTACTACGCCAACCATAACTAGGACCCGGAGCAGCGTCCTGGTGACATTTCTCGAGTAATAGAGAGAACATAATTCCGAATGCAGCGGAACTTCGTCTAGGACACATCCTAGGATAATGAAACTTCCTGAGAGAAGACATTAGAACATTAGTCGTGCACAGTAAGAAAATGGCCGAGGGTTTAGTGGCGTACGAGGACAGGCCGTGAGTAGAGTCCCGTGTTTTTCGCGAACGGGCTTTCCAGTTTTTCGTGCGAACTGTTTGCCTTTTTGTGATCCGGCGAACTTAGAAAATCTTTTTCCCGTCGAAGTGGGGCG
Organism: Halictus ligatus; assembly: GCA_028454255.1. Classification (NCBI taxonomy): domain Eukaryota; kingdom Metazoa; phylum Arthropoda; class Insecta; order Hymenoptera; family Halictidae; genus Halictus; species Halictus ligatus. The sequence continues at coordinate 13,945,586 of CM052138.1, read as the reverse complement.
ACAACCGCCCGAACCAGATGCTGCGTTTTAAAGGAGGCCACGGAACAAGGCGACTGTTTTTTCGGGCTGTGCACTCTCGAACGCTACATAATTTAACGATTGCTCCGGGTTTGCGCAATTTCTGTAGTACTTGCTTTAAGCGCGAATCAATACCGTATGCGGACTGCGCCCGTACCCTGTAAAACAAAACTAATGCATGCTGCGGAAGTACTGGAAAGTGTTTGAACAATTTTATAATTTCTGAAAATGCTGCTTCTTTAAAATGCTGTGATTTCGTAAAAAACAATCGTACGGGGATAAATCTGAACTCATTTTGAAGCCTGAAGCCTCTACTTTCGCCACCCGTCGTTCGCTTTTTCGACTGGTTTGCGCGCGACATGCAAAATTGAACTGAACTGACGAGGTGGAACACTGAGCACCTAAAAATGGTACAAATTCAAGCTTCTCTGAAAACGCGGAATTTTTTTTTTTTTTTGGTGACTGAATCTGCAATGAATTCGAAGATTCAAGCTTCCCCTTTACGACGAGACTTTGAAACTTCCTGTACGATTTTTTTTTATCGTTTTATTGAGATTCGGAAGGTGTACCGTTCATTTTGCAATGATGTAATGTTTTATGTCCAAAATTTTTGTACCATAAAATAGCTTTAAAAAATGAAGTTTTAGGATGTCGTTGTAAAGAGAAACCATCAATTCTTAAATCCGTGTGAGATTCACCCATGAAAAGAATTTTCCACTATTTTTCGAGAAAAATGTGTTCTCAGTTTTCCAACAACAACAGTTCAGTTCAGGTCAGTTTTGGAAATTATATGAAGGTCAAAAAGATGAATGACGAAAGTAGAGACTTCAAGCTTTAAATTAAATGGAAGTTTGTTGTCGTACGACTCTTTTTTACGAAATTATATCAGTTTAAATATTAACAATTTTTCGAGTGTTAGCAATTTGGTATTCAAGTACTTTTTAGAGCCACGATATGTACCTATTTATCGTTCTTGATTTTTATTGTTTTCTGTTTTGGTTCATCTCTGATGATAGTATCCTTATTCTCTTGTACTGTTTTTCGTTCCTCAGAATCCCTTTTGACGATATTCTTCTTTGGATTTGTCAAGTATTCCCTTTACGTTTTGTTCCAGTTTTTCTACCTCTTTGCATTTCCTGACAACCTATTCCAATGTTTCGCATTCTCTTTCGTAAAATCTGCATCTTTCGCCTTGTTGCGTTTTCCCAACAGTTTTCTCTGACACGAAAATGTTAATGGCAACAAATTTTTAAAAATTTCATTTCGTCCCAGTAAATGTCAATTAACATTAAAAACAATTAAAACATATTGCTTCGTAAATATAATAAAACTGACCTTTTTCGTAATGCACGCTCCAATAAATGAATTCATTCGACAATATTACACAATATCTTTCTAGTTTCAATAATTGTAAAATAGACGAACCAAAAGTTTGAAGTCGGGCGAATGAAACAATTTGCGTAACAATTCCACAAAAAGGTATCTCGGTAATTTTAAATAATTGCAAATCACTCCAAATTCATATGAAATAAATGTCTACATCAAATGAAATCAATGTAATTTATTTTCCTTTACTAAAGCTTCCAGTATATTAAAAACAACGTGAAAATTGCACTCGATTTTATTCAATCCTGCACACCAGGCAAGGAAAAAATAATATGTAAACGTAAAATGCAATAATCATATTTCGTTAAAAGGAATCCGTCCTCGGAGATAATCAGAAAAATTGCAAATCTAATAAATTTAGTTCAAAATGATCAACCCGAAAAATTGCGTTTGATACGTGTTCGCTGAAACCGGATCGTATTTACACACTTCAGCTACTCGCAAATGGTTGAAATATGAATTGCAGGTTCGTTTACTTGTTGAAATCGATATCCGCCTTACTCCGGTTGCAGTAAAACAATCCGTGGAAAAATATTCGCGCAAAGGTTCACGGTCCGACGATGAACGTCGGCACTTGTAAAACAACGGCGAAGGTAATATAAATTAGCGAGCAACGAATACGAAATAAAAACAATCGGGGGCGGGGGGAGCGAGTTACGAAGCATTAAGCTCGGAAGTAGCCAACGAGGAGACGTCACGCATTTAATAATGGCGGGCTTAATGGAGCAGAAGGAACAATGAGCGCGGCGTTACTGAATCACTGGACTTTCGCCCTTGTAAAAGAGGATCGAGTGTAACACAAATAATTTAAAGTCCATTGAGCACCTTTTGTTGGAAACTTCTGCCACATAAATTATAATAGAAACGGTACACGGGGCTCGCTTAAGTTGCAAGTAGATAGAGAGAGAGAGAGAGAGAGAGAGAGAGAGGGGCAAAAAGGCGAAAAATAAACAAGCCGAGGAGAGAAGAAAGGCATGTTTAAAGCATTGTTTCGAAGTTTCATTAAAGGTTCTCCGGGAACAGTTTAGAAAATTATAGCGGATAGATGGCTATGGTTATGAACTCCTCTTATTGCGTAAAGAAAGTTTCGGAAACTTTGTTTTGTTGTTGATCTCCGGTGGCTGATACCTTCGAGACACACTGCATTTAAGAGGAGCATCGTCAGCCGGCCGAGGAATTTCCTGATATTTTTGGTAGCAGACGGAAGATTTTTGGTTGATGCCCGAGGCTCGGTAAAGTTCGTTACGCAAACTCGCTGACAGTTGAATTTTGATCCTGCTTCTGGGAATATTTTGTCCGTTTGACAGGGCGATGAAAGTATGCAACTTGGTGCTGAACAAATTGAACGGTTCCAAATATGTACTGTGCACTTGGCGAAGCTGGAGACAGAAAAGACAAGTTGACCTTGAGTGTCGTTGCATTTTTGAAATTTAATTTAAAGCCTGGTCGAGTATGAAATAAAAACTAAATCATATTTTTCATTTGATTTTATACAAGACATGTGCAACGACATGGCGCTGGAAAAATGTTAAAATAAATATCAGTGGAAGGACTTCAGTGAAGGTCACCCCTGAGGCCCATCATAGGACCTCAGAGGAGATCATCACCAAGGCCCTTGGAAGAGCTTATTCTTATGTTAGTCAGGATCGTACAGAAGATTCTTAAAGGATTTCAGAGAAGATCCTTCTTAAGGGTCTCGAAAAGCTCTGAACCGGAATCTTTTTAAACGTCCTCGAAAAACTGTAACGAGGTCCAACTTAAAAGATTCTCGAAGGTATTGGGAATGGACATAACTTTTTGGAATTTCTCATTTTGAGGACATGTTAGGATCGTAAGAGATACCCTGTTGGTTTGTTGAACATAAAAATCCAAAAATGGGCCCCTGTAAATGCCCTTCAAGGATTTCTGAGAAAATTCATACGAAAGCTCTTAAAGGACTTCAGAGAATATTTTTCTGGGGGCTTTCAAAGGGCTCTAGAGAAAATGTTTAAAGAACGACATTTGTGAAGGGCTTCAGTGGATGTTTTCCTTAAGATCGTTAAAGAAATGCAGAGAAAATTCGTCCTCGAATGCTGTTCAAGGTCCCCAGACAACATTGTTTTGAAGGTCCCTCGAGGACCTCAGTGGAAATTCCTTTCAAGACTCTTGAAAGACCTCAAGGAGAGTCATTCCAAAGGCCCTTCAAGGACCCTAAAGGAAGGACTTTGGGATTGTAGGTGGTTAAAGCGGTTGGGAACAATAACCGAAATGGTGATAGGGTGATAGGTTCGCCAAAGTGGTGATCCAATGTCCGAGAGTAGAATAGGGTTGCCTAAAAGTTGAAAAGGGTGAAATGAGACGAATGAGCCCTAAAATGAACCCCAGAACGTTCATGTTCGAAAAAGGATAATAATTTCTAGCTTTCCAATAATATTTACAGCCAGAGATCATTCACTATCATATGCCATCGGTCTTTGTTAAATTGCTAAACTGTTTTAATTGTCAATCATGTTGACGCATTGCGGTTAGCAATTCTCTTATTGAAAAAGCACACTTGACACCGAGTCATTTTTTAGTGATTAACAAGATTTATATGCTCCGTTTATTTTCAGATGCGATTTATTTTAATTTATATTAAAAAGATACGAAATATAAAATAATTGATCTGCTGACAACGTTCCATCGATCAGCCATTTGGGATGACATTTATTAACGTATAAATAATTTTGTCTGACACCTCACTTTACTTTTTTTTTTCACTCCTCTGTGTAGAGATTTTTGTACCACCGAATATCAATAGTTATCACAACCATTTTTGTATGTCCACTGTAATTTTAAATATATAGAGTGAGCCCTTTAAAATTTTCTCGTGAAATGACTTCAAATCAATGACTTGTGCTATCGAGAAATGAAATAAATTTTTGTACCGTTGAAATATAACGAACAGATTAGTCGAGATGTTTTGGAAGTTTCAAGAAAGAATTGTTTGCAGCGTTTTACGCGAGCCACCCTGTACGTTATCTTGAAATACACGAACGAGACGTGGCTCGTTAGCTCTTCTTACAGTTTCCTCTTTTTGTTTGCCCAGGAACGGCATGGCGAGTGAAGGGAAATTACGCGAAACTTCGAAATATGCACGCTAACTCCTTATTATTCCATCGCGGTTGCGACGGAACGTTGGATAGGTACTCTGTATCCATTGAACCTTTGCTTCCATTCTCTACAGCTGGTCTTTTCAAGGGTGATAAAACAAATGGCCTTCGTAAGTCCATCAGAGCACTCTCGGCAAAGTAATTGGAAATAGATTCCCGAGCAGTTTGCCCGCTCCCTCTTTCTTCCTCGATCAGACAAAAACCGATGAAGCGGTAGAATTTCAGCCGTCCAACTGTACACACTATCCTTCTGCTCCCGTCCTCGAAATATCATAATCACCGGCGCCCCGTTAAAATCACCGTCGCGTCGTCGAGAATTTTATGTTCCGCCTACATCTTCGCTCTCATCTCTTCCTTATGGCAGTTTGATGCGTTTCCCGCTGCTTCTGAAACAGGTATTCTGCCCGTTCCTGAAGAGGGAATTATGGGAAATTTAAAAAATTGAAATTATTCTCCCATATCGTGAGAAACATGAAAATGTACCGTGTAATAGGAAAAGATAGCATTATAAGAGTGCTTTTAATTTGTTTCCTGAATAACAATGCTCTTTGAAATCGCGTTACATCGTTTCAGTAACAAGGGTAGATCCGAATAAAACGACGATTCTCATAACTTTTCAGTTCTAAAACCTCTGGGGTTAATTCAACCCAGATAGTTTAGATTATACTAATGCTGACGGCTGCACTTTTTCGTTCAAGGCGCAGTAAAACGGCAACGACGAATCGTACGTCGGGTTTTAAGGGCTTGTATTAAAGGGGACGCTTCAATCTCCGAACCCACGGTGATTTCAGTCGAGGAAAAAAATTACCCAAGCTCGCAGATATTTTACATTCTGCGGAATTTCCGAAGAAAATTTTTCATCTCCACCCTTCTGACATTTACATTCGTTCCCAAGGCAGAAAATTATTTACAATAAAATAACTCAGGAGCGGAGAAGCACAGACTTTTCCCTTTAAAATGAGCCAAGACAGATTGCTGTATGATCATTTGTTTGTTATCAAGCTACATCAGGTTGAACGTCCGTACTTTTTAAATCTAGATTTAAAGTGAGGTTTCAAGTTTTACTATATATTATTCTGACCTCCATAGAACATTTAATATAGAGAACTAATTTCTATTTGATTCCAATCTACGAATACAAAGCAGCAAAAATTAATACTCTGGTAGACATCCACAGCCTAATAACAGTTCTACATTATGGCAATCATAATTCTTTAGCTAGTAAAGAAAACGACAAAATGTTTCATGTTTTAAACCTTATCATTAGACCGCTAATCTTTATGCAAATTGTGCACATATTAGCTTTTATGAGTTAATTTATGAACAATAGAATCGCAAAAAGTATGTTTACAGTGCCGGATACTTGCCCGAGGTGTTGTTGTATTAAAAAGAACATAAAAATCAAATTAAACTTTTTAAAATATGTTTTTGTGTCAGGTTTCACAGGTTACGTGCATAAAATCTGCAGTCCACTTACTGCATCAAAAATGTTACCCCACAATCATCTGTCAACCCTAGACAAAGATATTAAATTTAATTTTGTGGAATCTTATTTTAAACTTATTTCACTTTGGATTAGTCCCCCATTTTCAAGGGCGGAATTTACGAAGTTTATCTATAAATACGCATAACAATTGAACCAGTGAATTCCTCGCCTTAAAGCTCCGATATTTCGCATTTTTTCGTCAGGATGTACAGGATCACATTTAAAAAGGTTACAAATTTCTGGGTTACCAAAGTGAAGTTTAACCTTTTCCTAAATTGCCATGCAATATTCAGAATATTCGAAGGCCAGACATTATTATTTTTAATTTCTCTTTCGACGATAATACTAACCATCAGGATTGCCAACTGAAATTCCAATCAGCCGAACAATTCCGAAACACGATTTCGAGCTTCTTAAAATCAGAGTCACTTCAGCATGAAACCGTTCACTAATTTTCGCCGGGGAAATTGGAAACACTACTTTGCCTCGGGAATTCGGCGACTCGTGTCGCGAAAGCGAGACGAAACACGGTTCGAGGGAGAGAGAAAAAAAAGCTTTGCGAGCGTATCGGTAATACACTTGTTACGCGGCAGGCGCGGACATTTATTCGGACGGTAAATTGTCGAGCGGCGGCGTTTCACCGTGAAATCGGAAAAAGCGCGGGCTCGAAAATTGGCAGCGATAAAAGGCTCGGCGCTGGTATCGACGCGCTTCCGGTACGTTCCTTTCGGCCGTGGCCGCGGTTAGGCGGCCCTAATTAATCGGACACGCGCGGCTTGTCGTTTCGCCGATTGCTGCCAGCCGGAGGCCGAACTCATGTTGGATGTAGCACCGTTGAGCCCACATTTCCTGCGTGGTAGAACACCGAAGCGAACTCGCGTTCTACGTCGAACAAGCCCCTGGATCATTTTATGTTGTTCATAATTTTCCTCTGGATTTTCCGCGCTCATAATACAAACGAATAGATCGGTTATGCGGTCCCCCGATCGATCGGGCCGCGATGAATTCGCAGGTTGTCGATTATTTGAAAATACACTCGAAAAAACAATTTTCCGTGGACACAATGGAATTATTGAATTTGCGTTTGCTTAATAATTCTTTTCTAAATGGAAACGGCAGCGTCTTAACCTGTCAAAAACGCTTGGAATCGGTCACCTTTACACGCGTATAACTTTTGAACCATTGAACTCCGGCCATTAAAGCTTACATTCGTGGCATTTTCTCCTCAAAATTTATAGGTTAGAATAAAGAAACAGTTGGAAATTTTTGGTCCTTGAAGCGAAGTTTAAGCATTGAGCTCAAAAACCGAGGATGATCGGTAGGTTCCTAGTCAAAATTGTAATTGTAATCTCGGCAGAGCTTTTCAAGGTTACTATCTCTCTCCCTGACACAGCTTTCGTCGAAAAAGGGCTGTTCAGCGCACTGTGCGTGCTAGTAAATTACTGGAACGCAGAATTGGCGTTGGAGTGTAATTAGAAAACCGGCTTTTTTTATTGGGGACCGCAGAGAGTCGTCAATTCGTGCTGAAAATATCACCCTGGCCTGGTTCCTTCCATGGGTAAACCAGGGACCGTGAACGTAATAGGAAGGCCAGGTGTAAATTTCATTGTAACGCAGCGCGGCCGCGACACACCGGCGTTATAATTCGTGTAAATTCGTTGGAAGTACGACGCGATAAAAATGCAAATTGCGGCGCCGACTCGCCTCCAAACGGAAAAATTGCGAGCGGAGGCGCGCACGCCCTTGTAGAGTCTTCGGGACAGCAACGCGCGGATGCAACACTGTGAAAATGCGACTATTTTTCGGAGGAATTCTTCTGTGTCAACGGTTTCAACGCTCGACACGGGCACTGCCGGGTAATCTGCAGCGTCAAACTAACAGAGTGGAATAGACTTGTTTGTACTGGATGGAACAGTAAAAAAATGGCCAATCTGTAAGGATTAGTATAGATCGCGGAACTTCGTGCAAAATAAACATTTCGAACCTCAGTCACTACAAACTATTTATATACATATATAGTGTTCTTACTGGCACTTTAATAATCAGAAAGATTGCTAAAATTTGCAAAATTATGTCTTTCAGATAACCAAGAAAATTCATACTTTTTGGGGGATTCTGGTTGGTGTATAATTAAATTTGGTGTTTTGTATAGACACTAAAAATAGTGTAACTGTATGCTAAGAGCACTTAACACAACAAAAAATATATGTATATATATATACAGTTTTAGTGTAATTCTGTGTCCTATTCTTTTTTACTTACAATCGTCTGCCTGGTCAATAAAATTGATATGGACGTTGCTTACCTGAAACAGAAAATTCGATTGCAATATATTAGTACCAATCAAATGATTAAAACATTATCAAGGGTACGACGTAATCTTATTATACAGAACATTCGATTTTAAGTGGATCAAGGCTCTCAAGAGTTTTCTCAGCGCCTCTTGAAACGGTTCCAAGAATCTTCAAGGATTCAAGAAAAAAGTTTCAAATGCTTTCGAGGATTTAAAGACAAATTTTTCCGTTCGTATTAAATCAAGAAAAGTGAAGTGTCCGTTCCAGTTGGCATGGAAAATATCAATTTTCTGTTTTTGAAAAAATTCTGGTTTTTCGATCCGGAAGAACACAATTTTTGCTAAAACTCGTTCGTTCTTCATTTACGAAAAAGTGAACAATGGCTAAATTAGTCCATCAGTTTTTCAGAAGTATTGATTACCTTTCCGGTGAACGGGTTTCGAAAAAAGCGTTTGTCGAATAGGTGTCTATAGCAGGCTGCAACTTCGTCATGAGTGTGCATTTTTCAGGCGAAAAATTGCACGGAATATTTCAATTAAAATTTCTTTGCAAAATTCAATTTGCGTTCGCGTTTCAATTATTTGAAAAATTTGTAAGCTTGGTACGCTCGTAATTTCGAGTTCGAATATAGAAGAGTACATGTGAAAATATATTTTATTTTTGTATTTTAATCAATATAAAATATCATAGCAAAAGATGAATTTCAATCAGTTTGTACAAACATTTTTTAATGAGGAACTGAAGCATGTGTCCACTTACAACAGAGACGAGTATCTTTTGATAAAAAGAACTTTTCAAATGTATTTTTTAAACTTCCGTCCGGCTAAGTAATCTGCTTATCGCTTGAAGAATGAATGAAGCTTCTAAACGAATGAAAATTGTTAGGTAACGAAGACGTCAGGTTCTGTTTTCAACATAAAAATAAAAATTTCATAAATTTAAAAACTTGCTTTGTCCACGATGCATGCACCGGAGCTTTCAAAAACAGAAATTTTAAATTCGTTTTCAACACTAGAACTACCAAGCACTAAGAGTGACTATTTCGTACGGTCTATTAAAACTAACAATACCGCATTTATTTATCGAGACGCGTCTGAACAAATAAATTAATTGTGCTACAATCATTTCCACTGGTTCCTCAGAGTAGCCATTCGACTCCAGAGGATCAATTCCTTGCATGACCGAATTGTCGGACAATAATGTGATATTTTCCCACAACAAAAGAACCCACAGTAACCATTATTTGTTGTCGCAGTCCGAACATCGGTAATTTAATGAACAGTGTATATTTGCCGGGCGTGCACGCACACCTGCGAATCGCAGGACGTTATAAAAAGACCTTCAGCCGATCCTGCGAGCGCGTTTGCGTGGTGGCAATTTCCACTCGGCTTCGTTCCACCCCTGAGCCACCCCGTGAACCCAAGGGCATTCCCTTCGATGTTGCCTCGTGCTGACCAACTCGTGTTTTTCCCACCCTTAACCTGAACCGGCAGCCCGAGGTTAACCGTGAGGGTAGACGGCCGAGCGACGGAGAAAACGGGGATCGTCTGAGGCGTAAATTCGGAAAAGAATCGAACGGAAACACGTCGGAAGAAACGCCTCCATTATGATCGGTGAAACGGCTCGATCGAGCCAGATTGATTCGATGGGGCGCCCCCATAACGATCCTAAGGGCCGGCTGTACACAAGATGGGGCAGCGAGCCACGAAAATACTTCGGCAATGTGCTACGACTGATGAATGGACTTTATGATGATGATGAATGGATTTTATTTTACTTTTGAATCCCTTCGGGGACTCTCATTTTTCTGAATTTAATTTTTCATTGACAACGGTATTGAAATAGAGACGTGGATAAGTACCCTAGAATTTTCTCAGATTTTTTGCAAGCCTAAAACAGTAAAAAATAGACATAAACGGGCCAGTGTGCTTACGGAAAAATAAATCTGCTCAAGTTTTGCAGTTGATACTATCGGAAAGTAGGAACGAAGGAAAACTATGGAATAAATTTGGTAACATCAGCAAGGGGAGAGCGAGGGATAAGAAGAACTGGAGCGTGTTGTATTTCGGAATAGATTACGGTTAATAATTTCCGGGCACTAACTTCCAGATAAAAATGGCAGTAATAAATACTATTGTCTGCCATGCCATGCAACCTCTCTGGTGTCATTCTATTCCTGTCCCCCGTCATAAAGTACACCGGCAATCTGTTCCGTTGTTGCAAGATTCACTCGGCGAAATTTATACACTCCGGTCCCTCGTGCATCGATTAAGGAAACGTTGCCTGATAAACGTTCAAAGGGAAAAACAACGCAAAAAAGGAGAGAGAGGAGACGAAACGGTTAGGCTAGGCATTTTTCTTGATTCTACGTGCCCGGGCCCGGAGCTTACGAGATGATTTATCGCCGGTCGTAATTTCGTCAACTTCTTTCCCTCTGTTTCTCGGGGAACCGTAGCATAATGTATCGTTCGCCTTACGTTATAGTGTCTACTATATTACCGTTGCCTTCGTACCGGTAGAAAACGTAAACCGAGCACGCAACGCATTTGCCTTCGAAGGGGGTAACCACCCCTCGTCCTTCCCACCCGCCTCCCCTCCCCCCTGCCCCCTCCCCCCCCCTTTTTCCCGCGCGCTGTCGTTGCTTCTTTTTCGCGTTCAATTTAATGTCAACGTACCTCACCTTCATTATCGTTCATTTCCGCGGGGGGTTGTAGTTAAGAACGCACCCCGGAACCGACGCTGTACAAAAGTCGCGTGACGTAAACGGGAAAATTCGCTCTACCCCTATACCGAATTAACCGCCGAGCGATTCCGCGAAGAATAAATTTTAGTATAATATCCGACAACAATGCAATCCGAACTTTATGAAATCCGAGGTTCATTAAAGTCTTTGTCCACGATGGAATTCAGGTTTTATTCAAATATCGGGCGATAATGGAATATGGACTTTGGTAAAATATTTCACGAACGCGGAATCCTATTCAAATCGCGGACAAATGACAACGCCCGGGCGTTCAACAAATAATGAAACTGCGGAGTGCACGAGCAATTGAAAAAACAATCTAAACTAATTTCTACTCTAAGAAAAGAACGTACATTCATGGATCATGAAGGTACCTACCGAAAAGATAGTACTGTACCGCCGAAATACTCCCAAAAATAAATAAAGTTTTGACAGAACTCCTTTACCAAAGTATCCAAAAATCGAAACCAGTTCTCTCACATCTACATCACACAATTTTTGCATATAAAAAAATTGTCTACCCAACTGATACTTTCGGGGTTGCACGAGGCGATCGAGTTCCGTGCATCGCGGTTTAGATTGCATCGAAAAATGGGAAGGTTCGGGTAAACAAATTTATTTCGCGACTCAAATGGCCCGCAGAGTGGCTCGGCTCTCGCCGGAAATCTCGGCGGAACGAGCTGCAGGATTTTTTTCTCTTCAGCGACTGCATGTGGAAACAATTAGGACTCAACGAGTCGTAAGAAATACCGGCAATTTCCAGGCGCGGGGATCGCGAAGGAAAACGCGGGAAAGAAACGCGGTACGCCGCTCGCAACAATCAAGCTCGGTTTTTAGTTGCATTTCCGTCTAAACGGTTTCACGCGTGCGACACACAGGTGTTGAGTGTGCGTGCGGGAAAGTAAACGTCGCGCAACGCGACACGAGTGTTCATACCGTGGTCCGCCGCTGCGCTTGTCGTGGTTCTCTCAATTTTCCCTTTTTATTCGAAGCTCCCCTCCCCACCCCCCATGAATCTCCAGGAGCTATTCCAGGAAATACGAGCCGTGTAAAAGTGTGTCCGCGACGGGATAACGGCGGCGAATAAATTATTGGCTCGATTGGTCCAAGTAGACGCTCCTTAAACGTATTTGTCAATGGGTATCAATTCGATCGGAGCTCCGCGCAGTCTGGCCCCCCTCCCCCCGCCCCCGTAAAACCGATTACTGCCGTTCGCGGGCGCATTACTGTAATACCTAATCAGTCTTGGCAAGCGAGAGCTCCGCGGACTTTGTGTCCCTAAGTGGCTGTCAAAACCAAACGCCTCCGATACCGAATAACGCTCCTCGGAGATTCATTCTTCGATGCGTGCCCGCAGTTTGCCAGCCCCTCACAGAGTGCCATTGTACTTAGAAAACCATTTTGCAATTTTGAAATATAGTTCTACCTTTTTCGTTGACTTGTAGACAAAAACTTGTCTCAAAAATCTTTTAATAAAACAATCTCCGTACAAGTGTTTGGTGTACAAATTGATTTCTTGTCTGAAAAATAATCCCCATTGTTTTACATACAGTTAAATCATTTTACAGAATATAAAACGGAATCACTGGTGATTGACCACGAATTAATTTGTACACCGAATTTATCGGGTGAATTTTACCATTTCCAGAAGTTTGGAAACGGTACGACGATCGAACGATTTCCACGTGATTTTTAACTCCGACTAGAAATGGTAAAATAATCCGAAGCTTCTACAGTTTTGCAAACGCTTGAATCGTCAGATTTGAAACAACTTTGATGATCGCTCTTGAAAAAGGTTCGAACATTTGAAACCCGACAATCGAGCAATCTGGATTTGCATCTGTTTAAATAGAAAGCTGCAAGAGAGAAAAAACCGTTTTCTCGAAATTGTCGCGGAGCCGCCGTTTAAGGTGGTGGCTTTGTGCGGGTTTCGTCGGAGAATATTTCTCCGGCGCAAGGCCACTCGCCGTGGCCGCGCGGCGCATCAGTCCTAATTTCTTTGTTGCTTCATAGTTTCATATCGCCGTCTACCTGTATTCATCACCGCCATTATTATTATCATCGTGTTGCAGGAAACAAGGCGAATAAGGAGAGCGAGGCAACCGAAAACACAGAAGAAAACTCGTTTCTCCGTGGCCGGAAGAAAATGCGACGATAAATCTCGCGGGCCGGGAAAGCACGCTGCTGCACCGCGAGAAAGTATTGCACACGGCAGAGCCGGTTATGAGGTACGAGCGGTGATTTCCGGTCTACAGATAACTGGTAATTATATAGATCAGGGACCGGGTCATCGATTTTAATCGCCGTGAGATTTGTTACCGCTGTCCGACGAGCCCGAGAAATCTTCTTCGGACACACGAGAACGTTCGAGTACGTACCGCACCGGCTGTGTTTAATTTGAAAAATTTCATGTTAAATGAACGTGGCGGAAAGAACGTAAGAAAAGGTTATTACAACCACCGCGAACATTGCTCAATCCGCTCCAGACTTTATACACACGATCTTAACATTTGATCGCTGAACTTCACCTTGGCGACCCAGAAGTTTTTAGCTTTTTATTATATAATCCCGCGCATCTGGACGAGGAAATGCCAAAAGTCGAAGTTTCAAGGTAAGGAGTTCACTGGTTCGAAAGTTGTGCGTGTTCGAAGTTGAGCAGTTACACTTTGTTCCGGGGTAAACTGTCACCGAGTAATAAAAACAGAGAATCATATACGGGATCTCAAAGGAAAGGTATAGTCGACGAACTTACACTTACAGCGTGAACGGAAGCTCCGCGCTTAACGTGTTAAAATTGCTCGACTTTAAACACGCATAACTTTCGAACCAGTGAATTCCTCGTCACGAAATTTCGATTTTTGGCACTTTCTCGTCAGCCTGTGTAGGATTAGATAGTAAAAAGTTAAGAATTTCTGGGTTGCCGAGGTGAAGGTTTGCTCACTTGACTCTTATTTTTCCAAATGTTCCAGAAGCAGCTTTTCAACTGCCTCCGCCAAGGGGGTGTGGGCCTTGGGAGCATATTTCAAGGTTACAGGACTCGGAGGAGGACCCTGTTCCGTATAATTGTCAGACAACAGCCGGATGATTAGATAACGAAGGGAGCGGGAAGATTTTCATCGGTCGAGGGGCAGGTTCGCCAGGAATTCAGGGTGACGAGTGGCACGCGACAAGTTTAGTTTATTCCCCGAAGCGGGAAGAAGCACGCGGAAAGCCGAGGCCGAAGAGATTGATGGCGCAGCCAGTCATGTGGTTCTAATTTGCCCTCTATTACCTCGCTATAAATTTTCCCCGAGCAAAAACGCGCCACGAGATATCATTATGCCGCGTGCGCCGTGATCTTACGGTTTACGTGAACGATGCTGCCGGGAGATTATGGCCGTGAGAGGATGAGCGCGTCACGTAGCCGAAGAAAGGGTGCCGACCCTGGCGAAGCTGGGCTTGTTGTTCGAAAAAAAAAAAAAACAACAACCCATGAGACGATTATCCAGCTTTCAATTTCATCAGAGATGAAAGCTTCGGTTCCAACGAACGTGACAAGAGAACGTCCAAATGGCACCGTTATTTTTGGTAACCTGCAGAAAATGTTGAACAAAAAGTTGCGCTCAAAAAGCGCCATTGGTGAAACGAATTTTTTTGTAAAATCATTTTGCAGGAAACCTTGAGAAATTCTGTCCACCACAAAGAATGTACAGGGTCCCACTTGAGAAAATAACGATGACATCGAGATCTCCTGTAAAATGACCCTTGAAAAATGATTACCACCACCGTCCGCTTCTTGAAATAGCGCAACTTTTTTCTCGAGGGTGTTTGATGCGTGAGTCCAAAAATAACAGATATACGGGGTGTCCGAAAAACGTTGTGCTTTCTTGAAAAGGGGCGATTCCCGAAGTTATTCGAAGTAACTTTTTCGTTTTAACGTTTCTCGTTCTATTTCTTCGATTCGGGCGAGCCCGGGCAAATAAGATCGATTGCTGCTGAAAGATTAATGTGTCCAGAAGTAGCATGCAAGGAATCCGAGAGGTACTTTGTGGAATACATCTTAAAACTCGAATCAAAGTTCATAAACACGTAATATGAAAGATCGGTACAGATTGCTAATATTCCAAAGAGCTATTTGCGGTGTTTAAATGGCCTTATAATACCGGACACTAATTGCAAAAATCAAATTAATCCAGTAAAGAAATAGCACGTGCTCCAGGAAATGTATCGAGTTTCATAGTCGATCTCACGCTTCAGTTTTACCAATAAATTGTGTGGTTAGTATTAGAAACAAATGTTTTACCGCAAAAATTTATCCGATTTCGTACTTCGAAAATTGCACTTTTTAGCATTGCTTCAATACTATGACAGAGTTTCGACTCGTCCGCAGGAATTGGCGAGTCCCGTAGCACGTGCGTCGCGAGTAGGGCATTTAGGGTGGCGTTTTAAGCGGGCCGCAACGTTGTTAGATCGGAAGACGGGCAAATCGGATTACGAGTCAGCTTACCCGTCGGCTTACGCGTGGAAAAACTAATTTCACGGTTCGTTACGTATGCGCAAAAATTGCGCTGCTGCGCCTCGGCGAAGGAAAGAGGCACGGCCGCGTCGGCGGTAAGTAATAATTCATTCCTTACGGTGCACCGTGACGGTTGGCGGGCAAAGAGGAAAAGAACAAACAGGAAGAGGAGGAAGAAAATAGAAGAGTCGAGGAAAAAAGAGCCGGGACCCCCGAAGAGAAAGAGAGAGAGAGAGAGAGCGGAAGAAAGAGTGCGTGCACGGGGTTGAACGTTGCAACCCTCGGCCCGGGGTATTTTGTTGCGAGCCCAAAGAAATTAGCGAGACGAGAGCGTAAGGAAATGTTTAAGGCTCTGAAGCCCGACATCCTTCAGCCTGCCCCGTCAGACGTCGTCGCGGACTGTTTGAAGCCCGACGAATTCAAAGCGGAGAAACAGAGAGAAAGCTGTTCGCGAATAAAACGCGAGAACAGGGGGTGGTAGTCTTGCCGCTGGGGTTGTCGGAAGGCGCACGGGGCTGGCCGAGAAGGAAACAACGCGACGACCGGAACCGCCTACAAAGACCATCGTCGCTAATTAGGAAGATTATAGCGGCCCCGTGGCGCGCTCGTTGCGGTCTTACGGAGTTTTTTAAACGCCAGATGCACCGACCACCGGACCAGAAGAAACCGGGCTGCCCATACGACGAATTAGGCGACGCACCCTGCGATATTGTTCCCGGCAAATGCTTGCCGCATCGCGGGTTTCGTCGGCGAATTAAATCTCGTCGCTGCATTTCCGGGACTTCCGGCGGACCGATTCCTTGGGACTCTACTTTTAACCCTTTACATCGATTTTTAAAGCGCGATTTTTAAAGTTGTGGCGGTCAAAATATTCTACAATGTTTGAAATTTACGAATTTATTTGGTCTTCATTCCTGGGTCAAATATTATCTTAAATGGTAGATATATTATCATTTAATAGTTATTAATAATTATTTCTTTAATAGATTCAGGGGAGAGATCTATAAGTAGAAATTTCTGTCTGTTCTGTAGGCGAGGAGAGTATTTTGTTTAATAGATTCAGAGGAGAGAAAGAGAGTCACAATAAGTGTCCCAAGTCAGTGAAATGGCAAAAATTTGTTGCACAAAAAATCACGAAACGGGACGTCACTGGTACAAACAACGTGAAAGCTCCCAGAAGGTGATCATTGAAGATTTAATGATTAAAGTTGGGGAATTCCAGCGTTATAATCGAGTGGTAATATTAGAGCTAGTCGATGGAACGAACAGACAATAGACAGAGCCACTAGCACGGAGATTGTCCTTTGGAATTGGGCTATCATATATCCCTAAGCAATTCACGATTACGCCCGGGCGTTCTAATAAACATTCACTCACGTCGTTCACTGCCTAGATAATCGGGAGGGAGAGCGGAGCGAGGGCAAAGGGAAAAGGGGAAGATTGAAACACACGAAGCCATGAAACGGCGTCCCGGTGTGTATTTTCAGCCGGGTTCGATGGAAATCTCAGAGCGGACCAGATGATCTTCGAAAGTTTCCCCGTTGGTTCCCTGGAGATGAGCTTTATCGATGCGGCCAATCTGAACGACGGCATCGGCGAGGACAAATTTTAAGTTTCGCTACGACGCGGAAGAAACGAACGTGTAATTTTATGCAAATCACCCGGCTGATAAGCCTTTCGAACACTTCAGCCCGTGAGATTACCGTGAGACAATCTGTGATTTGTTCCTAAAGACGATTTAACCCCTTCCGCACGGCACTGCCTCCGATTTCGAGACTGGTCGTTAAACAAATTTTTTTCTGTTACACGCGCAAATATTTGTTCAATTTTATCGTACATCTCTGCCGCATTCTTCGGCAATTGTTCACGATTCCCCTAATATTTTATGATTTAATCAAGTCTACATTTTGTCGAAAATAATTTCGTATTTTTCGAAAGTTGATGAAAATTGTAGCCGGTGTAAATGTTTCTCTCCTCTAAATATTATTCCGACTACACAGCGCGATGATGTAAAAAATATAATTTAATGCAATTTATTGGGATTGAATAACATATTTAATTTGAATTTCGAAAGTCAAAGGGAGCATGCGCTTGCAGTGTACTGGTCAAATCGAATTATGAGAGTCATGGTACCAAAAACACGTTTATTAAACATTCGAGTTTGAATGCTGCCTATGGCATTGCTGAACGTATGTACGTTTGAAAATGATAAGAATTCGATGCAGCTTCCCATTTAATTTGAGTTTTCGATTTTGATTAAAAAATTGTTTCAATATAAATTTGTCGATTTACGTGAATGTCTTTAATCATTTTCTCGTTCAAAGTGTAGATATTCAATACGATTTATGTGCTTTCAAACGCGCCGAAAAATGATTTCAGTATGAAATCATGCTTTGAAGCGCATTTATCCACTGCTAGCGTTCGAGAAAATGTTTCTGATATCAATGCAAGTGAAGGATATATTTAAGTAGCCACTTTTACGCGATTGTAAAAAGGACTGCGGAGCAAGGATTTAAGCACGAAACGATTCGTAGTCCATCAGAACTGGAAAATGTTGCGCGTTATCGCCGGGTTTACCGAATAGAACGTGAAAAGGGATTTCGAAACTATAATGTTCCCATCGATCGTTCGCAGAGCCGTGGATTTTAAAGCTACGATTTATAAAGCTTTTGTAATAATTCCTGTTTTGCAGTTGGATTTGCAGCAGCGCTGCATTCACCGTGTTTCGCAAAAAAGCCCTCCTCCGCATCTCGCCTTTGACGCGCGTAATATCCAACGGACATTATTAAACAAACAGCCGTAGCAATTTTTCAGTAGCTCTGATACACGTTCGACGTATTATAAAAACCTCTCCTCGATTTACGAGCCGGCCGCGCAATACGCGGAAAATTGTTGATTCACCGGGAAAACCATTTCGAATGCAAAATTCCCCCGGTTATAAACTTTGACCTTTATGGACGAGCGAGCGAGGATCGGCGCGCGATGGCGGCGGCGGCGCTCTCATGTATTTTCGAAATCGATTTTTCTTCGAAGCCTAGCTACCGGGAATAATTTCATTCCACATTTTTGATTTATTTGCCAGAGGAAGACCTATTTCCTCTGGGGCTTCGTCGGAACGAATATTTTTTCGTACCGCGGAAATTTTGATCACGCGCTGCTCGAAATCCTTCCGCAAACGTCGTCTTACAATTCCGATATTAACATTGTCCCGCCTAACAATTTCCGCGTAAACATTTCGATAAAAGTACCAGTATTTCGGCATGAGTCGCCACCGAAATATCATACCGAATAAAAATTGCTCGCATGGTTTTAATAGAGTTTAAAACAACTCGCTTTTGAATACTAGTATTTCTAAAACAACCGGTTGAATGGATTTTACAATTTTTATAAAAAGACACAGTGTACAGCTCGAACAGTGAAAAGAATGTACGTTCGTTTTAAAATTCTTCCACTTATTTTGTGCGTATGAAACTACAAATGTATAACGAAATACAATGTACTCTATACGAAAGAAAAAATACGAAATATGAATTCTAAAATTGTGTTTCATTTGGGATCTCTCAGCACGAAAATGTGGTTTCAAACAACATGAAATGATCACTGGATTGACATTGGTCAGTTTGTGTGCCACCACATAGAATAGTATAATAGAATACGTTTGCGAATTTGCACGTCAAACATTCGCCTGATTCATGAAGATTAGTTTCAGTATAATATACTTGCGCCCGAAGCGATTTCAAGCGAAAATGTTCACGTTGTTAATTAGATCGCTAATTAGCCCTTCGTATTAATTGAAGAATTTAAAGGTGAAACTTTACCTCGGGAAACCAGAGATCTTTAACGTTTTTAAATGTAATCCTGTAGATTTTGGAAAGAGAATGCCGAAAATCCAAATTTCAATCGTAGGAGGTCCATGGTTCGACAGTTATGCGTGCGTAAAAATGTGCGATTTTCAGCGTTTTTCGCTGTCGCGCGCTGCTTAAATTTTTGGTTTCCCGTGTTAAAGTTAGGTCGATTTGAAAAATTAGTTACACTGTCGAACGAATCTTAACTTTCTTTTCATCGATAACAAATAGATGTAATGTTGCAGAATATATTGATACGGAAAGTTTGCGACGAGAGGTATGTTAACGAAGGCGCAGCATTATTTTTGATAAAGGATAGCCTCCGAGGTTCGCTCAATGTAAATTTAAATGGGAGAACGAGTCTTCTTTGAGGTGAATATTAATCGTGTCGAAGAAAGTATACTAACAGGCTCTTGTTAAAGTCTCTTGAAGATGTTCTCTACCGTGACGGCTTCGAAAAATCGATTTTCTTTTGCATTTCCCTGCAGTTTTATATTTCAACGGTGTAATCACAAAGTATTACAGACTAATTGGAAGGACCGGCAACTCTGCGAAGTGGAGAATTCTCCTAAGTATACTTTGTGTGTGTGTGTGTAATAGTGCGTGGAACTTTGCACACGCTTCCATGGGAACGACGGTTTGGGAATTGAGTGGTGGACCGAAAAACCAGTCAATTTGATTTTGATTAACATTTTGCTGTTCAGTAGATAATACTAAAAAGCAAAGACTGATACCATCTATACAGTTTCGATAAAATTTATGTTGAAGAGATTTTTGGTGGGAAGTGAACTTCTGCAATTTTTGTAATCGATGGGAGTTCACTTAACGTTTATGAAGTGTAACAATATTAATAAACTCGTTTCGTGTTTATAGGAATTTTCCGGCAATTCCAGAATTGTTACAATTATAATAAAAATGAACTGCACATATATCCCGGGTAAATCCGCAAAATGGAGATGCCAGATTGCAAATTACATGTACAGTCGCATTACGTTGCAGTAACAATTCTATTACGCTATAATACGAGCACACAATGGCTTCGAAAAGTATTGTCACACCAAATGTTCCATTTTCGAGGAATTGTTGAAATTTAAACTGTTACAATTCCGTAAAATCGAATCACAGAACAACGTACCTGGATCCATTTTACTTCTTATAGTCTTCACGTTTACAACTTATTGTATATTCAGAATATACGAAGCGAACTGAACTGATCGGGGTGGAAAACTGAAGGCAAGTTGCAAGAAATGCAATTGCAAGGGAACGGAACCCACTTAGGAAGTTCCTATTCCCTTAATAAACATAGAAGACTGGAAGTGGTACATTGATAGACTTTAGAATATTTTTACTGTTTCTAATTGCAGCTGCCGTCCGAATATAATCCATCCGAACGTCTGAGAGTGCCATTGACTCGTTCCACTGTAGCGCTCACGTGCTCTCCTCTTTCCAATCGGAGCCGGAGTCTTGAAGGCTCTATCGCGCTTTAAGCCGGAGTTTCTTTTATTTCGGAGAGAAAATGGCACGGCGTAAAATTTGAAAGGTTACATCGGGGATATTTGTGGAAGATTGCGCCTGGTTCGTCGGTCGGAGTTTCTCTCGAAACACAAGAGCCGGTGTTTATGCCTCCCGCATCTCCACGGAAAGCGGAAAAGAGAGAGAGAGAGAGAGAGAGAAAGTCTCCGGAAATCTGCATGATATTTGACGATACATAAATTTCTAACCGGAACGACTGTGTCGTACAAAGCACTTATTTCCACGTGACGGTATCACGTTTAAGCGGTTCCCCGTGAAATTTCGTTCGCGCGTAGTTGCATATAGACGCGGCCGTCCGTACACGTTGTCCTTATGTATATGTATACGCGCATGTATAATACGCGTGCCTACGGCACGCTCTAATGAAATATGCTTTCCCGATATTCCAATATTGCCGAGGAACAATTTATCTCCTTACGAGTGGGCAACGCCGGCTTGTAATACGATAATGAAAAAAATCCCCGGCTGCAAAGCCCCGAATAACTGCTGAATATTGTTTTCCGTCTGAACGGCTACCGGCGGAGCTTAGCAGTCGGTAATTGAAAGTCTATGGCTGATTTATGCCGCGTCGCGGCCGCAGATGTAAATACCGATACACCGTGTCCCCCTTTCGAATCCCGGAATCGATATCTCGACGTACAGCCGGTCGCGATTTACCTCTTCCTCTTCCGGCCGTCGTCGCCGACTTTCTTTTTCCCCTCGTCCCCTTTCTCTCCCGGTGAAAGTAAAACGCCGAAGAAAAATTGTTATAATCACGCGCAGAACCCACCGTTCGTTTTCTCTGAAGCGATTCGTGCCCGACACGCAAATTTCAACTCCACCGAACCGATGGAAAAGCCGAAGACGGCTGTGAAAATGTTGCAAAATATATTTCATCGCCGAATCTTCCGTTGGTTTGAAAATTGAAGTTTCGCCTTTGCAACCGTCCTCGGAAAGTTGCACGATTCTTTGAACCGCTCTATGGAGCTTTAAATGAAAAACCTGCCGCTAATATAGAGTACGCCACGAGTACATTAAACTTCACCTGAGGAAACCAGAAATTTTTAACTGTTTTCTATGTAATCCTGTAGATTTTTGCGAGAACACGCCGAAAAGCCAAGTTTCAATCCTAGGAGATCACTGATTCAACGGTTATGCGTGCGTAAAAATGTGCGATTCTCAGGGTTTTTGACAGGTAAGGGCGCCGCCATGTATCCAGTGACCGTCGCGCGTCGCTTAACGAGCGGAGCCACTAAACGGCATCGCAAGCACGCGGTAATGATGATAACGCAGAGCAAATATACCTTGCAATTCATAACCGCTTGCGCGTCAAAAACCCTAAAAACCGCACGTCTTTCTACGCGCACCGTTTTTGAACTGGTGATCTCCTAGGATTGAAATTTGGATTTTCGGCATTTTCTCGCCAAAATCCACGGGATTACATGAAAAGACGTTGAAAATGTCTGGTTTCCCGAAGTAAAGTTAAGGCGAATTTCCAAGTAATCCGTGAGAGAGAAACAAATTTTCGAGCCACCATCGTCGCGCAAACATATTAATTGAAAAACTTGCCGGAATGCCCGGCGGTTCGAGGCGCACTCGAACCTGAAGAGGACAGAACGCCGTACCATCCATTCATAGACCGTCTTTTTCTTCTCCGGTGATTTCTTCTTCTTCTTTCTTTTTTTTTTCGTCCCTTCGTTTTCTCTCTTTAACGATGCGCCGGTGAACCGACGATTTCGATGGTTCGTTCATCAGGCCGCACTTACAACGGACCCCCGAATCGAACTCGTCGATTCGCTTGAACTTAATTCTAAAGTTATTCCGTCGTTGGATGAAGATCTTCTTGGATCGAGGCGTTTTTTTTTTCGATTTCGTTTCGAGTGGCGAAGCAGAGGACCGCGGCGTACTGCCAAATATTAATTTGAGTAATGATTTAGAAATTGAGTTGCAGAATTCAGAATTGGAATTGGAATATTTTTTTTTTGTTAATGAGAAGCATTGGTTGGACACGGTGTGTATACAGTATAGATTTTTAAATGGGAAATTCATAAAAGTTATGATTCAGAACGATTTGATTCCAATTTAAGGAAACAAAATTACACTGGATTCATACTTGTTAGGCTCTAATTGTTGGAGATCCTATTATACTTTAATGTATAGAAAAATCTCATTGATAGACTGTGGATCTTTATGTAAAGTAAAAATTATCTTGATCAATTGCAATAGAAAGGAGCCGAATGGAAATTTCTTTTCGAAACTAGAATTACCAAATTTGTTCCTTTCGCAATTATAGAACTCATAAAGCCGTTTTCCTGAGACATTGTTAATAAGTTCCTTTATTCGAGCACATATTAAAATGGATCCTGAACGAAATCTGAATAAATCCAATTTTCTCATTATTATGAAGTATTATACATTAGTCGCGTTTAATATTCTGTGGTTCTAGTATTAAGTTTCATCTGATCATGTTTCATAAATGTGTAAAATCCACAGTCGACTCATTAAACTTTTACACGTATAAATTGTGCAGTCTAATAATTAATGTACGTATAATTAGACTGCAGAGTTTCATGGAAGTTCCCAGGTTCCTAGTTTATTTTTCAAATATTAACTTTGATTAAAATACGTTTCACTAAGCAGAAGATTTTTTGTGGTGAACATGAATTTAAATATTGTTAATTTTCATCGTATAATATCGAGACAAAATTGTGATGAAGGTTCCAAATAAAATGTATTAAAAATGGAAGCTCTCTTAAATCTCTTTTAAATTGAAATGTAATTCTGCTTTCCTGCTACGAATATTTAAGCATTAATTTTATATTTAACTGCATCGAAGTATTATAATATAATATAATGTTGCAACATTAATTACCAACAACACAGCGCGGCCAATTTTGTAACGAAATGATCAACATTTTCTCACATGCATATTAAAATATAATTAGACGTTCATATCATCAATAGCAGAACGTAAACAATTTTTTAATATACTCGGCGATATTTCCTCAAAACCGAATATAACAATTTTATCACTTTTCAAGAATCTGTATAATTACACCAGTAGTAACTGAACCAATCTATACAGGCAATCACGACAGACTGTACACGTTCCAAAAAAAAAAAACAGATGTCGATACGAAAATCGATAGAAATGTATCGACAACCACAGCGAACTATACTCGTTTCAAAAATGCAAACATTGACAGAGATTTATCGAACAGCAACAGCAAAGTCGAATTAGCGATACATTGCTGCCCGTCGGCGTGGCAGCAAGTAGAAACGCCAATTAATGGTCAGACACGATATGACCGAGTCGAGCTAAACAAATGGAACGCCCAAATAATTCTTCTAGCAATCATACCCCCAATTTCGATTGAATAGTTTCTGTTCGAGTTAGTACCTGAACAGCTACGACGAAAAACTGATAATTTCTAATATCGAAAATTGATATTCTCATTTTTGAGAAGTTTTAATATATTAAGAAATAAGTAAGAATAAAAATCTAATTCCTGTTATAAAAATTTTAACAAATCAGCAAAATCAGTAAAGTAGCAATAAATTTTTGTAACGTCTACAATTTTCGATTTGTTCTATTCGCGTTTTCCATAAATAGATATAATCCACAAATTACCAAATCGTATTTTACTGTTCCCCTTCAGTTTTACAGTCCAGTCAAATACTATAATCAAGACAAAAACCGAAAAGAAAAATCGCATTACTTACGCACCGGCCTCCTGCAATTTCGCCTAATAGCCGAGGGAACCAGCACAGGAAATCACGGCCGGCACGATTATTATACACATTCCAAAGAAGCGAATATCAGTGAGAAAATCGGCCGGAATTTATCGAACAACCGCAGCAAAGTCGAATTAGTAGTACATTGCTGCGAGGTGGGGTAAGGGAGAGAGTAAGAGAGAGAGAGAGAGACAGAGAGAGAGCAGCAAGTAGAACCGTCGATTAATGGTCAGACAGGGCGCGCGGTTCAAGCCCGAACAAATTGTACGCTGTACAAATATTCAGTCGATTTTCTCGGCAATAAAGTGTCGCAGGGAACAAGTTTATTCTATGTTTTTGTTACTGTTTCCGAGTAAAAACATCGGGCGTTGCCTGCTGGCGCAATAGTTTCCAATCGAAACCATATTTCATCTTTCACGGTGTGTATAAAGGAATTCCGCGCGTTCGGTAACCGGGCGCGTCGAAAAACTACGAGGACACAAAGGGAGAGAGAGTGAGAGCGAGAGAAACAGACAGAGAGCGAGAGAAACAGACAGAGAGAGAGAGAGGGAGAGAAAGAGAGAGAGAGAA
The DNA here is from genome assembly GCA_028454255.1 of Halictus ligatus. Lineage (NCBI taxonomy): Eukaryota > Metazoa > Arthropoda > Insecta > Hymenoptera > Halictidae > Halictus > Halictus ligatus. Next base: position 13,920,371 of record CM052138.1, on the reverse strand, counting down.
AGAAAAAAGAGAGAGAGAAAAGGGGAGAGAGGATTCCGCGCGGACAGTGTCCACACGAGTTTCCCGAAAGCCGCCATGTTCGAATTAAAGCGGCTGAAAGGACCGCAGCGGCGACGGTTTTCCAACAACATCCGTTCCTTTGCAATCGAACGTGTTTGAAAATACTGCCCGTTGAAATTCAAGGGTCCGCGAAAGCCGTGGCAACAATATTCAAACGACATCTCTCTTTCCTTTCGTGTTTGTGTATCGACGTGCTTTGAAAACGCGCACATTCAAATTACAGGATCTACAGAAACCCGCGGAAACAGTTTTCCCCCGGAATATCTGGACCGTTTTTCTTTCCCCCCGTCTCTACTGTGTTCCTCTCTCTCTCTCTCTCTCTCTCTTTCTCTTTCTCTCTCCTTCTCTGTTCGTCTCTCTTTCTCTCGCACACTTTTTTTTATTTCAGTTCTGTTTTGTTTGAAATCAACACACGCGGGCCGTGGGCGCCCCGCGGCCCGGCATTGTTCGAACTTCCGTTGCTCGAATGCGCCGCCGTTCGAATTAGAATGGACCCGTTATTGCGCGGACTATATTCTTTGCTATCGAAACGCTCCCGTGCGACGATCGACGCACAAGCAAATATGAACCCGCTGGATTTCATGCGGACCGGGGGAAAAAAAAACAAGCCGCTGCGCCGCGCGGGAGTGTTTCCCAAACATCATTCAAAACAGATAAATAGGACTTAATGAACAAATTATAGGAAAGAATCGCCGAAAGTTATTTGTAGGATGGATCGATTTTATCTTTGCTTTGCTAAACACATTCTTCATTACGTAGAAAAATGATTTAAGCTGTATGTAGCCATAAACATGTTCAGAAACGCTACTCAGGGCTTCTTCAATCTGTTCGCAAAATGTTACTTGTGGCATAGATTTTATTTTTGTTTCTTTAGGAACGCATTTTTGGTCATTTAGAAAAATTGTTGAAATTATATGTCGTTATTGCGTGGGTGTACGACTCGGATATCGTTTAAAAGAACCACCAAGGATGATTTTAAGAAATGATTTGGTGGTCGATCAGTTTCACCTTTGCTTTGTTATGCAAGCGACACGTTCTCGGTTATTTAAAAAAATTCTGAAAGATGTATGCATACGAAACGTGACCTAGAAATTAATTCTACACGCGCATGTAGCGTAAACACGTATGGTTGCACTCTCTCTCCTCGATTGATGTTCCCACAATGGTTCGATTTGCATATGGATGCAATTTTGTAAAAATTTTTCGCATTCGTTACAGCTTGCTAAAAGTTTTAGATCGTTTTGAAAGATCGATTGGAGGCGCTGTATTTTAAAAAACGAAACTCTGGAGAATAAAAGAATGAAAAATGTGGCTCGACAGGCCGATGGTAATCTCATCAGCTATACGTGCGTCCAACTTTTGTGAAAAAATATTGAAAATTGACAAAGTTATCGTAGAGACAGTCTCCCAAAACTGCGTTCAAAATTTTCTTCATTTTTTCAACAATTTGGACCTCTCTTCTACTTGCTATTCTAACTACAACCTCGTCAATTTTCGAAACATTCTGTCACAAATTTTACAGAATATTTTTCAGACTATACACGATTAATTAAAAAAAATACCGACAATTTTCTAACACTCCTTTGAAATATAAAATCGTCTTGAACCAAACGGAGACTCAACTCTACCAAAAATTACTATACAAGTACAAGACTATGAAAGAAAGGAAAATGAGAATGGATCCAAAAAGGCGAGCACAGTTAATTGATGGAAAATCGATTTCCCGAGCTTAAAAGGGGTACATACCCTTCTAATTGAGAAAAACGAGGACGTACCTCCGCCGAGAACTATTGCGAAAGCATAATGCTATTAAGGGAAGAAAAAAGAGGCGAATGGATCCGAGGAGGGAAGCAGGGTTAAGCGATACAAAATCGATTTTTCGATCTCCGCAAGGGGTACGGCGCCCCTCTAATTGAAATTCTGCCCGCGCAACGCGACGATTAAAATCAACGACGAGCAGCACCCGATCTCAAAGCGTTCTTCCCGCGTGAAGAGGAGAGGTGAAACGGGTGGGATAAAGGGAGGGGGAGAGGGGCACGGTGCTAATTAATTTTCCCCCGCGGCCGTTGTTACACGAAATCGTAGCGGCGCGCGAGGGGCCGTCTCAAAGCAAACTTGAGCGACGCCGAGTACACATTTTATTGTAATTTACAAACGGCCGATTAATCCGGACAATGAACAGGGGATAATGGGCCGGTAATTAAACCGCGGTGGATCCGGCCGCCGGCTCAATCCGATTCGATCAAACTCATTTCACAAACGATTTAATAGGTTAATTTCGACGCTCGCGCGAAATAACGGTGTTTTGCACGCGGACGGAGAACCGGCTCGCGCGCTCGTCCACCGAAAACTTTTATAAATCACGTTCAATTAATCTCGGGTATTAATTGCCGGTGGAGAACGGATTTCGCATTTTTGAGTGTCTCGCTTGTGGCATATTTTTCCCCCGTGAACATACAATGCGGGAGAGGGAGAGAGAGGGAGACAGAGAGAGAGAGGGGGAACGTTTGAAATATTACTGCGAGCTGCGGCATCGATAATTCAATTTCAACCGTGCTTCTTCTCCGCCGGAAGTTGCCGAACTTTCGCAAATTCGACCGAGCTCGAGGAAAGCGACTTTTGGCTTCGTCGGGACGTGATCCCGATAGATTTAGGTGTGCACCTTCAGCTTCGACGAGCCTAAGTCGAGGCTTATCCCGTCCGAGTCGAAAAACCCGAGCCGGTTTAGCGAGACTTGTCGAAGACGCGCGAAACCTGTTTGCATTTCGAAACCGATCGTGACTCAAAAATTCTAGTGATTCGAATTTCCCTTCGTTCACATATAATTCGAAGTCGTAACGTCAGAAATCTTTACTTCGACAACAATTTTAGGACAATGCGTGAACATATCGATGAACATAATCTAGAGCGCGGGAACATATACATATGTTTGCCGATTTAATATTGATGCAGCGAAACGGAAATGCCGGTTTCGGAATTGTTATGTATATACAGGCGGAATACGTTTGTCCTTGTCAAGAAATAAAATGTATGTATTATCGATGGGCCCAAATAGCACGACCCCTTTAAGGATTCCGCCACGGTGTAGTTATGCTATTGATGTATTCCCGCAACATTCTGCAGCCATAACGTTTGTTCTTGTTTCCGCTGCATTTTTCATGTACTTTAGTTTAGTTAGACTCCGGTATAAATTTCTGGAGCGAGTTTTAAAACAGCCCCCGGCTGCGTGCCGCCCCTTACGCAATATTGTATCAACTATGTACACATAAGGTTTACCTGTAGCTATCGCGTGTAATAAGGACGATGCAATATTGAACGCGCCTGTACTTTTCCGAGGACTGTTATACTAAAGGGAAACGTGCTCGAATCACCTGTGATTTCACTCGAGAATAATAGTCGTAGTAATGGCTGCACAATTTATTCGATAATTCGTATCAATTAATATCGCTACCTACACCGCAGGCTGTCGTTCCGATGTTATTGAAAGACCACCACTTTGTTCATTGAGTGCGGAACACAATCAGCGCGTAGTTAAGTCTCGGTCCAATTAGTGACACCATTGTTCGTTAAATATTTACGGTCCAATTACCGGGGGAGCGATCCTTGTAGATTTTTAGACTAACGAATGTTACATGTAAAACGAACTAAAACCTGTTGGACGATTTAATACGGCAAATGTATTGTTGCCGCTTCTAATTGACACATCGCAACGATTTTTAATCATTTTCCGGACATTTTTAATAAAATATATATACGAACATTTTGTCATGTCATCCTTCATAATATTGTAATCTGATCGCGCGCTGTACGTCTTACAAAAATGTTTGACAGTGATCTGTATTGTTGTCAACGGTTTTATTATACCATAAATAAAATAAACTTCAGATAGACGGCATCGATGAAGCGAATACTGATGGATGGTCGTTCAATTTTCAATTAACAATTTAGGAGAGCATGAAACGAAATTACTGATGCAATGGACGAAAAAGTAAAATACAGTTGCAAGGAGAAAATCTTTTTCATGAGATGACCGTGTGAATATCAACTTACAAGAAACGAGTTTGAATTAATTATTGAAAAATGAGTCGATTTTTGAAGGATTATTCTTTTTATATAGGAAGATTTTCCGGGGTTTTCCAGGGGAAAAATTTTGGTTGGTTGCAGTTGCGCATGCACGGTCCCGTTGATTTTGCAATCATCCCAGGTTTTGTTTAACGGGTTCCGGTGTCCCCGCCGGATTTCCGTGATCCCGATCGTTTTCATTCGTTATTAGAGTCCAATAATAAGCTCACGTGGAGCCTTTTCTTTCATGGCAATGACCACACATGTGCGGTCATGCGAGGCTGCACGTGCTCGACCGTAATAGGGAATATACGAACGAGGTTACTTTTTATTGAGATCGCACTAAACTGGCCGCCATGTGCGCCAGGCATAAAGTAAAATACGGCGTTTAATATAAAACGTGCAAACAGAGCCGTAAGCGATTTAAGTCCTCTCTTTCCCGCCACCCGGGACCGAATTAATATTCGATGTAATATAAGCGGGGCGCGATTAATGCATCACTTTTTGAACAATTCGGAACGCGACCGTTCGACTTCGATTAATGCTCCTACCTATTGATTATTAATTAGTAATTACTTGGTCATTACTGCTCGGTGCGCCGGGCCATTGCTGTTCAGCGAATCGTGAATGAGAATTACTATTTCTTTCTTGAACACCGTAAATAATACCGTTCAGACGATTGGTAGCTTTTTGGTTTTAAGTTCGTAGCTTTGTTGGTGTTAAAACAGTAGATTTTATTCGTGGTAGTATGCAAATTGGAACTGTGCAACTATTGCTTGTGAACCGCCTTTGTGTTTTGCGCGATCTACAAATTTGAATATTTTTGGGAATTTGAATATTTCAGAATTTATTTTCTTGATAGGGACGTTTGAAAAATGGGAATTTTTAAAAATTGGTAGAATGATATTGAGCTTGTGCAAACTTATTGCGAAAACTGAAAAGAGCTAGAGAACAACAGCTGTAAATGTGCTTCAAGAAATTAGATGATCATTTATTCGAACTTTTTTCCGAAAATTTAAGTACCCGCGAACCGCTGCAACTTCATGGAAAAAGGATTTTCAACCGACGCTCATTTCTAAGGGCGAAACCTCTGTTTTCGCATGTCGGAATAGAATTTTTTCCAAACCCACCTTAAATTACAAAACGAGCTGGAGAACTGAAGTTCGTTTTCATTCGAAAAAATTTCACAAATTCGAACGATCCTCCAAAGTTCAAGAAACTTTTTTCGCAACTCGTTTCGAAATGGTTTTGCAGAGGAAAACGTTTTTGTTAAAGCAAGCACGGATTTTTGTAACAGTTCTCGAAAATTTTGAAAAAGTAATTACGTTTCTCACAGAAGAATTAGAAGAATGTTCAGTCACCTTGATACATTCGATTTTTCCAGTTTTGGTTTCATTAAAAAATTATCTCCCCCCACAGAACCTAAACCCAACCAACCTCCTCGCAGCTCCGTTCATCGGACAATATCCGAGTACATACCAAAATGGCGGCGCCCCTAACTGTCAAAAACGCTGACAATTGCGCATCTTTACACACGCATAACTGTTAATCTAGCGATCTCCTACGATTGAAACTTATATTTTCGTAATTTTCTCTCAAAAATTGACAGGATCACATTTAAAGAAGTTAAAAATTTTCGGTTTCCTCGGGTGAAGTTACGCCGAGTCAAGGATCGAGACGGGCAAAAGAGTTGAAAAGAAAAATTCCCGAGTGTTTCAGACACTTTCCTCGGTCGACGCGAGTGAATCTGAACAGAGATGCGTTGTTTCCGTCAACTGGTAGTTCCTCGAACGCGTCAGACGTGCGAAGGACACGTCGGGAGGGCCGAAGGACATCAGACTATCGTGGGACAGGAAGGACATTCGACTGGGAAGGTGGGTGGGGGAAAAGAGGTGAATGCCGAAGAGGCTGAACAGACGAGCGCACTCAGCAAGGGATACAACGGAGTGGGGGGGGGGGGGGGGGGTTGTCTCTCTGTCTGTGATCTGACACGCTGGGATTACCGTCGGGAAGAGGAAAAACGCGTACGCCCCTCCAGAAAAGAGCGAACGACAAAAATAGATCCCCTCTGTGTTTACTCCGGCCGGTCGAAAACAAAAGGCGACGCCGAGCGCCGCTTATCGCGCCGGAGAGCGTCCAGCGTGAACCAGGTATGCGCGTTCTACCTGAAAACCGAGGGATAGGGAGCCACTCTGTCCGACACTCTGATTGTGTACCACATTTAGTGGAGAGAGCGAGCGAGAGACAGAGAGAGAGAGAGAGGTGCCCTTTCAATCCCGGCTGAGCTCGAACGGTGGCCAGCGATTTCGTTGGCACTCGATGTTAACACTAGAACGGGCCAAAATGAGCCACGATTTTTATTCCACTGGAACGGGAATTTCTTTGTTTTTTTTTTTTTTAATTCAACAAGACCAAACAGTGGTCGGATTAAAAATATTTGAAAATATTAATGCATTAGTGTAAGCTTGTCATCCTTTTGCCCTCGAACGACCACTTTAAGGTGCTAATAAAAATTGTGGTTAAACTTCAAATTGATAACCCAGAAAATTTGAACATTTTACTATGCGATCCTGTACATCTTGACAATGAAATGCCAAAAGTAGAAGTTTCAAGGCGAGGAATTGACTGATTAAAAAGTTATGCGTGTTCAAAGTTGAGCAATTGTAACACGTTCAGCGTGGAGCTGTATCTATGGACTTTCCGTTCCCGGTGCAAGTAATTGCGAGTTTGTGGATTATGCAAACAACAACGAGGAATTTTTGTGTCGCTTATGTATTGTGATGCTTGTCCCGAAATGTTTCCGGCAAACAGTCACTTACACTGGAGCAACACAATCGGCGAAACTTTTGATGTTTGTTTTCGCCTCAAGGATACACTTGTTGATACCAACAAGCTGTTCGCGTACAAGTCCGTTCGGTGCAAGCTGCTAACGATGACTGAAGATTTGCGCTATGCAACCTGTTTCCTATTTTTCTTCCGTTCTCGCTGCACCGAACAAGAACAAATAACAACCGAAAATATTCAATTCGTCGCTGGCAACGTAAACGTGAACAAAAACTGGTTCATTACTGGTTCAACGCGGAGATAGAATTAAAATATTGACCGCTTGTTCCATTTCATAAAATATAAGGTACCTCTTGTACGTTAAATGCTCGAAATAATTGAACGAAAGTCTATTTTCGCATGAACATTCGCAATCTACTCATGAATTTTCTATAACACGTCTGCTGAAACATTCAGTCAATCGCTTTGCCTTCGCTGCTCGATAATATACATACCTACATGCATATGTGTGTGTCTATGTTCGAAAATGCATCATCCAAAAATCTGGAAACGATGTACAGCACTAATAATAATTTAAAAAAAAAAGCATTTGGAATAGAATTGGTTTCTTTCCAAAAGAATAAAATATAATTCATGCAATCACATAATTTACGGATACTCCGTGGATTAAATAATTCCAAAAATCCGAGAAAGAGTTTCCAAAAGCGGAAGAAATCAAAATTTTTAAAGGACTGAGAACGTATCCCGCTATTCCGTGAATTTCAGAGGACCCCGTACGGGAAGCAGAGGGGGTAACAAAATGGCCGTAAAGACGCGGCCACGCGTTCGATTTCTGGTTCACCGATCCATCGAGCGGTGACGGGGAACGAGCCGTCCCGTCGCTTTACCAAATTGTCGGCCGCCTTTTGTCACCGGGAACGATTCTCTTTCCATGGCTGCATCCGCCGCAACAAGGTTTAATCTGCTTAGTCGCATTTAGACTGCGTGGGAAACTGCACTCGTGTAACTAGATCGTGAAATCTAGTATGTCCCTAAAATCGAGGCCGTGTTCCTGTCCCGGTGAGGTATGGCGGCCGGCCCGCCCACGGTGTGTCTACAACCCCGCGTTACAGATTTAAATAGTTCCTCGCGCGGCCGCGTTACGCGTTTCCCGCGCCTGCCATTCCTGTTTCCCACCCCCGATTCTACAACCCCCACATTTCACCCGCGTTTTACAATGATCGCATTTTTCGTCCACATTTCTGCCTCCCACTTTCTCTACTCCCCATGTTCGCATTTTCAACCCCACGTTTTCACCCCCATTTTTCGCATCCCTATTTTAAACCCCCACTATTTTTCCACCTTCTCGTTTTCCATCTCCCATTGTTGCACTCCCAATCTTCTAAACCTCACATTCGGTGTCCCATTTTCCAATCTCAACATCACCCTATTTTCAAACCCTCCGGTCCCACCCTCAACTGGACGCCCACATTCCACAATCCCCACGTTTACACCTCCATTTTCCAGTGCTCCCGCTTCACCCCCATTTCCACTCCCCGTTTTACACCCCCCCTTTTCCACAACCCCATTTTCCACCGCCGCATTTTCCACCACCCCATTTTCCACCTCCCCCTTTTTCAACTCACATTTTCCAACCCCCATTTCCCATCGCCCCGTGGCCCGTTCACCAACCGGTTCTTGTCGAAAGCTTTCGTAATTTCATGCTCCCGCGCACGCCCGTTCGCCCGCCACCTTTTTTCTCGTTCGATAAAGATTATAGGAGGAAGCATTAAACGGCGGGCCTTCGACCTTAATCGAACGTCGACGCCCCCGATCGGACCTAATCAAACGATCCACGGTCGTACAACGAATTTCTCGTGGGAACTGCGCCTCCCCTAATCTCTAGTCGATGCTAATTCACTATTTTTTCCTATCAGTGCATGTTATGTACTTCGTCGGTCATCAAAAACGGCCAAAATTTTGATCGAACGTCACATAACGTCACCATGCAGAATGTAAAAATCTTTAGCCCCGAATTACAAATATTTGAAAACTATAAAACATGCTTTCATGTCGAATACAGTGGAACCTCGATTAACCGATCTGAACAGGTACAAATGAAAATTTTTAGATCAGAACAGTTACTTAATTCGGTTAAGTCCGTATTAATTGCAGAATAAATAGTATTATAATAAATAGTATTGCAATAATAAATTTTTGTCAACTTTCAAGCCACGTAAATAAAATTTCCGGACATTTCTCACTCTTCATGGTATCACAGACGTACTTGACAATCGAGGACGTCTACCAACCCCGACAACAAAGCAAAGATTCGTTCAAAAGAATTATAATTTTATAAAATCCTCGACAGTCAGAGGAATATTTTGTACCCGGTGTAACGACATTCAAATTTAAAGAGTGAAATATTATTCTTAATGCGAGGGGACAATGCTGAATTTTTCATAACAAACTTTTCTCGCTGAATCCTCGACGCTCGAGGAAGGCGACTTTGAAGACTTTCGAGTGCGGAGGCAATTTACCGAAAGGACCCAGGAGCGGGTTCTTTTATTATGTCTGTATATGATATTTACAGAAGGCATTTGCAACACGCTTTTTGCGCAACTTACATCGTTAGCCGTGGGCGAATGATAAAAATATTTTTCACCGTTCGCGGCAACAAAGCAGAGGCTGTTCCCAACAGTTTCCGGTGGCACTTGAGAATAACAATGCTGTATGAATGGTTCTGTTTCGAGTGCCCAGCGTGTTTTGCTCGTCAAAGAAAGCTGGAGGGTCAATATTTCACAATTTTGCGCTTCCACGAATCTGTTATGGATCCGGTTTCCGATTTCGATCGACCATCTAACAAGAGACACACAAACTTCTGCTATTTTTTAGAGAAAAAAAAATGAGGAACAAGTTTGGACAAAAATAAAAGTAGAGACTTCAAGCGTGCAAATTATTGGGTGTATTATTGCAATATATTCTTCAACAAAATTATGTATATTCAGAGTTCAAATATTGCATGGATCTACTGTATGTTCAAACGAGATTTCAATTTATTTTTTGTTAGAAGTAGATAATAAAACATTTTTATAAAATGGCCACATTAAGCTGAAGTGTAGAATGCAAGAGGTAATCGACCAGAATGAACGCTGAGTTCATTAATAGTTGAAATACTTTATGTTTTGAATTTCCTCGAGCTTACTTTCCGGACAGCTGAACATTTAGGAATAGGTTCAGGTAATCTCGGGAATGCGGCAGTTAGGTGACGTTAGCCAAATCTGCAGGCTTCAGGTACACGCCACATATTTTACTGACAGAAGCAGGTCGTGTTGATACGGTAGCAGATGTTCCAATAGATATTCCGATAAATGCTATTCGTTTCCTGGGATATCTGTCAAGAAAACTCCATCATAGGAGAGGAGTATCTTAGGACGTAGTTTCGAGAATAGCCCGGGCGTTATGAATAAAAAAGTATTCGTCGAAATATCGCGCTGCCGGATAGGAATTCCATAAATCAGTCTCCCCGTTCTGTTTCCGGTTTCCCTGTACCTCACCATGAACTCGAAAGGACCTTAAACTGAAACTTCCAATCCCGGCTCGTTCAATAATTTCTGGATTCCACGGGTCACCGAAATAGTAGTAAAGTCGGTTCTCGAATTGATATCCACGAATATCTGAAACTGTTGAGTCTATCGTTTAATCGACGAGTCGCCGAAGACGTTACCGATCGCCGAAAATAAGTTCGCCACTAGTAGATTTGCTGATATTTATGAAAATCCTGGATTATGATGGACTGCCTCCGAGAATGTTCCCCTAACCTTTTGCGTCCTCTAAACTTGCGTATTCCCAAATTAGAACAGTGGCTGTGGACTATTTCTTCTGCACGCTTAATAATATTCAATCTCTATTCTGATCCAGAGCTTCTGCAGAATAAGTTTAATATAGAGTTATCTACAAATACGTTTTCATGAAAATTATTCGCTTTTTCATGAATTATTTTCATGAATAAGTTGAAACATATTTTGGCTAAACTTTACTTTAGGAAACCAGAAATTTTGAACTGCTTTTTATATTATCCTGTAGATTTTGGCGAGATAATGACGAAAATTTCCTTTTTAATCCTAGGGGATCAGTAGTTCGAAAGTTATGAGTAAAGATGAACGATTTTCAGCGTTTTTGATAGGTAAGGGCGCCGCCATTTTAGTATGTACTCAGATATCGTCCAATGAGCGGAGCCGCTAGGAGGTTAGTCTACGTTAGGTTCGTGTCTGGTGCGGAGAGGTACGCTAGCAAATCTACGTTACCGATATCACCGTGTGTTGGTACTGCCATCTGAAGGCTCCTGTCAAAAAACACTTAAAATCGCTGACTTAAACACACTTAACTTTTGAACCAGCGAATTCCTAACAGTAAAACTTGGATTTTTGGCATTTTCTCGACAAAAGCTACAGGATTGCGTAACAAAGAGTATACAAATGTTGGTTTCCCGAGGTAAAGTTTAACCCAGATTTAGACCCTGTCCACTGATGATCAATGTAAATTATGAAATGCTCGAAAGAGTAATCTCACAGACTGACAGGCTTAATAAAACTTCAAAAAATTGAAACTTTTGTCGATGCTTCCCACGTGTTCGCGCAAATCGACACGTGGAAGAAGGGTCAGTTTGGCGAATGAGGGAACATCCCGGTCGACGTCTAAATCCTTCAGGACCGGGATGCGACTAGGCCAGGGCTTTAAAATTTCAGCTCGTCCCGACAAATCGGTGTTGCTCGATCGTTGGGGGGGGGGGCAGGTCGAGCAGCTGGCGCATTCTCACCGACTAATTCAATATCAATCGCGTATCGGCTGTTCGTGGAAGTTTGTCGAGGCTGCGGATGCAGTCGACCGCGGTATCCCGGGATGCAGCAACACGTTGCGTCACCCCTTTCTTCGTCCCCCGTTTTCGACGGTTCCCGAGTCGCCGGATCGCCGCAGACCAGGCCCGTTGGCTCTCTCGCTCGATTGCAGTTTTTACCGTGGAGCAAAACCACGATGTTGGCAACGTCGGAAGAACATAATACCGGATACAGCTTATCCGAATGCTGATAGAGCCCAAGAGAATCCGCCGTAAGCGCGGCCGTAGTAGGCTTACCACGGCTTAAGAGCCACCCTCGCACTCTCCGCCACCGCTGTCTTTCTCTTTTTACCGGGCGGCCGACTATCGTCTGCGCAGACCCCCGTCTCTCGTGAAATACGCGGCATTCAGAAAGGTTATCCGAAGGCAGAAAAATGTTTTGCCAGATTATAAAATAATACCCGAAGCTCCTCTCTCGCGCACACCGTCCCTTCACGTCTGTGGCACCCCCTATCTGTCGACTCCTACACCCCTGTCTTCCACTCTCTTTCTCTCTCTATCTGTCTCTCTCTCCGTGCTTGCTTTTCTGAAAATAAGTAGAGGGGTAGTAATGTGCCCCCCATCCCCCGTTTTATATTTCTCCCCCGATTGAATTTTTACTTGAACTGTAGGTACACTAATATACAGCGGATATTATGTGTTCGCAACAAAAAACTAAGCAGATTCGAAGCAATACAAAAATTAGAATTGAAAAATAAACTTCTATTTCGCTCTAGCTTGTCGCAATTTAGGCAGAAAATTTTTATTTTTCGCAAAGCTCTGTTCTGTGTTTCTTCCGCCAATTTTTGTCGTAAGTGTATAAAATCTAGTGCCCAGAGAGTAAAGATTAAAAATAATACACTAATCGACTGCAAAGGAGATGCAGAATTTCTGCGAACGTGCACAGACATTCGGAAAGAGTTCATATCGTAATAGTACCTGTAACTTTCTGGTAAAAGGGTGCACTCGAATCTGATCGTTTCTCATGCATCGACATCTGGAGCACGTGTACAACACTGCATTTTTAATCTATTAATGGATGCATCTCAGGAAGTAGGTTAAATTAAAAAGGGGTAAATACGTGGAAATTGGGGTAGGCGTCGACGGTGCTCGAACATCGACGACAATTTTTCGCATTAAATGTAGTCGCTTCCCGGAATCAGTGTAATCATCCCCACGAATGGATTAATCGCTTACCCTTTAACCCTCGCGTGAGTACCTGGATACCCAGATACGCATTTCTGTATCATCACTAACATTCTCTTCGGATTCGCATTCTGTGAAAATTATTTTCACAATTTTCCATTCCAACAGAACAAAAACAATCCAAATTGAATGTGCACGGTATTTTGTAACGAAAGTTGAATATTCCTGGTTGGGGACATAAAATTATGGTACTAGTAAGATCTAAAATGTATATTTCATTAAATTTGTATCAAATTAAATTTCATCCCAAATCTCATTTAATCCATTTAGATTTACCGTATAGTATACAGTACTGTTCAGTAAGTAAACAAATAAATTGCCATACGTAAACTTTTGAGTATGCATGATGCGACTGTACCATGATTAAACGTATGGTTTCCAGCAACCCTTATATAAACATATTCTTTTATTATTCTTCTAATGATTTCCAAACGTGCTCAATCGATAAAGAGAATTTCTCAAAATTCTGACCGAATTATTTTTAAATGGGTGAAATACGGAATTGAAAAATTTTTGCAGACAGTAGGTAAATAAATGCATTCATGTTGCCGGTAGGTGATCCGAGAAAGTCTCTTCGCAAACAGTTCAAAAAGCGCAAACGACTGCGGTGGAGCACGATTTCCTAAACGCAACATTCGCGTTACATTATTCCCGGTATCTGGACCCGAAAGTTCGCCCATCTATTTAGCATGGAAGTTTAAATTTTTGATCACGCGAAGCATCCCGTACACGCTGTTCAACACGAAACAAAAATGGGGAAAGAAGTTCCCGGGACGAGGCGTAATCCGCGTCGAAGTTTCGACCTTGTACCGCGAGCATCCGCGCCGAAGTAAGTCTATGAATAATTTTAACAGCCTGACGCACTTTTGGACGACCTCTACTCCTCTTCGCCCCACGTTTGTCTATATTTCTGAACAAATTGCGCATAACTTTCCCGCCACGGATCAACAATTTTGCAACTTCTCCGATAGAACGATTTTCTTCGCGACAATTTCGAATTCCAGCCAGTTCATTTTTTATCAACTTTTTACCGCGATTCGTTCTCAAAATTTCGCAATATTTCGTATTATCACGTTCCAGACTATTTACACGTTCTAACTTTTTCTTGATCTAAGCCGAACGGAGCTACACGATCTTAGTCAGTTCGATCTGCACGATCTATGTCACAGCACCGACCGGAGGATTGGGCACAGATCGAGACTTTTACTGTATTGTGGCTAAATGCTAATAATTCTTTAATGTATTACTATTATTAATACAACTATTTATATCTCTAATTTCTAGCTAAATAAATATAACTATATTTATCCTATCTCGTTTTCACTAATATCTCACTTTCTACTTACCATTTTGGTAGAGATGAACATAAAATAAATACAAACATAATATTTACCCTTCACACTCGAATGACAACTCCAAGAAACGATTAAAAATTTCCGAGTGCACAGGGTCAAATATAATTTCAGTGCAATCTTAATCGCAATATTGGAAGGCCCATTTTTGACTAATGTAAAGTAAATGTGACTCATGTATATATATATGATGCCAGTGACAATATTATGCAGTTTATCTTTTTGCCGCGAAATGTTAGATCATTTCAGACACACGACAATATGGCGTTCTGTCAATCGGACGCAGAGCGTTTCCATCCGGGTCAGAAATAAACGCAATCAACCTCGGGTTGCACATATCGGCCGCGATGGAATCGCGACGTGGTCTGTTCTTGCGTAATTGATTTTTAACCGGGTTTTCGCGTTCGCGTCTTCCCGGCCAGGCTCGTAACGCCAGCCATAAACGAGCCGACGAATTTACGCGGCGAGCTAACGACCGCGCGCGCCCCGGTTACACCCCCCGCGGACGTTTATTGTCACGTAAACGCGATTACGTATGAGAGCTTCTTCGATTTTCTCTCAACAGATTTAAGCTCGCCCCTGGACAGAGAGATAACGCGTTGGTGTCTTCCCGTTCTCGGTGGCACGTCCGCAATTCGACAAATGTTGTCGCGGGCTCTTAAATCAACGGAATGCGGTTTTTATGCATTTAGGAGAAAAACGGGTAACTCGAGCGCAAGACGGTAAAACATTTTTCGAATTTCAGAATGCCCCAAATCAACTGCGAGACAGTTACAACGGTTTTACTGTTTACGAACACTGTAAATCAAGCGGGAGACAGTAAAAACATTTCTCGAATGTGGAAGCATTTATTGTTTTTAACTGATTCAAATTATTGTAGGACAATTTTTATAAAAATTCGCGGTCTGATCACTACACTGCGGATTTTATGCATTTATGACAGAAATGGGTAGGCGTATTTTAAAATGGTAGAAACGTTAGAAAAATTTTGAAATGCTGCTACATTATTTTCAACCTATTAAATATATTAAGATAGAAAATTAATTTCTATTGCACCCCACTCTGTTGCAAATGCAGGTAGAACATTTTTATTTTGCAGTCTACTGATCACAGTGCAGAGCATTGTCAATATTCTTTTATATTATACTGTACACTTTCTTTATTCTCGATACCACATGGTTTCCTTGTTTAAATTAGCATATCAATTTTTTCCTCACTAGGAAATACCACACTATATTTCGTGTCAACAAATACGGAAGATTTAAATTGTCACTTGAGTGTAGTTTGAGTCTCAATCAGGAACTCCACGATCCTCGGCACCCTCTAACAAATGAAAAAGTAACGTTCGGCTACAATTCACAGAGCTCGCATATCGAACGCTTCCCCGGCCGTCGGACTATAGCAGATCTTTTGTGCGGACGAATTTCGGAAAACCAGCGGCAACGGCGGGCTTAAGATTGGATTCCTTTCATCGGCGATCTATAACCAGAAACGCGGCTCTTTTCGTCCTCGGAATCTCCATCGGAAGTTCAAAACGAGAAAGTTTGTTAATCAGTTCGCCGACTCGCTCTCGACTTCTTCTTCTTCGGCGGGGGGGGGGGGGGACGAACGGGAAGCTCGGGGCTGACGCGTTCCGAGCCCTTCCCTTTCAACGCCCCGCAGAAAGCCGAGGGGTTCTAAGGGCTGGGGAGGGTTTCGGTCTCGTTTGCGCGCTGGTTCCGCGGAAAGGGCACGTGAGCGTCGCGGATACACGCGAATAGGGGTCGCGGAACGAGCGAACGAGTGCTTTCGAATTCGCGATTTCCGCGGCGCCGGTACGTGTATGCATTATGCGCGCCGATTCTTCGAATGCAGAAGACGCTGTATGGAGGAAAGAGGAGGAGGACGACGAAGAAGCTCCCCGAGTACACATATTTACGGGGCACCGTCGCTTTATATTTTGCGCGGGACCCGGACGCGTAACTGCGAGGCGAGGCGAGGCGAGGCGAGGCAAGGCGAGGCGGGGCGAGGCGAGGCGGACCGCTGCAAATTTTATCGAGTGTGAATTCGCGGCGAGCGTATTCCTTCCGGTCATTAATCTTGCCCGGGTTGCCCGCGATGAATTCGAGGGCGGACGTGTGCCAGTTTCGGGATCGTTCGTAAACCGGTTCGTTTCGTTTTTCGCGGCGATATCTTGAACGAACGTCCGCCAATGTAACGGGGGGCGGGGGCGGGATGAATGTAAACGTTGACGGTTGCATTATCCGCGGAAGATGTTGCAGCAAGCACTGTGCAGGAAGCTGTGTGCGTCGCGCGGACGCTTGTCGCGTTCAAATAAAGTCAAGAAACTCGGGACGCATTCGTAAAAGATGCATATGCTATACTCGTCCCAAGTGAAGATAACTGTAACTAAACTGCTTATACGATTTCATCATCGATTCACTGTAATTCGCTTCTTTCTCAATACAGTGAATTCTCAATAACACACAATACCACAAGACAATAACAAATACAAATTTCGAAAATTTAATTCCGCATTTCCCCGTTGCTTTTTCTTGGGAAATCACCGCCTTCTTTCCTGGCACCATTTCATTATTAACATATACAATTCTGTTGCAAAATTTGAGAGAACCTCGCGGGGCTAACGTTAATTTCAATATAAATTTTTTCTCTCCAATTCTGTAGAAAATGCCACTTTATCGTTGCCAATGTTTCATCCCTTAAATAGAAGCACATTTTCTTGTATCGGTAGTCAGGTGTCCATTCACGAAAAGAATAAAAAAAAATAGTGGATCAAATGCGAAATTTTAGGCTGCTGTATAATTCTCAACTGCTTAAAATTATTCAGAAGAGAAATAAATAAAGACAATTTTGATCTTGCATAAATCTGTAGTCTGGTATTGACATAATGGTTAACACCTTAGAACTACCAAGGTACAGTGAATACTCGATATATGTCAACAACACGGGTCTTGCCAGCGTCAGTGTCGTCCAGGAGACATACTCGTGTTATGTTTACACTCCTCGGAGTCCGAGGCCTCTCGACCTTCGCGGTCTCTCAGGGGTATAGCCCGCGATAGTGGGGACAATTCCGCGACATTTATCATCCTTGCGACATATACATGGTGTGGCCGAATAACATGTACCAGCGGGCACGAGGCGATACCTTATGAGAAAATAAGAGAAAAATATAGAATAGAATTTTTTTCATCCGAAGCTTTGTTTTCGAGAAAATCCAGTTTGAAAACAAAGCGAATGCGCACACTATTCGATATTCATCGTCTGATGTGTCTGATCATGACCAGCCAATTCTACTTTCTGCATATAGTAAAGCACACGAACCCGACGGATCTTTAAATTCAATTCTCTCGAAAACGAGGCGGCAAATGAAAAAAATGTTATTCCTTTGTTTGGGTTCGTATTTACATGTGGAATCCTATATAGAGGAATCCCTGTAAATGGTAAGAAGACGTTCAAGATAACTGCATCGGGATTATAAAAATTATATACGTAGTATCGCAGTTATTCATGCTAACCTTGCCAGGCGTATATTTATAGTTTTAGTGCGGTTGTAGTGCTTTACCTGAGCACGTATTTTTCGGGGTCCAGCGTGGGGCCCGAAAGGGTCATAGAAATTAAAGCGTTTGGGACATTCGGCGAAAGTCGGGGGTGTTCGGGAAAGGTCGGTGTGGGCGGAAGGACTGATCGCAAAATGCGATGATGCCCAGAGTCGTAGAGTTGACCTCGAAGCGAGCAGAACTTGTAACTATTCTACTTTATTATTTTAACGCGTGCGCCATTAGTTCGAATAAATTATTTCAAGTTCCCAACCGAGTTCAAGTTTTAATCCTACATGTGTATTTGATTTTCCGCGTTGAATATCCCGTTTCCGACAAAGTATTCGAATCCAGCAAAGACATCTTCACGAAGATCGTATGAAATTTGGAACGTCGGCCAGCTTCTCGGGAAAAGGCGACCGCTCGGCGCCGCGACGGCTCCTCGGAAAACGCGTGCACTGCAGCCGCATGCACATGCCGTCTCGGGCAATTCCCGCGACACGTTCCCCACGGTCCGGTCCCGCGATCTCCGGATTGCGAGTCCCGGGGATCTCCGAATTCCCGTGAAAACACGATATCAGATTTCACGGGCGCGGGCGCGGGCGTTCGAAGCGTCTCTCGCCTGGCCGCCTTTCACGCGGACCCTAAGAATAAGAATACCGACACCGATACCGATGTAAACGCCGACTGGATCGGAGCTCTATCGGACGGCGGACGATCTACAAACGTCGCCGGGCGACGGGGGGCGTGCAGATAAGTGTGAAGAATGGGGGAAAGTTTAAACTCCGGTATAAACGTCGAACGAGGCGGTTAGGTTGTGGGCGGCAAGAGAAGAAGAAGAAGAAGAAGAAGAAGAAGGAGGAGGAGGAGGAGGAGGAAGAACAGCCAGCGGTTCCCTTTAAAATCTGCGTCACGTAGGCACCGTAACAGGAAGAGCGTTCGACGCGGGGCTCGCCTAATGGCCGGATTATTAGTGACAATCGTGTTAAGGATAATTGCAGGCGTCGCCGCGCGCATAGAAATCTATACGGGGATCCGGGGAACGTCGCGGGGCGCACCGGTTGCTTCTAAAGTACACGAAACACGTTTAGTATGCCGTCGTAAGTCCGGAACTTATGGCAGTTTGACAGCAGAGACCGGGGTCTGAGCGAATATCATCGTTCCGAGGATTTAGCCGCGCGTTCCGTTTAGCCCCGTTCAGTTTGGCTGGGATACACGCCCCCCCCCCCCTGCCCGATCGGGCAAGGCCACGGCTAAATGGCGGCCGACCAGTAAAATAGTTCGCAGGTTATCCAAGGCGCGGGGCTCTCGAGATCCTGGCCCTCCATCCCTTCCCTCCAACCCCCCCAGCTATCCGAGTCCTCCGACAACTTTTTACACGACCGTATCTCGACCCGACCCGCCCCAAACTTCGGTAACGGCCCCGACGGAAATCCTGTACTTCGCGAAGCTCTCGCGACGATCCGACGCCGACGTGGTTCCAGCCGAAGGGAAGGTTGCGCGGCGCCCGGCGCCCAACGCGCGCGCGTAAACGTGAAAGACGAGTTTCGTGTCGCGAATGTACCCTGGAAAAGGTACATTCTCCGGTTGCCGGGGCTAAGTGTCCTGTTGGCTTCCGCGAAATTTGCGCCCCTCGGGACCCGCCGCTGATCCCGGCCCGAGGCCGAGGGAGTTTCGGAGAAGTTCGCTGTGCCGCCTTCTACTTCGATGACAAAGATCGGTCGTTGACGGAGCGCGGATTCTGATGACCCGGCAACAGCCGGGGAACGAATCGAGCTCGATCTATGTAGGTCTGTAGGACTGTAGGTTTTATACAGATACCGCGGAGGTAACTATAACTGTATTTCCGAGGAATTTAGCTACATTACCGCAGAGCGTGGTCCTTCAGGGACCTCGAACGTCGAGAATGCGATATTTGATGGTCTAACAATGATAAAACTATTTTGTTCCTAATTATTTCTTGACGAAATTGTCGCCGATATAGTCGTGACATTTTTCTGATTAAAATGAGCCCAAACACGACTTGCTTCGGATCATATTTGCCCGTTCAATTCCCGATTTAGTAGAACCTCGATTATCCGAACCGATGACATCTACATTCTTCGTCCTCCGTGGATCGATCTATATCCACATAGAACACGATTTATTATAAAAGTTAGTGAAGATTTAACGGAACACTGTAGCCAGATAACTTTCGCATTGATTAGTTCGGATAATAGAGGTTCTACACTATCGCGAATTAGAGAAGTAAATATAATCCAAATGGTATCGTGTTTGGTGTCATGTTAATTAGAAAAATGTCACGGATATGTTGGTAAAAGTTTAATAATAGGGTAATCGCTATATAATATGCGAGAAACAGTTAATAAGCAATTAAACAATATGGGACTTCGAAACAACACGTAGCTGTACAGGATTAAACCTTTCGATACCGTCGCAGCGGGATTTACAGAAATCTAGCCGAATGGGACAATCGCAAGTGGACCGAATAAAACAATCCTGAATGGAGTCCGGGAGGGGAAGAGTTCGCTGAAGTATTCACGCAGTATATTTCGCCAGGATAAGAACATTAGAAGAGCCTTTTATTATCGCAAGATTTACCCTCGAGTCGCAAATCCAGGGTGCCTGTACAGGTCACGGGGAGCATAATGCGCGCAATCCTAGGGAACTGATTTCCATTTTAATGCAGCGCGCAGGTAAGTCTCTTTTAATTAGTGGCGCGCGATAACCGATGCAAATCTCTCAATTTTCATTAACATGCAGCTGCCTGTAAGCGCATTTTAATAAATTATGCCCGCCTAGATCTGCCTGCTTCTACGTTGCAACAATTTCCGTTACTGCCAGTTCGAGAAAAAGTGTAGTTTCTGAAATTTCACTAGAACTCTCCGACAACTGTCTTGTCTAAGGCAGGACAACAATCGTGCAGTTTGCTATTAATATACTACTGCTACCACCAATATACTTTTACTACCAATAACAATGTGAATAGCTTTTGAAGAAGATGGAATGTTATAGGAGGCAAATGGACCAAAATTGTACCACTGTTGTTTAAGTAATTTCCACATAACAGACAAACATACAATATGTTTCTTTTAGACAATATCCTGACAATGTACAATATGTTTCTCTTAAAAAAGGAGCGAACAGCAAATACCATTCAGCAGTTGATTCAACGTCAAAGTGCAGTCTTTGCTCGACATATGTCGCAAATACCTGGCTGATAAAAGTCGCAGAACTATCGTGAAGGTCCTCGAAGCTCGAGAGGCCTCGGACACCGAGGAGTGAAAACATATATCTCCTGGACGATGTATGTCGCTGGCTAGACCGGTGTTTTTAACATATATCGAGTAAACACTGTATTACCGAAGATCGATGGACTCTTCTAATGAATTTTTACAGTAGCGAAGCTTTCAAGTAATATAAATCTGTCCATGCGCAGATTATTCGTAACAGATGACGAGGTGGTTGGCCGATCAATGAGAAAATAAATAGATTCGTGACAAGACGGTGGAATTTCGCGAGACACCGGATCCGACGCCCTCCGACAAGCAATAATATAAATAGACCCTGTCGAGCCCGGGGCTTGATCAGATTTCCCTGCTTACGACTTTATCCGGCGAACGTTGAATTCCGCCGGGGAAATTATTCCTCTTACTTTCCGGCAGAAATCTTCGTGGGCAAACGAGTTCACGGATCGACGGGCCCCGGCCCGATAACGGGAAATCAAAGCGAATATTCAGCGAGCCGCGTCACAAACATCTCATATTTGAGCCCGCAAATCTGCTTCCGCCGAATGGACGGCTATCTCTCTCTCGCTCTCCTCAAAGAAGAAAAAGCACGTCGTCGACGCGACACCTTGGACCACCTTGGTCGTCGTTTTTATTTTCCGCGTTGATCCGACGCCGTCTCAGATCTGTTTTCACGGGATAAACAGAACGAGCGGTAATAAAAACGTGTCGGTTTCTGTTCGCCATCGTTGCACAGGAATTTTAACTCGGCAGTCGCGCGTGGAAATGACGACGCCAATTCAAATCGAAAGTGTCATTGAACTGGTTTTATTTAGGAATAAAAATATGTTACAGTACAAAGCAACGGGATATGTGAAAGGAAATACAGTGAATTCTCATTAGGAGTCAGTGCCAACCTTACACTTTTAAGTCAGTGGAACTACCCATACAACTGCGGTGAGGGGCCGAAGTTTTCTTGTCACTATCGCTTAGTAGTCATAGACTTTTATGACTTATAGGCGGATATGACTCTTAGGTTTCCAGCGTACTCCGTGTATTTCGTCTAAGAGTCAGTCACCAGAACGGCGCACTGACTCGTAACGAGAATTCACCATAGGTATGTTTGGTGTTGGATTTGTGAATTGAAACGTTTGAAAGATCATCTGACGTTGCACAGTTCAAATGCTCCCATCGTTGTTTTTGTGAGTGGTTAATAATTCAATATTAATGGAACTTTTGTGATTCACTGACTGAATCTATTGGATTTTCTTGGACTTATTAATTAGGCAACATATATAATTACTAGACTGCTGATATTTGGAAATATATAGCTTGTGAAAATCCTGTGTATTCGAAGGGTGAGGAATTATTATAGAAATCTTTAACGAAATGTGTGCAACTTGATTTGCCTATAAATTTTGCTAATAACTATACCCATAGAGTATATTAAAGTACTTTGAAGTTGTGTCTTCAATGTTCTCCAAGCCCTTTTTTAACAATTCTAAGAATAAATAATTTTCGAAGACCAAGTCTCGAATAACAGAGTTCTAAATAACGCCGGACCAATTAACCATTCAACAGTTGTAGTGTCGTCCACCTAAGTGGTATTGGAAGGTCATCCAAGGTTATCTGAAACCTTTAAACCGGCCATTACCATAATATATCAAAATAATAAAACAGGTCCCCTTATCAGAGAAACAGGATAAACGTGGTTTACCGGCAGACAAGTGGAATGGGACGGTCTGTGGTCAGACAAGTGAAACAAAGGTAGTCTACAGATACACCGTAGAATGGAGACATTATCAGGTAAGGAAAATAAGGACAATCTGTATTCAAGTAAGTGGAATGAGGATAACCTATGGCCGGACAAGTGGTATAACAACCAACTATTGTCAGATAAGTTCAATGAGGATAGTCTATGGTTAAACAAGTGTGATAAGCATGGTCTTATAGTCAGGCAGGTGTAATAGGCGTGACCTATAGTAAGACTAATGGAATACAAACTATCTGTAGTTATACATGCGGAATAGTGATGATTTATGGTTCAACAAGTAGAATAGGTGTGATCTATAGTCTGACAAGTAGAACAGGTATACTGCAATAGTCTTGAACTTTTGTTTTCTGGGTAGTTGTCATGGTACCAAATTTTTAAAACGCTCATTTTGAAGGAAAAGCTGCAAGGAATCGGTTGATATTTTTTTAAGCAGATCGGTGGACAGGAACAGCGTCAAATTTGCAGTTCAACATAAATGTATTAAAATACATCGTTATTTTATTTTTAACGTGGCTACAAATAAAATTGAATAGCGCAATCTGAGTGATCTCTGCCGATTTTGAGACCATGAAAATTTAAAATCTCGTAAATAATCCTTTCCAGGTAGTTAAAATACTGCAACCCTTCTGAATAAAATTTTATAAAATTTCCGAGGATATACGATTAATTTTGTGGGTTCGAACAAAATTGTTGGCTGACTATTTCGAAAATTCCCGGCAACGTGACACGGAACAGCACGGCGAATGCACTCGAAATTTCCCGGGCACCCGGGAAAACGTCCCGCAATTATGCATCCCAGTATTTCCCGGTTTCTATTTAACATAACCCGCGTTTGCCGCGAGATTGCTTCCCAATTGAACTACTTAAACCCCGAAACCTAAACTTTCTCACCGGTTGCGCCGGCCATCGTCAGAGTGAACTTCCGCCATAACTCGCCCTTTTGGGGAACTTTGAATTATACATTCATCCGGGAACCGGCAACTTGCCGATTATCGGGGCTATTAAATTGAGTGAAGACGACGGCCGGGCTCTCTCGATTAAACATGTAAAACTGGACCGTTGCAACCACGGATGCGTGGACAGAGTCGAGGGGAAACATGGTTGCAGCATACACATGCATTTCCCCTCCCAGTCGAGGCTCCATCGTGCAGGGTTGCAAGTTCCGCCTGCTTGTCCGAAACCAATAAACGCTCTCCTAAACTAAAGGTGGAGTAAAATCGTGAAAAAAACCTCGATCAATTTTTGAGTACTCATTCTAAGCGGGAGACTGCGCTTCACATCGTCACATTGGAATAAACGTGGGACAAAAATTGTGAACTAAGCAGAATCGTTGAAATTGGTACAACTTCCAGTAAAGACAGTACCTTCACCAAGCTGCATTGCAATAAATTAATATAACAATTAAGTTACACTTCGTCTTTAAAAAAAAAATGGAGTCGAAAGTAGAGGCTTCGCTCCTCGAAATAAGCAGAGATAGAGTATTGTACGTGTTTTTTACGCGAAGTTACAAAAATTTAAAGACATACTACTGTCTTGCCATGTTTTAATTTTTATCCTCATATCATTTATCCTCCGCATTTACGTTACTGTACGAGCGCGATTAAATTAGACAATGCACGGAACCAGCGTAGCCGCGGCTTATTAAAATTGATCCCGAGGTCAAATGCGCCAAATGAACAGCTTAAAACCGGCGCTATGGACGCCCAACCGCAATATAAATCCGGACACGGTGTCTAGGCAATTCTAGTCGCGCGACGATCAAAGGGAGAATGCAGGCAAATATTTTTAATATGTGCGACGCGTCGGTTAGCACTCGATGCTCCTTTGTGTGGCGCAACACGACGCCCACCGGCTCCGCGTTCAACCAGGATTAACCTGTTCCACTTTGCCCGGCTGGAACATTATCATTACCGCGTCCCCGTGTAACGCGCGCACCGCCCGTCTCCCGCTATTGCGTGGACTCGTTCTGTCGCCAAGTTTTTTCGAGCAACACGGAGAGCATGAAAAATATCCCCCGGTGGGAGCTGCTCTTCCGGGGAACACTCGCCGACTCGCGTATGTATTTTATAAATCTTTGACACGCCACCGCGCGAGAACGCCGCGGTCAATTTGCACGGGAACGTTGGACGGCATTAGGAAACAAAGTTTGCGGAATCTGAGTGACGTCGCTGGCGCACGGATTGCCTGTGCATAATTTTTATTCGGTTCTGGTATTTCAGTGATTAATCCTTCCACTCGACAATCAATTTCAAATTCATTGAAATTGGGTTTTAAGGGTGGAGCCTCTACTCTTACGACCTCGAACTTCATTTTGAACTCCAGATGCTGGAGCACCTTCGTCCAGTTTGTAATTTTTCAAATTCTAGTACTGACACAATCTGTTTTGAGGTAATATCGTGACAAAGAAATGGAAGACCAAATTTTCAGTACTAAAATGTTTTAACGTGCTACAGTTTCGTGATAATTCAATTAGAAGGTAATGAATTAATTTTGTAAACTTATTGGAACATTGTAAGGGTATCGATGCGCTCAAATATCATTGAGAATATCATTTTAGAATGCAGAATCCAGGTCACTATAAAACGCACGAATCCACGTGAAAGCGCGTGCAATTGTGTTAGACACGTCGGAGTAATTATGATTATTAAAATTAATTTTCATTAAGCTTCCAGACTATTGATTCCAGCATATCAGCGCCGGGCCATAAACGAACAATACTGAATTAAAGTGTTAATTGGATTATTAGTTAAACGTTATTACCCCGGCCTTCCATTGTGAATGCCACTTTTACAGCTTTGCATAAATTGCAAACGGACATGCACGTAGTAAATCAAACTTCGGTTACAAGTATTTAATTTGTATAAATTTTAATGCAATTTTCATTGCGTCCGCATTGATCCGATGAGAAAAGACACATCTAAAATAAATTTACTGAACTAAGTCCACCTGCAGTTTCGCAAAAAGTTGCAGTCCATTGAAAGCTAAGAGCGCCACATTGACAATTAAACTGCAAATGAAAAAACTGTGCAACAGATGTGGGAGAAGGACGAGACGAAAGCGAAATTAATCAAAGATTTAAACCTGTCCGGTAGATTAAAAATGTTCCCTTCTTTTCCTGTAGGCTCTCGAATATCGTTGAAAATATTTTCCACGTCTCATCAAGCCAGGTTTCCATTTGCGAGGTATAGAATTCTGTGCAAAGCTTGTCATTAAAATTGATCATAAAAAACTCTCGATAAAATATCAATAGCAACTCGAGAGCCCGCAAAACCAACCGGTTTCCAGAAACGAGGAAAAGAAGACGCATCGAGCGATTCGGCAATCTACAGTATCAATTCCGTCTAAAATTAATCGTGGTACTAATAACAGCGTAGAAAGGATGATATTGCAGCGTAAACACACACACACAGGAGAGGGAGCTTGTAGAACGATTATTCGGTCGACTGTTACTCGTCGAAATTAAATATTTTTGTAATATGCCGGCAGAGTATTAATACCTTTTACGGAATTAATTGGAACGGGAATAAACGAGGAGGTGTACGCCGCTGCTGCCCCGCTGTTTATTTATCGAACGTTAATGTATGTAAATGCGTATCGAGACTTAATAAACCGAAATTTCTTCGTAATTTACCCTCGGCCCTATTTGCTCATCAAAATGTCCAGCAGATCGTGAATACCGTATTCATACTGTAATAAATACGCGGGGGGCCCGTTTGATGTTTCGCATGCTAATTATTTCTGAACCCTTTCCAATCCACTGCCGGATCTCCTCCCACATCGTTTCCCTGTTCTCATAATTTCTTTCTTCTAGAACTTTCTCGTAATTAAAATTCAATAAAAACTTTTTACCTTTTGCTTAGGAGCGTGTGCAGTCAAGAAAATTTTAGGGGTGGTTCTCCACGACAATATAAGACGAAAATGAACAGTAAGAAATTTGCAATTTCGGCTTCAGTTTTTAGTTATTGTCAATTAAATGTCCGCCTAAAACGCGGCAACCCGATCAACAGAGGTGTGCGTTGCTTGGACGTCATAACGGCGCGCGACAGTCACGTATCAAAGGGGATCCTCGCTCGCGCCCAATGATTAGGCTTTGACGTCACACGCTATAGTCAATAATGCGCGTGGAATGACGCAATCGGACGGTTTACACGCCGAATTCTTGCCAGGTGACTTCTTGGGAGTCTATCCGTCACGTGTCGTGTCGCGCGCCTTTATCAACGCAACCAACTTTCACGCGTGTTGGCCGAGTTGCCGCATTTCAGGCGGACATTTAAGTCATAATAACTAAAAAATGAAGCCGAAATCGCAATTTTTCTATTCTTCATTTTCGTCTTATATTGTGTTGGAGAACCGCCCCTTCAATTCCCGGTAGTCACGAACACCCTGCATGAGTAGGCTAGTTCTTGTAAATATATTGAACTTCGACATAAATTGGCTCCACGAATGACCATTATATTCTGGGTCAGCAGATACCCCGGCAGCGCCGTCGGAGGGTGAAACTACATTATCTGCAACTGTGTAAAAAAAAAGGTTCATCCTACGATATAAAACTATAATATAATATAATATTATATATGATATAATACTGGTTTTACGATGTAAAACCAATCACCCGACAAAATCGTCAGATCTCGCTCGAGCTGTTTGCGTTCCAAAAATTGCAGTTTAATTCAGCAATCCGAGCCATAAGCGGCGGGTTAGTCACGGATAGTAGCATAACCGTATCTCGCACGCGTCTCGGCGTATCCGGCCGGCTACTTTTCCGCGTGTAACACCCGTGAGAACGCGGGGGTGTACCGGAAGTCGCGTGTCCCGGCTGTCTGGCTCTCGTTGCGCCTCGCTCCGCCTCGCTGGAGGAGCCGACTAGCTACACGACGTTCTCGCGAACAGATCCGGAGACTGAGAGAGAGAGAGAGAGAGAGAGAGAGAGAGAGAGAGAGAGAGAGAGAGTCAGGAACAGAGGCAGGGTCGCTTCATTTAGACGGTGGATTTGACTTGATCTGTCTCGAGTTAACTTTCCGCGAGAGAGGGATTATATACCATCCCCGGGTGACTGTTCGGCCCCGGCTCGGCTCGGCTCGGCTCGGCTCCGCGGCACCAGAGCGGAGGCAGCTTGCTGCTCATCCGAGCGAGATAGAACTTTCGGTGTAAGGTTTACTCTCGGATATCCAAGAAAGTTGATTTCGCCGGAGAGTTAATGGAGAGAGTTCGCGACTTGTCGGCGCGGGGTTTTTCAGGCCAACACGCTCAAATGCCGAAGAGTAGTTAGCCCCCTTTTCTTCCCGCGGTACACGACCTCTATCCCCGGGCCTGGCAGCCGGGTCCCAGCAACCTTCTACCCTTCCTCCCTATCCCCCCACCCCCCTCCTTTTCTCGTTCTCTCGTAAAGAACCCGAGACAATGGGAGCTTGATCAGTCGGAGATAATCATGGGGAGCGAAGTGGGATCGGGTCGGTATCGCTGCTCTCCACGGTTTTGGGTAAACGAGCGGAAACTTTCACGACTCCGAGGAAACACTTTTGCAGGCCAGCTCTACCTTCAACCGGGCAGAGCTTCGGATAATCGAATTTCGATTAAAGTGTTTCTTTCGGCCGCGTATATTACCGGGAAGGAGGA
The DNA here is from genome assembly GCA_028454255.1 of Halictus ligatus. Lineage (NCBI taxonomy): Eukaryota > Metazoa > Arthropoda > Insecta > Hymenoptera > Halictidae > Halictus > Halictus ligatus. The sequence goes on along the minus strand of CM052138.1, from coordinate 13,891,899 downwards.
GCCGGGTGCGCACGCGCCCCCGGAATCTAGCACAGTTTTCTAATTGGACCTGTTCCTCCGGAAACAAACTATAGCTCGTTTCAAATGTTTCGAACTCTGCTGTTAGGGGATGTATTATGGTGGTCACAAATACATTCTTCTATGTACGGACCTGTATCGGTGTCCCATTCAACGTTCTACATTTATTTCCGAAACTATTCCATTTTTCAAAACTTACCCTGTGTCGAGGGGTGGTCACAAATCTTTGATTATTCATGCAACTGTAGGTTTCTACTTAACAGGTAGACGTATAAACATTTTCACAACGAGTTCAATGAACCGTAACATGTTCGATTTTGATGGTCATTCAAGGTCATTCTATGTAATTCTCCCTTGAACCGGGCAGAGCTTCGGATAATCGAATTTCGATTAAAGTGTTTCTTTCGGCCGCGTATATTACCGGGAAGGAGGAGCCGGGTGCGCACGCGCCCCCGGAATCTAGCACAGTTTTCTAATTGGACCTGTTCCTCCGGAAACAAACTATAGCTCGTTTCAAATGTTTCGAACTCTGCTGTTAGGGGATGTCTTATGGTGGTCACAAATATATTCGTCTCTGTACGGACCTGTATCGGTGTCCCATTCAACGTTCCACATTTATTTCCGAGACTATTCCATTTTTCAAAACTTACCCTGTGTCGAGGGGTGGTCATAGATCTTTCATTATTCATGCAACTGTAGGTTTCTACTTAACAGGTAGACGTATAGCCATTTTCGCGACGAGTTCAATGAACCGTAACACGTTTGTCTTTGAAGGTCATTCAAGGTCATTCTATCTAATTCAAGATTTACCTTCGTTAAACCTTCTCGAAGTTGTCCAGTATATCCAGACGAATGATCTTGAACGACATGCACCTTGGCACCTTTGCTGTCTGGACGAAACAAATTTCTTTTTTTTAAACGAAGACACTATTCCTCTCGAAATCGTAACATGCTCCAGAATTTTTAGCAGGAGTTTAGTTGCTAACAGTCTGAGATGTTGACGCGACTACAAGCCAACGTAAGGAGAAAAATAATGATTAACTTCGAATTTTCCTGGAAACGTGGGAATTGTTGAAAATCTTGGACCCAGTTTTATGACCGGAGAGTGTAGCTCGTGTTTAGGTAGGCATTTCTTGTGTCTCGAGGAGGTAGTGTGTTGTGTTGAGTTAGGTTGTTTAAGGCGTCGCCTGACCGACAGCAACACTCTCAGCCGAGCAAAGCAAACATCGACGCCCGGGGACGACGGAAATTCTTTATCGATGCATCGAACGACGCGCAGCGAATTTTCAGACGGATGGAAATGGGAATAAGAACGCGCTTCCGATCGGAGACGTGACGACGTTGCTGCTGTCCCGTCGCCGCTGCTCCTCGGCTTGCCGCCGTTGCTATTGCTGGAACAACGTTCCGTGAGGGATTCGTCGCGTGATTTATTCGCCGAGGATTGGATCGGCTCGAGGTTCATGTACTGGGCGTTGAAAAGTTTTGACTCTGACGGATGGTATTCCAGTGCTTAGCCCATTGATTGTTAGCCTTGTCTTCCTTCTATCTCATCTGGCTTTTTGTAGCAATTTGTACTTCTTATCTCGTCGATCCTTCGCTTCTCTGCGCGTTTCGAGTTTAATGTTCCTTCGAGAGTCTATTTTACTTTGGTAAGGTTGACAGCCAAGCGATTGGTTAGATAGTTTACGATGCATTGTGATGTCGTAGTTTTGTGTCTTGACGCTTGTTTAACGTGTTCCAGCCGTTCGTTTAACGTGTTCGGTTAATTAAGTCAAGATTTTAGTTTACAGTTCGTACAGGGTGCCTGAAAAGGTTGTTCTTCTTTGAAAGTGATTCCTGATTCCTGAGGTGATTCCTGAGGTCATTTGCAGTAACTTTTTCCTTTGCGAGAATGTTCTCCGAGGCTTCGATACGGAGTTATTAACGAGAAACGCGGACCAATCAGATTCCGGCTCGGCGACGGCTCCCGCTGAGCGCGGCGTTGGCATTGGCTGAGCCGGAGTCCGTCCGCTGCTGCCGCATCCTGATTGGTTCGCGTTTTTCGTTAATAACTCCTTAACGAGGCGGCGAAGAACATTTTCGTGAAGGAAAAAGTTACTTCAAATTACCTCGAGAATCGCTTCTTTCAGGGAAGTGCAACGTTTTTGGGGACACCCCGTATAAGAGTGCTATTAGAAGACTGCCGATTTTATACAATTGTAACATACACGATTGTCTTGTCCTTCAATAAGGCATATAAAGTTTAGTAACATTTAATGTAATTTTAACTTCACACTGTAGTTGAAATTTAAGAAAACACAGTGATGATGAAAATACATAGTTTAGTAATGGACTAGTATCGGTCAAACGTGAAAAATCTATTTACGAATTGTCTTAACTTGTGCAGTGATTCAAAATAACTTTTCCGTCGAAATTAAAGTGGCCGACGCCCGATATAGCCAATTCGTAAAATTAAAATTTTCCGATTGTCATCGTTATTTCCATTGTCTGTCTCTAAATATAAGGTGGTCGAAAATAAATTTCCCTTGCGACCTATCGGCATTTTTATTCGATTAAAATGATTCCCCAGAATGATTAAAGAACCAACGTTAACACCGCAGATATCCAATAACGCGTATCCGAATTGGGAATCGTCTGGGCGTACAAAAAGATCGAAAATAAACTTTCCGTCGAAGGAAAAGTGGCTGGCAGCGTTGATAAAAGTTTAGAAACAACGTTGTTGCCGGAACCGGTGATCCGAACGTGTCCGAACCAAAGAGCTGAGAATGACACACGGTTTCATGGGTGTCATAAAGCGAGCCAGTGTCGAGAGAAAACGTAATAGAATCGCATTCCTTTCGTTTCTAATGGATATTAAAACTCTTAACGATAGCAACGGTGATATTGCAAGAAAACAGCCGCGCGAGCGGCAACGGGAGAAAGTTTTGCAGAGAGCTTCCCGCTACTTTATACGGGCACGTTGCGGTTTATCCTGCGGTTGATGGGGGTTCGGATAAAACGGGACGTGAATACAAGTGCTCATTGGCCGCCGTTGAAATTTCCGGAACAAAAAGGCGAATTATTCGCCGGGGGTCGCGTGTAAGCCCCGATAAATCTAACCACTTTCGAAGTCCTCGTTTTTTTTTTCTCTTTTTCACGGACTCGCAACATTAAAGTCCGCACTTACACAGACGACTTATCGTCCGCGTTGTTCCAACACTTCTAAATCCCCTCGCACAGTGGATTAAAAATTGAATTACATTGCATCCTATTATACCTTTCTCTTCACGATCAAATCTATCCTTGAAAAATTATTTAAGCACCAAGCACTGGAAATATGTAATTACGGAAAACGTTGGCTCGCAACAATGACAACTTTATGAAATTTTGATTACACATTCTTCGAAGTGCAGGCTATTTTACCCTGCAAATTATCCTAAATGAACATTATTCACGAAGGGTTTAAAACCGGGAGAAATGATCGGTCCAGAAAAATTGAAATTTTTCCTGAAATTTATCTAAATCTAGCTACGTCCCTTCAACTATACATATATTCATGTAATTTGAAAGCAATGAACCTGATCTAACCCTTTCAAATATTCCCTTTCCTGGAGCCCTATGTTATTCCATATTTCTGCTGTAATTGGATCTGCAAATCTGAATTCGTATGAAATCATAATGAATTTTACATGAGACTATTCGATAGACCTAACTTCAATTAACCGCGTGAAAATTTGTTTTCACTATGCAGTTAACCCTGCAACTATTCGCTTTCTTATCGTGTGTATGTAAACTTGCAAGTAGACAGCAGACACTATCGGTTTACGAAAGAAGTAATGTAAAAAGAGGGATGTAATTTAAAACAGTAGAGAAATGAAAATAATTGAAAAATATATACACCTGTAAACATTATTAAACAATTTAATCTAACGGCTCCTGTCTCTCGGAATTGCCGCAGAAAATGCAAAATTAGCACGAAGATTATATTAAACGTACAATCCTCTGAAACAAATAATACGAGAATCAGACTCTGCAACGTGATTCCGTCTATACTGAACGACGCATAGTTCCTCGAGCCACGAGTTCCGTCCATCCTTTTACGACTCCGGGCCACTTCAACTTTTGTCCACACCTACCGGATAACACTCGAACAAAAGTGGTGGTAATTGATTGGGTCAAATTTGGATTCTATTCGGCTAACTTTCGAGCGCTGGCGGAAACGCGTTTCCACCGGGGCGCGTGAAATTTCCACGAGGAAAAGCGGAAAGGCGATCGATGCTCGTCGAAAATTTATACGACCATATACCGCATTGTTCCGCCAGAAATTTATAACGAAGCAACTCGCCCATCAAAGGACTCACGGGCCGGAAGTGGGCCAAGCGGGAAGGTTTGAAATCTAACGGCGCGGGGGGGTGTGCGAAGAGAAAGGGGGGGCTAACTTAATCCCCCTTTACGAAAAAGTGAATTTATTGCGTTCCGCGAGCAAACTCTCTCTCTCTCCTTCTCTCTCTCTCTATCTCCCTGTTCGCGTCTGTCCCCGCCACCGCTGTTGGCCACCCGTGAAAAATAGTGATTGATCCACCGGCCGCCTCATCCGGCCGTCGCCTCGTAATTATGCAAATCTGCTTTCCCCGGGGCCGTGATACATTTTTCTTCGGCCCGTGGGAATATGTACCCAGTTTCGGTGCCCTTCGGTGACCGCGAGAAATGCTCCTGTAATCAATTAACAGATTGGCCGACGGTGTTCCCGAAACGGGATCCTCCGCTATGATCCAACGGCTGACGCGTCTCCGTGCCTGCGTCGGTGCAACGAGGACGCAGGAAGCATTCGGACATTTTTGTTATCATCCCCCAGTCGCGAGCAAAGTTTGGAAACTGAAAACATTTGGGATTGCTGCTTATAAGTGATCGGTTCTATCCAACAGTAGTATAACTCAATATTTGTCTGTTCGGTTTAACACAGCCTCTGAAGGATTTAATCGTCGTCGAGTAAAATAATTGTAATATAATTTTAGCCTAATTTTAGACTAACTTTTACTTAATTCCACGTGGTACGCCTCATTACACGCCGCATACTTTGGACAAGCTTCGAGAGATATTAATTCACCATAGAGCATTTAGCTATTGTTTGTGTTGCTGCTGTTATTACTATTGTGTCGTTCTCATTGTGCAAAAGCCGGACAGAAGCATTACAAATACGGACGTATGTACAATCTCGGCAAGGACGGGGTGTAGCCCAGGGGGTGTTGAAAACATGACCCAGAAACGAAAACTAATATTAGACTTAGCAGAAACTGAATTACGCTAAACAATTCTAACTGCAACACCTGGAACGCAATTTCGGAAGAATTGCAAGAGTGAGATGCAGAGGAAACCAGTTCAATATTATTTTCAATGATTTCTGTCTGAGCACCGGATACCTAAGTACATGTTCACCACATTTACAATGCTTCAAGAATTTTTGATTGTCCGATGAAAGCATTACATGAACATTTCAACGCTGTGAAATTTTACATTTTGTTCACACAAAGGCTGGTTATTCGTTTATCGGGCTGGAAAATTTGTTTTAACCTGAATTTCTTCTTTGCACAGACAGGACCAAAAAAGAGTAAAAATTTCACACGAACTTGTCCAAATGGTATTAACAGAAAACGGCACAAAATTTGATGTATAAACTTGTCCGAGTAGTATCAATCGGAGGAACTAAAATTTTTTAACAAAACATTCCCATTGCAGAGTGCCTATAGCTTACATTTTATAAATGGTTAAGAGGATATAAGAACGTCGCGAGAAACGGTAAGAGGACCACTGGAGTAAAAGTGTTTTGCAACGAGACATTTTTAAGAGCCTCCGACCCGTGATCGCGAGGCGGAACGACGTAAGTCGCATTTTCAAATAATTTCCAGTCAACTTCAGAACGGAGACGCGAGAATTTGTATTTTTCTCGATGAAGCGAGGATGCATTAAAGAGATTGTTTCCTTTAGGACCGTGCTCCAATAAGAGGAGAACGAAGATGACCCAATTTTTTCCAAGATACAGCAGAGAACGTTAATTTTTCCAAGGTTTCTTCCGGCACGCTCTATATTACCAGCGGTAATGAGTGAAAAAGAAAGCAGCACGATGACAATGTGGTAACGAACTGCGCTGCGAGAACCTTTTGTACAGGAGTTCCGTGTTTGCGTAGGATCTTATACCGGCAAGTTTTGAATAAACGTATCCCGGCTGGCAAATTAGACACGCGAACTCCGAGTTAAATGTTATTTTAATCGTCGCGCAGGTTAATTACACCTGGGCAAACGACAGGAACGAAGACAGACAATTATTAGAAAAATCGTGCCGGCACGAATGTTCGTTCAAGTTCCACGGAAGTAGAACGGCAATAATGTATTTCAAACTTTCATTCATAAATCTAGATCGCTACGTTCGGTTCTACTTACCGGTGGGCATGGAACTTGTTCCGTTATTACAACATTGTAAGATCCAACGGAGAAGCACGACTCACCTGAAACAATCGAAAATGCTTCGTTAGAATATATATCCTCGAAACTTTTCATTCCAAGTAGATCAAGATTCCCGAGAGTTTGTCAGACTCTCTTGACGAGATTACAAGAATTTCAGGCTCCGAATACTTTCGAGAATTTAAAGACTTTTTAACTTTGGCTCTCAACTTCGGCTTTAAATTTTCCTTCCGTCCCTGTTCGAAAAATTGAAAAATAGTTCCCGATCCACGTTCTTCCGAAGTTGACTTAAAAATTCGAAGTTGCCGTTTGGGACGACTGTGTGTACCAGAGAGTAAACTGAACGAAGGAGTAAATTCAATAAAGAAAGAAACATAACGAAACAAAGAGAAAACATTAAGAGACGACCGACCATATTTTAATAGAATTCTCAGTATTTTATTGATCTCAATTTAAGTAGAACTCCTCAGGCTCCAAAAAATATTGCAGAAATTGTTACCTTCCGAACGAAGAATTTCACAAACGCAAAAATTAACTTCAGTAGTTAAGACTTGTAAATTTGCCTGCAACATTGAATCGTGTCCAAACACAGTGATTTCTCTATACATGTCGCCAAGGCCTGGGTGATAAACGTCGCGGAATTATCCCCACCACCGCGAGGTATACGCCGCGAGTGGACACGAAGCTCAAGAGGCCTCGGACGCCGAGGAGTGTAGACATAACTCTCTTTATTGACATATATCGAGAACTCGTGCGTTTGACAAATGGGTATGACAAAAATGGGTAAGCACAATTTAAAGCAGTGGACACATTAAAAAGATATAACGGCGCCAGCGTATTGCTTTTAGCTTAACAAAATAATTTAAGGGAGAAAGAAATTTTTATTTCGCTCCTGTGTCTTGCGATCAATGCAAACGTATTTTATTTAGCTTCCCTGGAACAAATTCGCGAGAATGTCCTACTTCTAAAAATTGCAGAAATCGTCGAATAATTTTTCTCGAGAGTTCGGTTTGCCCGAAAGTGTTAAAGCGGGAGGGATTCGCGAGTCGGCGGGGGAAGCTATTTCAACAAATATCGAATAACTAATGAATACATGAAATACATCGGAACGTGTGGAAGTTTATATAGAGCTACAGGATCGGAGGGGGAGGAGGAGGCACGCAGTTTCACAAACGATCGCCGACGAGCCATAATTCCACGGTGGAACGATCGCAATATTCCCCGAAAGGCACGTATTTCTACGGCGGCAGCGGCGCGGCGATGTGGCGTGGCGTGGCGTGGCGTGGCGTGGCGTGGTACACACAGCGGCGTGCGCAACGAAATCGTTAGCAGTCGTTAATACTTCCCGGCCATCCGGAATCCGCGATTCAATTTAAATATAAATTTAGTGCGGCGATAACCGCGTAACGATAAATTCATCCCTGCATAATTCCACGGGGCATAGACCGCGCGCGTGCACGCGAATGCAGGAAACTAGAATTTTCGGGGATCACGCGAGAGTGCCCTGTCCTCGCCCCCGTATGTTTCCCAACCCTTTGATAGAATCATACGCCACGGTAACTTAACTTAAGAGCCGTCTCTCTAGCTGCCCACCTATATGCGAGAACTCGAAACTTCGTTTATCAGGCCGGACGCCCGATGGGACCGGACGTTACCGATGCGAGCCGAACACTTTAACTAGCCGCGCTCGTAACTCAATTTCAAACCGGCCAGGATCCGCCTAAGCCCCGAGTATTTACGAGTACGACTAGCCCTACAGCTCTACGATCCACGTCCTCCAGGAACCGGGAATCGTTTTTCGGGAATGGACGACGGAACTCAGTCGATACGTCATCGAGAACGTCAGGCCGGCTTAAAGGGTCTCTCCACGTTGAGGATGTATCGTGACGGGAATTTCTTAGAAGAAAAGACTTCGATGCTATGATTTTAAATTTGGTACGATTACTAAGGAACTTTTGAAGTGCGCACTCAAATTTTTTGAAGTAATTGTAACGGTTATCTTCGAAGTTACAGAGCCAGGAGCAGGGAGATTTCCTGGTCGCGCGCTGTGACTGTGAGGCAATCTTTTGGAATTTTTTGGAAGAAAGCAGATGAGTGTGATAATTTTAAATTTTGGTACGATTATTGACTAACATTTGAAGTGTGTACTGAAATTTTTTCAAATAATAATTACAGTCTTCTTCGAAGTTATAGCGTCAGGAGTAAGGCGTCTCCCAAGTTTGACGCTGTTTGACGACGATTGTGACACTCTTTGAGAATTTTATAGAAGTCAGGTGCTTGGTGTTGTAACGCCATACTTGGTATACTTATTGATTAACATTCGGAGAATGTGCTCAATTTTTTTTTTAACAATAATAATAGGTTTGATCGAAGTTGCAATGGTAAGAGGTTTCTCTAGTTTGATGCTTCGAATCCAATCTTTGGGAATATTTTAAAAATGAGGTTCCCAATATTACTTAATCAAACTTGACATGTTTGTTCAGTAGCAGTTGAAGATTGTGCTCAAATTTTTTGGGTAATAATAATGGTTTTCTTCACAGTTACACTTCACAGTTCGCAGTCAGGTGTTTTTCCTAGTTTGGCTATGTTTGACGTCGTATGTAAGGTAACCTTTTGGAATTGTTTAAAAGAATTAAATTCTAACGTGCATACAATTTTGCGCTGCATAAAAGTAAATCTGCCATATTCACGACGAATCAATTATTCCGAAGCCACAAAATGCACCTTTCTGTTCCTCGTGCGCTTTTTCAGCCTTAAACCTTCAAAACCATGTCATCTCACATTCACGTGAAACAAAAATAGCTTGCATATCGAAACGTTTTGAGCATTCATATTCCAGTTAATAAGGTCAAAAAGAATCGATGCACCAAAGACTGGTAATCGTGGCAGTGGCAGCGGCGCGGTGGTTGCAGCTACTTTTTCCGTACGTACACGATCGACCAGTGCTCGTAAGAAATTCATCGATATGATAATGGGAAAGCTTATTCGAGAGTTGCGCTTCTCTTTGAGGTTGCACAACTCGCGATGTTACAGCGCTGGCAGAGTTTACGTTGCAAAAACAGAGAAAACCTTTACGTAATAATTGAAAATGCTGCTTTCGTAAAGTGCCTCGAAAGAGTTGTTGCATAGGCGCGGCATTCTCCGCGTAACACGACAATGCAGACGCGACTCGAATAATTTAAATTCGCTCAGAATTATGCGAACGGGGTGGAACAGAATTGTCCGACATATTACACTTCGATTGTCAGACTAACTCGTCAGTTCGAGCCAATTTACCGCTTGCTGTTAACTGGGATCAGGAACGTTTGAAACGCTTTTCGAAGATGGCCTCAAATCGGATGGACTCGTAACATTCTATTTCTAATTTTATTTTCCTAAATATTTCTATTTAATATTTTTCTTTTTTAATCTCTCCGTTCTAAAATTTTAAACGATGAAAGAAACAGTGGCGGTAAACGTCCGAATGCACGACAAGAAGATTGAAAGCTGTCTATAAATCACAAAAATATTTCTAAAATCGTAGAACAGCACGCAATTATTTTCCAACAAATTTCACCGAACAGTTACGTCGGGGTGTAAATAATCGCGCAACTGGGATGTCGAAAAATTGGCGAGAAGTATTACGAATAATACGAAATCGTCGAGTTTCAGCGGTTTCCCGGCTAATATCAATAATCGCGGGGCCGCAAAATGGGCGGCGCGGAAACGTCGGCGGGCCGAGTAAGCGAAAAATGTCGTTCCGCCGCAAATAATACGATAATAATGGGTTAACAATTACAGCTATTACCCGTAAACGGGCATCGAAGGGCGGAAACGCTATCGGGGCTATCGCGTCGCGGATCTTCGCTTTCGCTGCAACGCGGGAATAACACGCTCGTAATTAATTGATCAGCGGCGGCCCGTTCTAATGTTAATGGCGCGAAATACAGTGTCATGTATTTTCAGTCCGCCTAATGCATTGCGGAACGGGTCATGCGTATCTTTTGATCGCGCCAACATAACGGTGCCCCGGCCGTCGCGTTCGGGGCCGAACGGGCAACGGTGCGCGCGGCCGTGCACACCGTTCGATATAAAGGATTGTTATTTACGGCACGGTTTATATTTCATCGGAATATAATGGAAAATGGACCCCGGCGTTATGCGGAACGTACAGTTTCCCTCTCTTGCGCCGCGCCGTTCTCGTTTCGGCGCTCTCCGGCGCAGCGACGCTCGGCGCACCACGGAGCGTGTGCCCACCGGTGCGTTTTGACGTTTGTTCCCCGTTGAAATATGCGCCTATAAGCATCTCTGTAATTATTCGAACGTTCCCGGCCGCGCCGCAAGCTCCCGGCCATCTCAAATTATTAATCCGACCAGCGAGAACTATGCTCGATCGCGCGCCGCCGCACACTATTCCGTCTAATAGGTCGAATGTGGAGCACCGTTCTCCTGCGTGGACGACCAGAAGATCTGCACGACGCTGAAGAGCCTCTGCACAGAATGCGTATGCAACCGGAAATCTTTTTACCTCGGCTGCGTGCCGTTGGAATTGCGAATGTTGCGATTTTCCTATTACAATCTCAGTATCTAATTTTTTAAAATAATAGTAGTCCTTAAAATATTAGGAAATACAAGACGTCAACTCGATGTCTTTCATGAATTTTTACGTTCTTTCGAGTTAATTGTGCGAAATGGAACTTGTCAGAATTATTCAAACGAGAAATACATTTTCATACTACAATGTAATGTAATAACGTCCTCTCAGAGTTTCCGCAGCTTCCTTCTTGACCCCCTGAACCCGTGTTTTCGACCAAAGGAAAGCAAGCAAATAAACGGTTAAATAATTTTACAGATTAATTTCGTTAATGAGAGAACAATGTTAAATAGAAGTGCGAGCGTAATTTGTCGTGATGGAGCCCCGGGCAAGCAAGACCCGAGAGCCAGCCGTCTGTGCAATAATCCACCGCTGTTTGTCATGGCACCGGTGATCTGTAACGCAGCATGCGTACGAATAAATGAATTTAATTAAGAGCATGCTATGAAAGCACCCACCTCCGCAATCCCGGCAACAACGAAATCAACAAAAAGGAAAATGAATAGAAGAAACAGTCGCGTCAACTTCTTCGACAAATCCTCTGTGCTAAGAGTTGCTATTTTAGTCGTACGACAACATGATTAAACAAATAATTATTAAATGAAGTTCCTGCGGGTTGAAAATGCAGCGACCAGTTTCTCTGTCTCGTCAGTTTATTTTTTTTTTTCAAGTAGAGAGTCGTGTAACAAAAGTGGAGAAAGAAGTAAGTAGAATGCAGGACAACGCGGAAATGAGGATTTACGCTATGCACGAGGAGAGGAAGAGAGAAGGAGAATGTCAAGAGAGAGAAAACGCATGTGTCGGAAGTGGTTTCCGGAATTTCAGTGCCGAAGCTGGACCGCCAAGATTCGCTCTTCACTATGGAAGACCGGCGACCACGAACGGCCGGCAAACAACCACCGTGATCGATTCTGATCGACAACATCACGACCCGGTGACATCATCAAAATGGTCAAAGCTGACCATTAGTCAATCAACAGTTTCGAGGACACATAAATCACTTGAAACTGTCACATGCTCGATGTTTGCGCGCCGCACCATTTGACGGTCCCGACACATTTGCAGAAAAATCCCGGCGCGAGCCGCGTGTCCGGCCGGTGTGTACACTGTCTTTTAACGGTGTTTGTTCCGCTCGTCGTGCTCACAATTTACAGAAATGGAGGAGATAATTGACGTTGCTCGACGGCCATTTGTCATCGCTGTTTTATCATGCCTTCGATCGGGGTTTAACTTTCGCCGGATTGACGCGCTGCCGGTTGCATCAATTAATTTCGTGACACACTCGCAACGGGACCCGTGAGTTCTCTACGCGTCTGACAAAAATTAGAAGACGAAACGGGCAAAACAGGAGTTCCAAAGCATTGATGCAATGTAATGGGAAACACACTCTTTCTGTAATATGTAGAATGGAGATTTTATTTTAAAAGTTTTCTAACAGCACTTCGTAAGACACGTCTTTACACAGCGAAAGAAACGTCCCGAATGAATCAAGGAAATGAAACAGAGAAGCAACAGTTCAGTATGAACATCAGAGGATCGAGGGTCCCATGCCTGGGACAATATACAATGTATATCTCAAGCGATCCTTCAAACGATCATATAAACGATCCCTCCTTCTAGAGAAAATAAAGATTCATTTTGTTTCACTTATAAAATAAACTCCAACACAATGTATTGATTGAAGCATTGATTTTCAATTTGTTAGAACTGTTGAGCAATTTTCATGTCACGTCTGTTCGTTGAAAACCGTGCATATACTCTGCATAGAAATCTGCAGTCCGTTAATAAAAATCGTGAGCAGACTGGCCGTACGCATTTATGAGACAAGAATTTCTAAAATGTAGAACCTGACGAACGATTTGTAGGCGAAACAGAAATTGATAAAATATAGTGAAACGATGTAAACATTCGGTTAGATTGTTTTTAGATAAGTTTTTATTCAGTTCTTGTACTTGATGGTAAAAATTCGATTTTACAGTCCATTCTTAATAATGTGACAGATGATTTATGTCCAGGTTGTTTTAGGGAACATATTGAGATGTACATTTCTCAATGATTGAGACAATTAGAGAGACAAATTTTGGCAGCATTGTAGCAGAAGGACGTGTAGATAGGTAGATAGAGAGGTAGAGACAGTCGCGTGCAGAGTAGCTATCCACTCGCATGGACGAACATGTAGAAAGGTAGATGGGCAGATAAGTAGATGAATATGTAGATAAAGTGACGCGTAAAAGTTGCCGACCAGGTAGATTTTTTACTTTACACCTTGAAAGGAGTATCCTAAAAAGAATCTCACCAGATAAGCATGAGCAGTCACCTTCAACACCGTTTTTGGTATGTAAAAAAGTTCGCGGAACAGTGTATCTTTACCTCAGGTTCCATTTTCGAGAAGATTCCGATCTCTGTTGCCTGTTTTCAAGCGTTCACTGTCAAATGGGCACCTTAAAAAATGCCACAAATTCGTGATACATTATTTAACGGGTTTTTCGATAAGAACATAACAACTTTAAATTAATAAGAAAACGCAGAATAATTGAAATATCGCGCTGAAATTTATTAGAGTTGTAGTACACGTTTCACATTTTTATTGAATTATGTGTGGAATTCGATGTGGTTCACATGACCTCCACGGCCACACATCGATTATTGCAAAAATCGGAGTTAATGCTCGTAACGTTGCGACCATCGATTCGGAATTTCGTTAGTAACATTTGTACGATTTCCAAACCGTTCTTCGTTTGTAAACTTCGCCATATTAAATATAAAACCTTCACAGACTATTTTACATTGATAAATCGTAAAAAAGTGTTAGGTTATGTTCGATGTTTCAAAACAAAAATGTTATGTTCCTATTGAAAAACCCTTTAACCACTTCGCGACCACGAACGAGTTATCTCGCGACGAAATACCGCGCGTACAACAACCACAGACGAGTTATCTCGCGAACAAGTTTCGTTTATAGGTTGGTTGCGAGATAGCTCGTCTGTGGCACAACGTAAGCAACATTGCGTCACGGTATTTCGTCGCGAGATAACTCGTCCGTGGTCGCGAAGTGGTTAATGATATAATTACAGTTCTTCAGTCACAAACGAAATCACGTAACTAATTAAACTGTGGCCGGTGAACAGAAACAGAGGAGGCTCGTCTGTACAATTTCCAGCAAATCAAAATAATTGAAGAAACGGAGAAAATTGAATCTCCAGCTCCTCGGAAATCGAGACCAACTCAAACAACCCTTCGCGGCCCGTGTCCCTCGCAGCAAAGGGTCTACCCAAAAATCCTCGTGGAGAACCTTCGCCGAGGGACGCGAATATCCGAGCGTCACACGTATCCGGGGGCCTCCTAATTCCGCGGGATCCGGGTCCTTAAGGTCCGGGGAACTTTAAAAATTGACGCAGTCGGAACGAGCTCGCACGCAATTTGCCGGGGAGCTGCTCGGCGGGCGAGAGGGCAAGGAAGAATCCTTTGAAAATTTGGATAGCGGGAAAGGATCCGAGAGCCCGGAGCTCCGGCGAATTTCAAGGAAAGTCAGCCGGAAATCGGGGAAACGATGTTGCGCAAACGAGAGAGGGCGAGGGGAAGTCGTTCCGCTCCGCTCCGCTCCGCGCCGAGTCCGGCACGGCGAATTCGTTTTTCTCCGCGCTCGCTCATTTCGGCCAACTTTTTCTTCCGCGTGGGCCAGACTCCGCGCACGCCGGGCTTCAAAGGATGCAATTTCCCGAGGCAGCGAGAGACTAAGAGCCGGTCCGGCGAACTTTCTCGCGGATTCCGCAGGCCACGCATATATCCGCACGTGCGTGCGCGGGAACTTTTGCATGTAACGCGTGTTATCCGCGAAAGAAAATTCTCCGGTTTCTCTCTCTCTCTCTATCTCGCTCGCTATTTTCTAGCTTTCCCAGGCGTTTTCTTGTATCTTTTTCTTTTTCCTCCCTTTTTTTTCCTTCACCGTACCGAGAGGAAGCAGGGACCACTCGCGTGTCTGCCGCACGGCCATCTCCGCCTCTCATCTCGGATACTTTCGACGGAGTTGGCCGACAGACGCGGGAAGACGACACGGAAGGCCGCCGAAGGATCAGCGGGGGACTGCCCAAGGGAACCGAGTTGCAACTGTGAAGGAGTGAGGCCGGGGGCGAGGAGAGGGAGAGGGAGAGGGAGAGAGAGAGAGTATGAAAGTGGGCAGGCTACGGATTGTTACGAGAGCGGGTTTACGAGGTCCCGGTGGACAGGAAGCCAAGGAAAGGGGGACACGTCGCTCCTCTCCGAAAGGGGAAAAGCGTTATCTTACCGTGTGTGACTCGAATAACGAGAGCAAGCCGGCCGTGAAGTCCGCTCAGCAGACGTCTTATCGTGGCAACGTTAATGCGATTCCTGTTTCTACAATTCCGGGACTTTCGTGCTCGATTTCCTGCCCCTCCCCTCCCCATCCCCTCCCAGCTGCACCCCCGCGCTCACGTCTCGAGCTGACGCGTTCTTCGGCTTCGCGTCGATCGTAATGTTGCGCCGGCACCCCCTTTTTTTTTTATTGAGGCATCTCAAAGGTCCTGGGAGACTAACTTGCATTCCGATGCATCCCGGTGCACTCTTGGTTGTAGCCCAGGATGAGATGCGTTCGTTATACTAATCGGTTTTCATGTGTTTTCGTGCGGAGAAGCGTTGGAGACTTTTGGCGACTGGTAGTTTCGATTTGGTTCACGGTAGAATTGAATGAATTCTTAATTTATGAAAATTGTTGGGAAGAAATGTAAACACAGTTGTACCTTATGAAAATTTTCAAAAAATGCTGTAGTATAAATTCGATAGAATTTAGTACGATGTTTATCCGTTTTTCATTTACAGGGGCTGTTCCCACGAAAAATAGGAATTTATTTCACTCCGTTTTCTGGAAATTTGTCTCAAACAATTGAGAATTGCATCAACATCCGCAGTCCAGATATAAAGAAGTATTCACCCAATTTCTCAAGATGGTCTGCAACACAAGATAAAGTTTCTGCAGACTGAGCAATTATTTTTCACATCGCAGTACACGATACGTCGGAAAATCAATTCTGTTTAATTCTAAATTCCCCGATACACATGAACATCCTCTCGCACGACACAAGAACGTCAGCGAAATCATCATTAAAAAGTGTTGTTATTCAAACCACCCGTTCCATACGTTACGTAAACTGCATAAGTGTCCAAATACTTACGGGCGAAGGTGCATGCATGTATAACGAACGAAATAATGAGGCCCTCCGGTGGCTCGAATGGGTAGAACAGCGAGTCACGTGACAAGTCACGCGACTCTTTATGCGACTCCGGTTGTAGTGCAATTGCGGCCGGCGATGGATCATTCGCGAGTCGTCCGTCATTTGTTCCGGGGTCTAAATGATTCGGCTGAAAATGCTCGATCGCGTTAGGAGAGTGTTCCCACTTCCCGGACTCGACGATTAGTTCCTCGAACGCCGGCGTTGTGTATTACCTACTTGGGCCGTATTATGGGGGTGAGAGTCTTCTGAACGCTCTCGGTGGTAGGAATGTTTAGGGAATAAGGATTTCAGAAACGTGCGCCACGGAGGGGTTGAGTGGCGGCTGCGAGTGTGGGTGGTTTGCGCGTAGGCGTGAGTGTTCTTAGAGGCGGGCAGTGCGTCCTGAGAGTCGGAGTTTGAGAGCCACCGAGTGAAGAACGATTAGCTGGAGAGCTTAGGGTGGGGAGGGAAACGGAGTGACGGGAACAGAGAAATAGAGAGCCAGAGAGAAAGAGACCGGAGAATCGAATAGAAAATCAACTAGTGGGAGTACATTGCTCTGTTCGTTCTCAGTAGTGAAAGGAATGTCCCTCTATTCCTATAGCTGTTCTACTTTTGTTAGAGTTATTTCGGGCCTCAACTTCAATCTTTAAATTTAATCTTTAAATGAGCAAAATAAAAATTTGTTAAATATCATTGCACTCGCTACAGCTGATTAAAATCTTTAGAGAAAGAACAGCATTTCCATCCGGCTCCAATCTCGCACAATTTGTACTTTGCGTAACGTCTACCTGCGAAACCTCGACCAGAGGGAAAATATAAAAATTTCCCAGCTCCAAGAAAACTGTTGTGGTTGGTCGCAGTCCACTTCGGTACCGGTGATTGTTGGAGCGAAGACAAATTCTGGCAGCCACTCCTCGGGAAACAGGAGTAATTGTCACCAAATTGACCGGAGCGACCCCGGACGAGTATCGAGATTACATTCGAAGACTATTGTCCGTCGACTGCTCTCCGTTTCGAGGCGGTGTCCGAATCGAGTCGACGTCGAAGAAGATCGCGATCTCAAATAAAAATCTACAGCCGAGACTACAGCAGTCGCTCCACGTACGGATCAACAATAAGGTTACCAGGGACGAGGATGATCGAATCACCGTGCAGAAGTTAATTGAACAGTAATTGGATCGGATCGAGCATTATCGGCGCGCGGCGTGCCAATATGAACGACACAGACGTCGGGAAACGACAAAGCTAACCCCCGTTAATCTTTTGTCCCTTTGATATGCGATCTCGATTGCGTCACGGTACCTCTCACGGCCGACGTTAATTCGAACTTTAAACCGCTGCTTGGTTTCCGTGCTTTCGCCAGGCCCTTTGCGCACTTCCGCTCGGAAAGTGCTCGTACGGTTCCTTTGCCGCGGCATTTTAATTTATGAATGCAATTGTCGTGGGTCGTGACGTAAATTTGCTTGGTTGCAAATATAAATATGTCGTAGTTTGGAATGAATTGAGATTTTTCTACCGTTTCGAAAATGTAAGTCGAGATGGCGCGAGAGCAGCTGTGCCCTAACAAGTGGAACGGGACGACCTGTGGTCAGACAATCGGAACAGTGACGGTCGGTCCGCAGAATTTACGCATTTGTGAAAACAGCGAATTGGTGAAGTGAATTTAAGAGTTTCAGTTTAATATTTTCAACTTATTGGAGTTATGAAAAAAGAAAATAAAGAAATAAATTACTATTTTGCTTGCGAGTAATATCTCGATAGGTAAATGGTTGATAGAGTAATCTTTTGGAATGTCCTAAATTCTCTTCTCAACGATCCAGATTTTCCATCTAAAATCACCTCGTGACAAATTTAAACGAGAACAATATTGGAAACGTCCTTTTGTTTTTTAAATCGATTGATATATATAAAATATTAAAAATTTGTGCTTTGCTGTACCCCACCACAATGTGAATATTAACTGTAACCTTCTATTTTATATTCAATTGTAATCGGTGTGGTCGCTAATGACCTAGCTGTTGATGCGACTTAAAAATAAATGACTTTATATTAAACGATATATAATAATAATAATAATAATGAAATTACGAAGACAGAAAAAGAAAAGAATTAAGATTTCTATTTAATTTTTGTCCCGTAAGTTTAACTTGGAAAATTTTCATTTTGCCCGAAGATCCACACGCTGTGATCGATGTGAGTTCAAGTACGGTTCCATTGAGTGACTCACAACAATTTCACACGGAGAAGTCGGTGAACGTGTTAATAGACAGGAGCCTGCGTTCGTGCCAGTGGAACGGGAACGTTCTGTAGTTGAAATACAAAGACGAATAGAGAGAGGGAGACAGATGGATAAAGAGGGAATCTCCGGGAAACACGAATTTGTCGCGACACCTGTATTTATACGATCACCCGTTTGGAGGTTCGCCTCGAAGATCATCTATAAATTATGCAGACATCCTCGAGTACGTGATATTAAACGCGCCCTCCACATAATGTCTTCATACATATGCAGCGAGCATGGAGAAATTCCAAAACAGAGGTCCGTTAAGGGCAACAAAGAATCGCGAAGTAGACGCCTGATGGCGCACTTTAAGGAGCGAGGGTAAACGCGGCACGGTAACGCTTGAGAAATATCTGGCTCTCGTCTCGGCTTCAGAAATTCTTCTCCTGCAGAACGTCACCGTGCAATCCACGCTCCTTTGGCGCCGCGCTCTCAAAAGCGGGATTTTCCGAAAAATGCGGAGAAACTTCGGCCTTCGAATTTTCGATCGTTACCGGAACCACCGGCGAGCTTCACGATCTCGAGAACGTTCACAACACAACGATCTCATTTATTACCGGCTACCCTTCGGTTCTCTCGAGTCTCCTACCCTTTCAAATTATAGCTATTTATTTTTTATACTAGTTGGAAAAGATCAGGTAAAATTATTTTACCTCTGCAACTCGAATTTTGAATAACTGAACCGCTGCGAGTAATGCTTTATCAATACACAATTAGACTGTATGCAAAATGGAAATTTTCTAAATCGATTGTAAATGATGGAAGCTAAATATAATATTTTGTTTCGCCGTCAAATTAAATTCATTCCATCTTTTCACTGTTCCAGATTTTATTCTGTCGCTGCTGGCATGCATGCGTAAAATCCGCGGTCTTGTCATGATTCGTGAAAGGTGTGCATGACCATAACAGCATTATGACCCCATAGTTTCTCGCATAAAATTTTTAATACGATGTTTCCATATTTTTGTGGTCCCCCGTCGTTCCATCGATGATAGATCCGTTCAGTTTTATTCTCCGTATCATGTAATACTGTCTTCAATCTTATTTTTGCACTTTTATACTATCAGATATAAATGTAGGATTATAATGTAGTGAATGTAAATAATACTTGATTTGTAATAATAATTTATGAACAGACTGTGGATTTTGAGGAACAGGAGCCGAACAGAAATGTCTTCCTTCAATAATTTTAATAAATTCGGAGTATGTTATATATTTTTACTGCCTAAAATTTGATGTTCCATCTTTTGCTCTATAGATGCGTAAAATCTACAGTCTATATATTTCACCATGCGATGACTGCATTCACCATAATGTTTCTGATAATTGATGTTTGAACTGTTTGAACAGACTACAGGTTACAGCAAATGGCCCGACATAATCTCAAAATGAACGATTATGGAGTTCCATTTACTAATTTCGATATCAATCAACTGATTGAAAACCAACTAATATACCAAGATTCAAATTACGGACTTTCCAAACACACAGTTCAGATCAAATTACATGTAAATTGATCGTTCTCTCAATCATCCCCAAAAGTGCATTTGCCACACTTTATGAATAAACGCTCGAAACGCGTCACTCGAAATTGGCGTCGCGCGAGATTACCCTAACAAATAAGGGATAGTTAGGCCCTAGGAAGGCACGTTTGACCGGTGACCTCCACCGGTGACCTGCATCGACCAGAAGTGCGATTAGTCCGTGCTTTAATTCCCCCTAAATTCGATTCCGACACTAATAAACAGATTCGCCGTGGCCAGGTTCAATCAACGCAATTTATACAACAAAATCGACAGCTAACCGATAATTAACAACCACGATTACACACTGAGTATACTAATCAGCGCCGGTATAACGACGCTCCGAATGTCGCCGAATAAACTGGTAACAATATTTGTTGTACAAAGCGCCGGGACACACGGCCGCGTTCCGCGACGCTAAACCGAAATAAATCACTTACTCGTTTAATCTCCCGATAAACGATTATCGGGAGTCTAGTTTATTACATCCGACTGCGGGAGTCGTCAATTATCTCTTCGCGAAACACTGCCAAAGCAAACGCGCAGATTTAAGAGTTCGAAGCGCGTTCGGTGACGCACGGTGCCCAAAATCGTCCAAATCCCAATCGAAATAAATATTTCCACTTCCGAAATAAACTAGTAGATCATATCGCAAATACGCCAAATTACTATTTAACGAATTAAATTCGTGTTTATTTATCCTGGTCTAGAAGCTCTGATTTATTCTGACAGAATTTTGTTAATACTGCCAGATGCAGATCTCATTTCAGAAGATGTGATTCCTAAATGTGTTCTTCAATTCCGCCATCTTGAGGACCGTGTAAAAATTCCAACAGAATATGGACGTATACCTTGAAATTCTATTTAGTAGATAAATGAATTGTTAAGTTTGAATCTTTCCAATTAACATCACGATAAACCACTGAATAATCATAATACAGCACAATTTAGAAATACGTGTCTTTTAAAGATGACAGTAACTTTCAAAACAGCAAAAGTCTTTTAGAGGAAGTTCTCAGGTTTAATTTAAAAAAGAATTGCAAGGTACACGAGATGCAAAATACAACTTAATACCGCGCTAAATATTCGTCAGAGAAATTTACGAAATCGTAATTGTCCAAGGAAAACAAATAAAGGTTATTAAATCGTCGATGTATCGTAGATAGATGTCTCGTAGAGGAACCACGATAGAGAAATTCGAGGAATTCGGCCGGTTTCGTTTTTGACTTTCAGCCAGGATTTTTCTGGTGGCGTGCGCCGCGTCGAAGCTCGGCGCGATTGGAAATTCGGTATTATTCCGGTTCCGTTGCCGCGATCCACGCATTTTCCTCCGGTAATGTTTAACCATCGACACGAGTCGATACTCGTTCGATTGACGTGCAAGTGACAGGCGAAACTATTACGTAATTTAGACGCGAATTCGGCACGACTCGAATCGCTCGGGGCCAGACGCGGATCGCGATTCGAAATTGCGATCGTCGACGGCTGCTTTCGAAAGCGGCGATAATTCCTTTCCAATTATATCCCGTTTTGGGGTCAACACTTTTTCACCGGCCTTCTACCCCTCTCTGTCTCTCTCTCTCTATCTCTATCTCTCTCGTCCCCTCTCCTCTCCTCTCCTCTCTCGCCGGACGTCGAATATGCTGGCCCCGGATTTCGAATTCGCCAGGAGATTACTTAGCGAGATCCGTGATGGATGGGAGCCTCGTGAAACCGAATACACCGGATGTTTCAATTCGAAAGTGGATTTTATTTTCAACTGTACAACGCTCTGTTATCCGGCGAGGCGCGGGCGACATGAGAAATTAATTTTTCATCGATCCGACACAACTGTCGCGCCGCCATCGGACTCGGTACACTTTCGAAAATTAGAGGAATCAAAATTTCAGTGGGAACACACGGCAAACACGTGCTCCTTGGGAATTTTTAGGCTGCGGGACCCCGCTCGAAGAATTTAGGGACGCTCCGATGTCGCTTAGAAGCGGTAGGAATTTGACATTTTTACTGAAAACATTTTTTAGCGATTGCTTTTTCGATCGTATACCATGCAATACATTCTGTTTTTCAATTGCACTGCCTGGCACCAATCTTCAATCTTGATGCATTTCAGCGTCAAATTTCGTACACTAATTATTAAGACTTTTATGCAAAGTAAAAATTGTTTACATCTATTATGAAGAAGTGAGGTTACATAAAAATTGATCTTTTCTCTTAATAAATTTGGTGCGTTGGAAATGACGCAAAAGTATTAGTCAAGTCATCTGTTGTTGCTTCTACTTTATACTTCACCTACGTTTTGCCATAATTTTTGACAAATCATTTCGGGACCCATATATGAATGGCAACTGACGTGTTAAAGTGCTTTGTTTTTCTATTCCACTAGTCTGACCATCGATCGACCATATTCTACTAGTCTGACCATAGCTCGACCATATTCCACTAGTCTGACCACAGCTCGACCATATTCTACTAGTCTGACCATAGATTGACTACCTTAATTTATCACGTCATAAGTTTTCTTGTTCTGAAGTTAGTAAATTCTTTGTATTATTGCATCACATAATGACGATAATAATAAATTTCTTGGTTGTAAATAAGGCTGTTAACTCCTTGCTAAATTTGTACACAGTACTGGACACGGGAATTCTACCGAATTAAAAATGTCGACGCTTCTGGTTTGGCTCTAACCTAAGTATGTCATCCAAATGGAGAACCCTTATCAATATTTCATCATAATTACCTCTCACTGCCCTCTGAGTTTATACTAAATGCTATTATACGAATGCAGAATTGTATCGGATATTTTATTTATGAACAAATTATCGAGTAATCGATTAGATTCTACGGATATCCTATTTCTCATTCAATTTTATGCACCCATGAGAAATCCGAGAAATTGTTATACGCTTTTTATTGGTTAGTATAACACTCTATCGGATATCAAGCGAGAAGTCAATTGCATGAACATTAACGTGCTTGCACGTTCTTTTAGTTCATATCAAACAAAATGTGTTTCTCGACCCACAACAATTTCAAACACATAAAATTTGATATTAAATATTAACGATTTAAAAAATCTGTGTCATTCATGAATGGTGGAATTTGATTGGCCGTTAACTGTATACTGAGACAGCAGACGAAACAAGTAGTCGAAACATCAACAAAACTCTGCGTACATCCGCTACCCTAGTTGTTAAATAATGTTTCGTTTACCGTTTCAATTGCTCCAGCATTTTAATTGCCGAGAAAAAATACACAGTGGGATATAAAATGAGTTAAGCAACGACTCACTGAAAACCGAGCATTACCGGAGACACAACAAAATTGTTCTGCAATAAAATATGCAGATTTTATGCATTTATAGCCTTCCCGAACGAATGAAACGCAATAAAACAAACAATTTTAATGAAATTTAAAATACTTCCGGCATTATCAATGTGACAACGGAGTCGCGCGACAAAGAAACAGAATTTCCATTCGAACTGAATTTTTGCGAACCAGACCGTAAACGAAGTGTTAATTAACGAAGCATCGTTCATAACTATTTAGACATTTCAGGATCTGCAATAGTATTGGCTCTCACACAATACTTCGATATTTCTTCAACGAAAACCATTTTGAATTATTATTTTTCTGCACGACCATTGCACGCGGACAAATATAGCGCCTTGTATGAAAATACAAAGCGACCTTGAAAATTGAGAAAACAACAAATTTTCCAACAGAAGAATTTTAGAGTATTATTACCTTAGAATTACCCTATCACCTGTTGTTAACTATTTAAAAAAAAACATGAATTTAATTTATCTTTCTATCTTTTCGATTATTTTACTTCTGTTTCTCGCAATTGACGCCGACAATTTTTATTTCGCATAGTGGTCCACAGTTCAATAATTACCAAACGATTACGGTAAGTCGGAAAAATGATTCGCTGCGGTGGTTGTATATTTTACGGGGAAACGCAGTAAGTGTCCAAATATTTATGAACCCCGTCGCATATTGAAACTGCGACGGCGTTTCAAAACGATCGCGGCGCCATCGTTTCGGAATCGAACGATCCATCGTTCGAGGGCCCAGGCTCGATAAGCGTCGCAGCGACGATTGCACCGCGACGCAAAGTTTATACGAGCCGCAGGATTCCGAATAAAAATATTTACGCGCGAGAGGATTCGCATTGAGGCTTCTTCTCGGAACGGCGGTTTCGTAATCGATAACGCTCTTCTGGAGGAAGCGGATTGAAAATCGAGGGCCACAGAAATTTCCGAACGCCTCCGAGGAACACTTTTATCCGACGACGTCGAATCGACGATCGATCGACGTCACGAGAAACGCATGCGACGTACGCTGCCTCGGTAAATCGAAATTTTAATTTCTGCATCGTACGACAAATTATTCACATTTTATTTCCTTTGCATTCTCTATAAAATTTAAGACGCAATTTCTACATCGTACAACAAATTATTCACATTTTATTTCCTTTGCACTCTCTATAAAATTTCAGACGCAATTTCTACATCGTACAACAAATTATTCACATTTTATTTCCTTCGCACTCTCTATAAAATTTCAGACGCAATTTAGATGCGATTAACAGGAACTCAATCTAATGTAAATAAATACGACCGGGGTTATTCCTACTCTCCGAATGAGATCTTTAAACATTATTATTAAATCTTCATTTTCTTTTGTAATGTACGTTCTATAATGTCCTGTTACCAAAGACAAATGCACAAGTGCTACTCTTCTTATAAATGTTCTCAGTGCTGTCGTTTGTAACGTTGAAGAAAAATATAATTGCAGCTTAAAAAGATTTTTAAAAAATTCCTCGAGCGTTAGTTGATAAGTGTACCAAGTTTGAAATTATTCCTACGAATTTCCTTATAATCAGAGTTCCAAATTAGGGAAACTATTTACGGACCAGTTACAACGATTACCATTGCAACAGTCAAGAAAATGATTTTTATTGCTTGGAAATACGATACCCATCAGTTCCCTCTTCAAACATTCCCAAATAAGTCAGAACGCATCAAACCTGGGCTCACCTTGGCACGAATACTACAACTTCCGCAAAAATGATTATAATTCCGGAAAAAGAATTTGAGTGTATCCTCCAAATCCTAATCAAACCAAATATAAAAGTACAATACTCGGTGGTACATCAAAGGTGAAACCGTCAACTGTACAAACAAAATTCCAAACTAACGTATTAATCCTCTCGCGAAAATTCCACCAGGAAAACTGCAAATTCTGATGCTCTGGCGAAGCTTCTAAAATCCACATCCCGTCCAGGGTACGCGTTAGAGCCGTCTATCCTGCGGGAAAATTGGCCGACATCGGGGACGATAGAAAAACGGTGGGAAGCAGACGGTTTCGGCGAAAATGAGTCGAAAACTGTTGCAAGTTTCGCGGCCGATGCAAAACAGGCCGGCTTATCTGGTGCTCGCACGGTGATTTATCCCTCAGGATGTCGGAACCTCCGCCTCTGGCTGCTGGCCTACATACCGGGAGAGTTATGCCCGCGCCGTTGCACCGTGTCACACGAGTCACCGCCGCGAGACGTACAAGGAAATAGGAGCATCACCTTGCCCGAGCGTCGCAGGAAATTCCGATGACGGTGTCGAACACGAGGACAACGGGCCCGCGTTTTCGACGGACGTCCCGCTCGAAAATCCTCGTCGATAACCTCCGGAGTGTTTCGCACTGTTTTCTTCTTTTTTTTTCTCTCTCTCGCTTTTCGTTTGCCCCGCCGCCGAACGTCCGCGACCGACATCGATCGGATGAACGATAAACGCGCGTTGATAAAGCTGCCGCTGTTGCTGCTGTCGCTGGTGCCGCTGTATCCGTTTGGTAATATTCGTCGACGATCGATCGGCGTGTGTGCACGCACACACACGCGCGAAACTGCGCCCTGTCGCCGTGGAATTGAGATTTTGTTTCGGGATATTAGGCCGCTTTGTGCGGTAGCGCCCCGATCGTTGTAACGACCGTGATCGACGCGAAGCTGTCTCTTGTACTCGGTTAATGGGTGCTTGGTGAAAGGGAGTTGTACAGAGATTTCGTTTGTTTTCGGAGTTTTCCGACCGTTTCGACTGTGAAACGGTAAATGATCCTCCGTAATTTAATAATAAGAACATTTTTGTTGCTCCTTTTGAGCACAGCCGCGATTACGAAAGTATTACTTTGTGTCGTCTGAAAATGTGTACCGATGATAACCAATTTTGTTAGATCGTTGGCCTTCGATAGGCAAGGGATAAGAACGCAGTGAGATAGCAAAAGGAAACACAAATAGATCGTTAGATATGAAAGTACGAAGGAAGGAACGCGTACTCGGAAAATAAACACGAGTAACGAGCAATGAAAATAAATTACGAACCAAGTAAAGGCATTAAGAGTTTATATTCAAATTAGAACTCACGATAAGGTGTACTACTTGTTTAGTGCAGTATAAAATAGAACGTTGTTCCAGCGGTCATGCTAGCTTCACGTAAAAAAGAATCGTGGGATTAAAACGGAGAGAAAAGCTCCGAGATCGAAACTTCAAGATAATTCGGCTTATTACTGATTTCTATGTTATCGTTTATTCCTTCGTGTTGAACAAATTCCTATTTGTCCACGTGTCATTTCAATCGTTTATGTACAGGGTGTACAAAAAGTAACGGTCATCCGTACTGGGGCTGAATCTACACCTCCGGATGGATCAATAATAGTGTGGATCCGACGGAGGAACAGATGATTCGGAAAAATTTTTAAGCGTAGTTTACATTAATATTTTATAATGTAGGCTTAGTATTCGTGTGTGTAACATAGGATACAAGGATTTCTTTCAAATTTATGATACGAATGGGCAGGGCGACAATGATTTGGAATGTCCCTTTAATAAAATAGTAAATATTCTATTGAAAATAGAAACACATTTTTCATTCCGAAAAGGTTAAAAACCACCACTCTAAATAAACAGAATCCAGTTACTTTTGTAAGCTAGCCCAAACGAGGTACTGTTAGCGATTGATAGGTGTAATTTACTTGCATGATTAAATTAATTAGATAAATTATTTATCTATCTACTTTTTTTCTAGTAAATGCTCCGCCACTTCGAGGACACTGAATGTTTTATGAAACAGCAAAGAGACACATTGGAAATGATCTTTTCAGCGGGATTATTCCGCCGCCGGAAGCGTTCGAACGCGCTACTTTAAATGCCCCACGGCACGCATTATGGTTATTTCTATTCCAGCCGTTCCGAAACGTATTCCAAGACGAATTCAACGAGCTGAATGAAAACGCAGTTCCGACAAACCATACATACCTGCGCATACGCACACGTACACGCATAGGCACAACCATCCAAGAAATATGAATTGTAAGAACAGTGGCGATAAATGAATGAAACCTTTGTGGGTCAAGCCAATTTGTTCCCCATTCTGAAACCTGTATAGTTGCCGCGCGCCGCCAATACCAACTAGCCCGTACATAATTGATCAGAAGTGTATTTATTCGGCCCGTTGAATTCGTTTCGGGTCGCACAATGAAACGAGTTTGATGCGAACGTGCAGACACAGGGAAGAAGCACGCGATAAATCCAACGTTGTCCATTATCGCAACAAAAATTGATCGCGTTAATTCTACCTCTGTAAGCTGCCCATCGAAAAATTACTCTTCGATGCTCGGCGAAAGGAGATTCGATCTTCGAGTGTTTGAAAATGGCGAAGTCGAGAGAGACGTAAATCTGAAATTGTATTTGGGACACTGAAACCGCGAATTTTATTTGTGATACTTCAATCTAGAATCGCATTTGAGATCTTGAATTGTACTCCGAATCATTGGATTTCACCTTCGACAAATCATCTTGATGACATGAGATTCACTTGACATGAGACCGTGGTGAAGATTACTAAAAACATCAACAAACCAATCAATTCTCTCAGAAAAATAATTTAATTGCAAATCTTCTAATATTTCATGGTATTTCAAAACAAATTATTTCGTATGTCTTTCGATCCAAAATGGCGGCGACACCACTTACGGAATCTAACATGTTTCCTCTAACAAAACAATTTTTTCGAATCTACATCGAACTGCCCAGAGAAGTTGGGGCTTTCAAAATCTTTTTCAAAAATACCACCTTACTTGATGCAAAGTCCAAAGAAATTCTTATTTCTTTCCGGGTAAAAAATTGTCGGTTGTTAAGCCTCGGAGCGCCTCCAAAAAAGCGTAGTAGGTTCCTCAAGCGGTATCGCAGGAAACATTTACAGTTTCCTCGCAGGAAACATGTACAGAGCACCGATTAAATAGTAATGACTAGATAGACTGCGGATTTTATGCATTCTTGAGAAAAGTGAACAGTAGAAATTTGAACGGTAGAAAGATCAAGAGAATTAGAGGGTATATATGTAATTTTTAATTTTTTTTTTCTTTTTTTTAATTGTTGCAGAAAGAAAAGAACTCCATAGTGGGTCCTGTATCTTGCAATTGACGCGGACAATTTTTGTTTTACATTCAATACAATTTTTGTTTTACTCAAGCGAATCGGAAACAATTTCTAAATATCTTAAGATATGTCGTAAGAAGTGCTTCGATTCGATGTTGTATCAAATTATTATTCACACTAACTATGTATCGTATCCCTTCAAGATCCTGCAAAGACTTTTCCGACCGCATAAGACGATGCAAAATAATTCGGAAAAACCGGCCGAACGAAATTCCGCGTTCGCATAAATGCGGCCGGCGACCGGAGCGCGGCAGTCGGCCATCGGGTATCACAAAGAACGGGGGTGGAATTCGGTGGGGGTGACGGGTTTCGCGTTCCGCGCGGTTCTCGCGCGTCAATCGAACGGATTAAAAATCAAGTGTAGACAGGGAATAACGTAATGAGGAACCGGTTGGAACCGAATTCCCGTAACGCGATAACAATGCCGGTCGGCGGAAGGCACGTCGAAACAGACAAGCCGTTCGAACAGGCTGATCAATTAACGCGGTTGTTTACAGGCGCGGCGCGGCGCGGCGCGGGCCTGCGCGGATTTTCCCGCGGCCCGAGAACCGTCTTGACGGTGTATCGCCGCGCTAATTGAGGGTATTTCGTCGGAACGATTTCACCGCGGAATTAATTGTACCCGGCATGATTTCCGCGTTGAACCGTGACACGCCGTCGGAACGCGCACGCGGAGGCCCGCCCGCGCCGATGGAAATCCCGGAATCAGTGCACATCAGCCCTCGCGCGCGCGGAAACGTCAAGCCGTCAGTTACTCGGGCTGGTTGCAGGTTGCGCCGGGGTCTCTCTCGCGCCCGCGCCCGCCCGAGGCACCCCCTTGTATCGGTGTACACAACTTGTTAAAATCAAACGCGCACGTCAGAATTGACGTTTCCTCGCGCAACGAGATCTGTTTAGTTTAGCCGGGCTCCCGCGAATTGTTAAACTTCCCCGGAATTGTATTAATCCCGCGGAAATGCCGGAACTTCGGCGAAATATCGCGCGGACGCGATACCCGCGGCGTGCATTGATCATCCCGCGGATCGTCCGTCGACGTTTTTATGGCGGGACCGGACCCGACCGAGATCGCCTGTCGAATCATCCGCCCTCGTCGGTCAATTAGTGTCTTCGATAGGGTGGACCTGTCCGGCGAATGAACATTTATACCGCGTATTTGTTCAACTTACCACTCGCAAATCGTTATTTCATTTCCCGAGTGTTGTTCCTCGAAATTCGTCTCTGCCCTGCGTGCGTCGGAGTGTCACGTGGCTGACGCTAGAACGACCGAGCAATAAATGCGACTGACCTATATATCGGTCTGTAACAGTGGCAAGACTGTGCCCATTCAGACTTCACACAAAGTTTATTGTAATATGTGATTCATTGAAGAGGTTCGTTGAGAAACATTTTTACAATTTCAGTAATTGTAGAAGAAAAAATTAGGAACCAGTCATTTTGACTGCTACGGTCGTTCTAATGCCGATACGATACAATAAGAGGGGGGTAAACATTTTCTCTGTCTGTGACCTTGAATAACCTTGAAAGGGATTACTGTCGTAGGTGTTTAAAAGGGGTGGTGGTTCCATTTAAGAAACGAAGGTGCCCTTGAGATCTCCAAAAAAAAAAATAACAGAAACATTTTTATGGCATCTTGTGAGCCCCATTGAACAATTCAACGTTGTTCTTAAGACATTTGACGTAGCTTTAAAAACTGCAAAGATATTCGAGGTGCAAACGTCGGGTGACTGGTATAGCAGTGATTGGCACGATAGGGGCCCCTCATACGCCTGCTTCCCCCACCAACCTCTCTTTCATGTAACGACACTTACTGGAAGGGGACAGCGGGCTCTATGGTGGGGAGGGTCTTGACTAAATTGAGACAAAAATGTCCATCCCTGTTGTATAGGGATCAGAGACGCATCAGATAGTATCGGGAAAGGTGTTGACTATACTAATTTCTCTATATATGTCGCCGAGGCTTGGATGATAAGTGTCGTGTAATTATCCCCACTCTACCCCGTGAAGGACCATAGACCGAGACCTTTGGAGCTTCACTGTCCTCTTCTCCGTTCAGCGCGGATCAAAGAATACCTCTTGAAGATCTCCTGGCCGATACATGTCCCCTGCCAGACTCGTGTTTTGGACATATATCGAGTAAAACACTGTAATCTTGATCACTGTAATCACCGGTTGTTCCCGTTCGAGTGAAATCTCCCCCGGGACAACGGCCAACGGCGTTTCCAGAAGAGAACGATATGAATGTGCCGGGGTTCAATGAAATCAAAGAGCCACCCCTCTCTTTGAAGACGACCGTTTGTTACGGGCCCGTAGATTTTCCCATCGGCGTTAATCCGCGGCTAAGAATATTTTTAGCGAAAAAAGGCTCGAGTTCTTTGATATCCTTTCACGTACGTACGCGCCGGGCGTTCTTATGCTCGATACGCTTGGACATCGCGTCGAATAATTAATACGGGCAAACGATTACGACGCCTTTTTGCGCGCGCGGGAAACTGGCTCTCTTTCTCTCTCTTTATCTATCTATCTATCTGTCCCGGGATGTATCCCCTGGTTCCCCTTTCCTCCGGGGTTTGCGGCCGGTATCCAATACCCATTAATTTTAATGATGAACGCGGTCAGTTTAACACGTCCTGGACTCATTGTAGCAAGCTTGTAGGCAATAAATCATACGCCCTTGTCACTGAAAAGTGCATGACTCAGATAAGTGCGGGCCCGTTATTTGTTACACCCCCGACTCTGCCTATCCAACCCTCTTCTAACCTCTGTGTGCGATCGTACCTGTGCATCCTACATACCCTGGTTATACAGACACAGACACACATAGACGTGGTGCGCACACGTGTATGCATTACAGTTAGGGAACACGATATCGTTTCGAAAGCGCGATCAGAATACCCCGGACCCGGTTATCTGGCCTGTCAATAGAGATAACGTTTGAAAGAGTTTCGAGAACCAATTCCTTTTTTCAACCCCTCGCAAGCCATCCCCTTACACTGCCCCCTCCCACTGTCCCCGCTCCCTCACTCTTCTTTTCTACCAGACTCGACCTACCCTTTCTTCTGCTTAACCCCTCTTTAATACACAGAAGAAAGCGGCTGCGGTATACTATACTCGACGTATCGAAAGCATTGTGGAAAATCTTGTTTGGAAATAAAGTCGTCGAGGATAAACGTGTTGCCGCTTCGCGAACTCCTCCTTCGCGATCTGATCCTACCCCCTCTCGCTTTGTGTATCTGCAATCTTCACCGCGACGGGTCATTTTTGAGCTTGCGGGGAAAACGGTGCGTGGGCGAGCTTCGCTTCGGAACAAAGCGTTTTGTTCGCTGTGTTTGGTATCGCCTCGAGAAATCGTACGGGAAAAGCGCGGAAACGCGTTTGCCTACGTGATCAGGTGCGCGTCTTGACAGTTGCAGAAGAATGTTAATTGATATTCATTGCACAGATGTAAAAGAGAATGGTGCACGAGCTGCTACTAATTTTTGGGCCCAATGGAAATCTTTTTTAAGAGAGTGTAGACTTATACAGTGACGAGAGATATACACTATAACAGTTTGAAAAATAAAATTTATTTTTGCCTTGTTGAAGCACAATTTACAACACTTATTTATTTTTTGTCCACTCTGTGGAAATTTTCTTAAAAAAGAAACTACTATGATAGTTTGAAAAATAAATATTTCTTTTCACCTTTGCTTAAAGTACAATTTACAATATTTATTTCTTTTTGTCCATTCTGTGGAAATTTTCTTAAAAAAGAAACTACTATGACAGTTTGAAAATAAATATTTCTTTTCACCTTTGCTTAAAGTACAATTTACAACATTTATTTCTTTTTGTCCATTCTGTGGAAATTTTCTTAAAAAAGAAACTACTATAACAGTTTGAAAAATAAATATTTCTTTTCACCTTTGCTTAAAGTACAATTTACAATATTTATTTCTTTTTGTCCATTCTGTGGAAATTTTCTTAAAAGAGAAACTACTATAACACTTTGAAAAATAAAAATTTCTTTTCACCTTTGCTTAATGCTGGCAATATTTAATCCTTCGTTCGTTAAAGCACAATTCACGAAGAAATTAACAAAAGTCTTAATCGACACAACGTGGTAATCAAAATTGTTTGGAAATGCTATAAATAGTAAGCAATATACTAGCCCAGTGATCTGACCATATTCCACAGCCAAGGATAATGCTTTTTTAAAATGGTTTTCTCCAAACCAAGTTTCCCAAACTGGGCGGTTCAATAATTCAGTGGCTCTTGATCAGGATTCTAGCGGGTACTTGCTTTTAAAATATTTTTTAGAGCTTGATAGTGGAGAAGAGATTTCGGCCCATAATGAATACATTGAAACTTTGACATCAAAATCCACTGTACCGGGTTAATTGATGCAGAACGGAAAGTAAATTAAAGTTACAGGCGTTGCAGGTTCTTCAGCGTGCTGAAAGTCTCATTAGGCGAGTTCGTATTCTTCCATCGAGTTTTACGAGATCATCGACGAATAGAATCATCCGTTGTATTCTGCAATTCCGTCTCATTCCTGAATAATCTCGTTAACTCGGACGTAATAGTAAATAATAAATTTATTTTTCCGGCGAAGACAAGTTTGTGTTTATCACTGGGTTCACGGGACCTGTCAAAACGGCGGGTTCTAATATTTTTAATTTACGACTATTGAGATTGTGAGGATCCATCTACGTGAAATGACTCGACAAATTTATGTCTTTGGGTGTACATTATTTGGAAAATGGCTAAAAACTTGGACAGACGCGTTCCTCTTGTACAAAGTAATGTGAAATACTCGGTTTTAGTGCTCCGTAAACCTGATGTCAAGTTGTAAAAGACCGTACTAAGCCAGGCTATATTGCACGGCGTCTCGCGTTCGAATCACAGCCGTCCGCGTTTAATCGTTTCTTCATTTGATGTTCGTCCGCTCCACGCCGCGCATGATCCCGCCCCGCTCGGGCAGACTTACGTTGGCAACGGCGAGGGTAGTTTGTATCGACGACGCGGCGATACCAGGCGATTCGGGGGGGTGCGCTTCATCGGCAGACGATGCGCAGCACTTCATTCGACTTCGAGCTGCAACGCACCGACCCCCATCCCGCCGGACCATCTCCGCTATTCAATACCCATTAATTTTAATGGATGTTGGCGGTTAGTTTAACACGTTTCATATTCCCGGGCACAATGGACCCTGGCTCCGGAACAATTTCGCGACGGGGAACGTTAAACACCTGAGATGCAGCCTCCGTACGATTGACGTAAATGACTCCGCGCCGTATTCTACGCGCCGAGGGGACTTTACCTGCCCGCCGGAAGTGCTTTTTCCAAGGGCCGGGAACAGAGAGAACCTGCAAGTTTTACGTCGTATTACGAATTTCAATCCTGACCCCTGCGAGGCTCGCTACCAAGTCGGACCTAAATCTTTTGGAAAATACTCGTTTCTAAGTACTAAGTTTGCTTAAGTTTGCTGAATAAGCCCAGAAATTTAGAAGAAGAAAAATAGTGCATTTCATGATAGACAGACTGAAAGCGGTTATAACAATGATAATTTACACGCAAAATGTTGGCTGGATGAAATAAGGAATCATATACTACAAACTTACAAGTGTTTCCAATACTTTTGTTTCAGGGGAAACTGCTTTTACTATACACTTTGTAGTTCATTTTTGGTTTGCAATTAACCAACATAAAATTTGTTGTGGCGTTTTAAAATTACAGAGCCAACAGTCATGATCAGACAGCTGATCTCTATGCAAGATAACAATTTTCTACCTTACAAAATAGAAATTTATTTCCTTTCCTAATACGTTCGGTAAGTTGAAAATAATATAACAGTATTTTTAGATTTCTCTAATGTTTTTACTGTTACGAATTACATCTATTCATTCTTCTGATAAACGCATAAAATCCGCAGTCTACGATTAATTGAAAGTATAATTGAAAACCAGTTGAGCCAATACTTTTGTTTCCGGCTGTAGGTGTACGAATAAATTGTACTTGAAGATTAAAACCAAGGACACTGTATTAAACCTGTTATTTGTGGTGGTGTACCGTTAACCGTGGAAGACGTGCAGACGGACGAAGTGCCATCTCGTCGCGTCCAGCGAAGGGGTAGCGTTCGACTCACCCCCGGTCGCACATTATCGAACGATTTTCTCGGAAGTTTCGTAGGGGTTGGACAGGCTGTCGCCCGAACTGCCTCTCGTCCCAGGTCGCCGGAATATCGAAGGAAAATTCCGCGGAAAAGAAAAGTGATTACCCAGTGACGGCACTGGGTCAAGTATGACTCGAAGCGAGACGCGAGAACCAGTCGTTGCGCTCGGGGGGGTGAGCAGGGTGCGCGGGGGTGGATCACCGGAATTAGTGATCTCCTCTCTGGGGCACCCCCGGCGCGCCCTGTTCGCGTGTTCACCCCCGCCGGTCGATTAAACGTTTCGTCTCATTGAAAAGGTAATTCCTTTTCGCCACCCTCTCCGGCCTTCCACCCCCGCGAGAAACGAAACGCGCGGGGGGGGGGGGGGTTCCTTTCAATATTTCAACGTTCATCCACTGCCGTCGCGGTGGAAAACCCTTTGGCGTTGACGAGCACCGTGGGAATAGAAGCGGAGAGCCGGCGAAACGCTCGGCAAACAGACGAGGACAATTCTTAAGGGTGCGTCGCATACCGCGTGGGGGGTGGGGCCGGGGGGTTAATCAAAGCACAAAAGAAGAAAAACCGCTTCCGAGAATATCGGTTACCCGTCGCCCGCCCCCGTAGACACAATGAAATGATTTTCTGTTTATTATTCTCATTACTGTCGTCCTCCGACGTCTTTGTAGCATTATTACTAGACCGTGCGCGAGACTCGTTTTCAGAGACTGTTTCTGTGCAATCGAGAATAAAGGCGTTCGGCTCCCAAGAAGCATGAGGATGTTCGAGTGAGTGTGCCACGACGATTGCGATCTTTGTTGAAAATGTAAATACAAAGCCGAATAGTTTTCACTAGACTGCGGATCTTTCTGCGAAATTAAAGCTTTCTGCATTCACTGTACGATGCAGCAGCCATTTTAGAACGTCTTACTTTTTCTGTAATATCCTTTCAATCTTTACACTGTGCCAAATTGCGGCTACTCACTTTTGTCATGAATAAATAAAATCAAAATTGTCTGACCCTCGGAACATTTGTTATAACTTGTATAACGATAAATTGAATCGTTTATGACATTTAATAAATTTATTTTAGAAAAGTCTGAAGAATCGAAAAATTGAGGAATAAAAGATTACACGAAACTAATTACACAACTAGACAGGAAAAATCACAATAACACACAAGAGTAACGGTTCTCTTTTTATTAATAGTTTATTTTAGCGTGGTCGCATTAACTACCAGGTTATCAGCGATTAACTGGCTTAAATACAATTAATAATATAATTGAATTTATAAATGTTAGTAATTTTGAACAATAAAATGGAATTTTATAATAACCGAACCGCGGAGTTCTATGCAAAAATAAAAGTTGTTTGAATTCATTGCAAGGTTAGGATCCACATAGGCACGTATGTACATTGAACTCTTGATATATGTCAACAACACGGCCAGCTTCGTTTATCATCCAGGAGACATGCCTGAGCTGTGTTACGTTTACACTCTTCGACGTCCGATGTCACTCGACCTTCGTGACGGTAGTGGGGATAATTCTGCGACTTTTATCATCCAGACCTTGGCGACATATATAGAGAAATCACTGTAGTTCTCTTTCTAATAATTTCCAGAAGCTCCAAATGCATGAAATCTGCAGTCTAAAATGTCACAGTCATGTCTCCTAGCATTTCCCAAGTTTAGAATCGCGACAAGCGCACGAACACCTAATCACGACGATTAGCGTCACAAACATTAGGATCGATTACACAAAACGTGGACGAAAATATAAAACTGAACTTTAAAAGTGAACTTTATCAATTTCGAGACGTTCAATCCGTGTGCGTTATTCACGGATCCCATTTGTTCATACACGCCTCACAATAACGGACCGCGCTCGTCGAGTTTATTTATAAACGGTCATCTCTCTCTCTCTCTCCCTCTCTCCGTTTCCACCCTTAATTTCCCCGCTTTCCGTTTGCAATTTTCATGAGCTCGCGAAATAAAGTCGGAAACGAAAGGCCGCGCCGCGCCGGTGTAATGAACATTCCTTGAAGACAGAAACAACGGTGTGCCATTTTTAAAAAAAAAACAAAGGAGAGAGAGATAGAGAGAAGAAAAAGGAGAACCGCTTTGACGAGGAGAGTCGAGCTCGGTGCTTAATTGACATCGACGACGCGACGACGACGGTCGAACGGCAAATTAATTAGCCCGGGGATGCATGGGAAACTATTTGCGATGACGGGACAATAGTTGATCAAATGTGGAGCAACGTCCGGAAGTATTCTACACTGTGGAATCGTCGAAATTTTAATATTTTATCGAAATCATAATCCCAGGAAACAATGGCGACGAAACGCTCCTGATGACGTTGCTACTCTGCAACGAAGACACGTATCGTAATTACTGGACTGTTGGTCTTTGTCAAGGATTACTAAGATTTCTAGTTTAATTTTGATATAGTAAATCCGTTCGACTTCCACTCAATGAAAGAAATTTTTTTCTCGCCCGGTTAACTATGGAACAACCTTCGTGTACCGCGAAATTGTATAAGGATCCTTCCGTCTGGTAATTGTCTGGATTGCAGAATTTTCAGCAAAATAAAAATTGTTAACTGCAAGATGCAATCTTACCCGGGGAGCGTGTTAATAAAACAACGTTCGTGGAGCAGAATTCGGCCGTGTTCTCTCGGTTGAAAAATTAGTGCCCCGTGTTCGGGTGCATCGAGTCTGCTGCATCCCGGCACCTGCAGGCCTGTGCATCAGCCGACCGAGATCAGAGATCCTCTTTCATCGAGCATCGCGATCAGCCGGAAGGTTCTGCCGCGCCGATGCACGCGACTCGAACTTAACCCGGCTCTCTAATGAACCACGTTGCAACAATGAAATTTCATGGACAAGAGATCGGGAGGATGGGGAGGGAAAGGAGGCTGAGAGAGAGTAAGAGAGAGTAAGAGAGAGAGAGATAGGAGAGGAGAGGAGAGGAGAGGAGCCTTAGGTGGAGGCAAATCGATCTGTCGGCGCACGTAACACGCGGTTAAGTAGCACGTTAAAACTCCGCGAACGTTCCGGGTATGCTTTCAGCATATTTGCATAGGACTCTACTTTGTGGCGGATGCACGCACACGCATCCGGCCGGTGCAGTGTCTACGACGCGAGGATGCATCGCGGACGTTTGCATGGTCGCGTGAGGCGACAGCGAAATCGAGTCGCCCGCGCACGAACTCGTAATCGAGAGAGTGTTTGACCCTCGGTCAACAAATGTTGACATCTTGACCCGCATAGTGGCCCAAATCCTAGAAATTAATATTCTCCAGACCAAACCTTGGACCGTTTTTGACAATTTTGTGTCAAAAACCGTTCAAATATCTACAATTCTCTTTCATACAGTTTTTAACCCACACGATGTTACAGAGATATTTTCTGGAGTAAGTTTTCAGTGTACAGTGAGTTCTCTGTATATGTCGCCAAGGCCTGCACGGTAAACGTCGCGGAATTATCCCCTCCACCCCGTAAGAGGCCTAGGAGTGTAAACATTATTCGGGACGGGTACTACGTTCAACGTGAATCGAAGAATAGCATCTCCTGAACGATATATGTCGCTAGACCCGTGTTGCTGACATATATCGAGAATTCACTGTATTTCTTTATTCAAGTATCCTGTGAAATCTGAATACTATCCTGTTATTATCACAAAGGAGTATACATCAGTCTCGTTTAGCGCTCGGTAGTTCCATTATTACCTAATAATACTACCTAAAATTTATTATTTATACTACTACCTAATACTTAGTTTAATCCTAGATCACTCGTCAGATCACGAAGAAAAACTGTTGTGTGTTCAACACAACTGGGAGACTCTTTATCGCAAGACAAAAATGAGAATGCTGCGGAAAGATTGATTACCACACAATTTCTGTTGTGTTTTAAAACTCGGCACGTACCGCGCGTGCGCAAATGAAGTCTCCTGTTAGAACAAACGAGTACCAACTTCGAATTTCTTGGCCAAGCGGATCGAGGTAAATAATTCACTGCCGCGAGAAACTTGGACGAAGCGTCGAAATGATCATATAGCTCTAGGGTCGAGAAGTTCGGATACTCTCGCGAGGAAAATGGCGCCAACTGGCCGTCCGGAGATGATCGATCGTCCAACGGGAGGATCGATGATGATTGCCGGACTCATTTGTCTTGGCGCGATCTTCTCGAAACACGTTTCGCATCGCGTGACGAGTTAGAATATTTAGAGGAGTTCCCGAGGAAATTAAGGCGCGTATGGAGATTTCTTTCGTTTGCTCCCTACGGTAGCGCCGTTGGCGGCCGTTCTCGATTCTCAGCGGGGGAGAACAACAGGGTGAGCGATGAACAACGGCCTCTTGACTTGCCACGATTGGTCAGAAAAGTTTACGTACAGCTGACGAACTCCGAACAACCATGCGCAGCAAATGTTCTGAACTTGCTGCAGAAATTAGTCCGACTGTTTCTGGAAATTGGACAGTGTCCGCAAAATGTTCCTGTACAGTCTTTCCTCGATATATGTCGCAAATACTTGGCTGATAAAAGTCGCAGAACTATCCCCCACTACCGCGAGGTATACGTCTTGAGGGGCCACAGAGTGGATCAAAGAATAGTATTTCCTGTACAATATATGTCACTGGCAAGACCCGTGTTGTTGACATAGATCGAGAAACCGCTGTATTTGCTACATACTTAACGAGAATAAATTGTACTTTTAAATTAACGAATAATTGCCACGGATAACTTCGTATTACTACATCGATTGTGTTGATGTATTTATGATAAAAATTACTAGGTGAAGTATCGAATTGTGGGGAGATTAAAAATATTGAGGAAGACTTCGACACTCTGTTCGATTTGTTATAATTATTGAAAGAAGTGCATTTTTAGAGTTTAATTTCTATTGCTGACAAATAAAGATTCGCAGTCCAATCGTAAATCACAAAAGCTAATTTAGAAAAGTCTTATATAGTCATCTCGTCTGTGTGCCTAGTTTCATTTTGCTGGGCTTTGGATTTATTAAGGCCCTCATGGAATGTGCAAAAATCAATTTCTTTCGCCGTTTTTGTAGATTGAACAGGTGTATGCAGAACCAATTAAAATGTTAAAAATATTTGACACACAGATTTATTATGATCGATACTTGTCCGTTTCGAGAGCGGTTTAAAGCTCTCACTGAGCAACCGCGTTACTAATTTTTTTCACCGAAAGATCGCTAATGACAGGACTCGCCGAACTCTTCGCGTAACTCAAGTTTCATAGTCCTCGTTATTTAGAGTTTTATCAGAAGTTCCGGGAATCCCCGTCGACACAATTATTCCTCCGGGGTAAGATTAAATATACAAATGTAATAGAAATTAACTATGCTCGGGATACTCCAAGTTCTCATCGTTCCTCCTTCGTATTTCCATAATTGAGAGGAAAATGCAAACGCCACTGTTTTAGATCGGGAGCGAACGGCTAAGTATCCTGAAGAAGTTGAACATCTCATTTCGGACGGTCAATAAATTAAAGAACAACATCCGCTGTGCAATTATTCGGGTCGTCCTCAACTCTTTAACGCATTACGCTAGTATCCAAAACCCTCTAAAATATTTTAACTCAACCAACCATTATATTTAATTTCGTTCACATTCGATCCAAACGAATTATTTCATTTTTCAGTAGCAGCAACAATTGTAATCTTGAATCGACAAAACGTCCCGAGGAATGTAATTTAATAATTTCCTTGGCGTTTATTATTTTTCAAAAGGACTTTGCAGCTTCTATTTTACACAGAATAAAGAAAGAAAATCAATCGAAAGGAATTAAAATTTGTAAATATGCGATACAAACGAGTCTGTCTAATGTCGCTTAACAGATAATCGATATACTGAGCGACTTATGGAAAGAAATGACAAAATTTTCGTTACAAATCATATATAATAAAAGTAATCAAGTCATATATATAATAACGTCAATACATATAAACCAACGAACAAATGAATAATTTAAATCAATCGAAGCTGATCGAAGAGGGAATAAAACGTCGCGCAGCGTAATTACAAATTTATACGAAACAATTACGAACGTTAATATAAAAACGAGAAAGAAGAGATTATCATCGAGCACAGGATAAAAATCAGCTAGAATTGTTATTCGCGCGTGGAACAGTTTCTTCGCGTTTATTCGAGGCAAGAAGACATTTTTTATCGCGACGGATAAACAATATTCTCGGTGGTTTCGCCGTCATCTGGTATCGAAACGAAGTTACCGCGAGCGTATAAAAGGGGCGAACGTTCAAACGTTCAATTCGCTATTCACCGTTCCACTCAGCGATTCAGTTACGCGCGGAGTTCACGTATCGAGTTAAATTTATTAGCGATCGCATTCGTTCCGATTTGATACTTAATTCCAGCGTCGCGCTTAAACCGCGTTATAATCATCGAGAGAGCACCTACTACCGGGGTGTTGCGCGTTTTCCCCCCTCTTCCTTTCTCTTTATTTTCCTCTTCGTTCGCCCGCAAGAGGAAACAAACGTTGTAGCCGAAATCGAGCGCAGCCGGAACGACCGCTTGTTACGATTCGGGGGACGAATTAACGCGAGTTAAAAGCGCCTCGTGACTTATCATACCGCGAAATGAAGTTATGCCGGCGAAATTGGCCGCGTTATACTCTAATAAAAGCGAATCACGTTGTCGGTATAACTCGCGGTTACCGCGATGTCGCCTAAGTGGATCATTCCGAGCTATATCATTGGTAACGCGCCGGATAAAACTCGCACGGCCGATGTAACGTCGCCCGGTTTTACCCGCTTCAAAAAAAAAAAAAAATAAAACTACAAAGTTAATTTAATCGGACGAGCGCACGACCAGCCACTCCCCCTCCCGGATACGCGTGTATAGCTCTCGCCGATTTAATCGGCGATTACGCTACGCGGATATTTCGCGAAAGTCTAGCTTTTTATATGAAACGCGAAAACCGTGGCGCCGAGAGTTGCGCCGACCGTCCGGCCACGCGTAAAACGAAAGCATAAACCAACCGCCGCGAGTCCCGAAATTATCCGAGCGACAAAATGCTCTCAATATTTACGGCCGCTGAACGACGCCGATTCGCTTAATGCCGGACGAAGCGGAATTAGGGGTGCACGCGTTTGATTGATCATGCCCCGACTCCGAAACGAGATTTTATTTCGTCACTCCTCCTCCAGATTCTCATTTGTCAACGGCCAGTTTAACATTGAAACTCGAAATCGAACTAGGGGAGCACCGCGAGTCGCGTTCGATTGATCATACGCGCTCTAAAACGGAGTTTTGTTTGCAAAATAGCAGTTCGACGGTATTCACGTTTGTTCGCATATTGGTCACAGAAACAGTGAAACCGGCACAGTGGGCCGGTTTAATCTCAAAAATACGTAACAACTTGTCTCTAATTTCGTCATTTAGGATGTAATTTATGGATGGACGGTAAAGGGAATAAGACCGAAGAGAGGAGTAGTTTGAAAATACGGTGCGCTCGCGTTTCAGGGGAAGTTTCAGAAATAATTTTGCAAAATTCGCGCACGCGACGCTTTTCATTAGCTTCATCAGGTGGAAAGGGAGAGCGAGACGGAGGTAGGCGCATAGTTTCCCGGACAGGAAAGCTCCTTGTTCGTCCCGCGGTGTCCCGGGCTCTGTTTATTACTTTTCCCCCAAAATTAAACGAAATATTTACCGTGAACGCTCCGCTTTCATGCAGGCAATAACCCCGCCCGCCAAAAGAACGTCTCCGAGCCCCGTTCTCGTTGACGCAGTGGCGCCAAACACACCCCCGTTACCCTATTTCTCGAGGCACGTAACTCCCGGGACCTTCTCTCGCCTCCAGTCGATTATAATTTCATTCTGCCGAATTTCCCGCGATTAATGTGGCTGGCGCGGAACACCGTTCTCTCTAATTAAATCCCGCGTACAAGCCTGAGCACAGTTTCGAATCCGCCGTTCGTTCGTTCGATCGATCCCGGCCTCATCTCGCACCATCGCGAAGAAATCGAACGGCGTGACTCGCGAGGCGTACCCCGGGACCGCGAGAAATCGCAAAATGGGGGAAAACAATCTTCCGAAATCGTGTTCTGATTTTTTGGAGATTTTTCCATCGCAGATGCGTAGTCCCGTGATTTATTTATGGACCTCCGTAATTAGACCGTGGCAATATACAAAAATCCATTAATTTTGCCAGTAATGAATTTTCAGAAACTAGCCAGAAAGTGCTAGAATTTGCTTACTCCAAATCTTGAATTTTTTCGCTCGGTTAAGAGTTTCTTTAGCTTGCCATCTTTATTTGCTCTGAAGGAAAATGTTACAAATTTTCGTTGGGAATTGTTTCCCGTGAAGAACTGGCCAGTATTGAATTAAAAAGGAATTTTTTTCATCATTGAAAACTATGTCACCCAGAAATATTTGCAGCAATCACAGGTACTTTTAACTGCTCGATTAAAAACTGCTCGTTTCTTTTCAATTTGACATTGTAAATTATTCGTCGAATGTGCGAAATTATACGCAGAAGTTTGAGAAGGTTTAATTGTTAAGCGACAAGACTAAATACTTTTTTTGCCACGGGTCTTTCACGGGATGGTTATACCGGAAAAAAGAATGATTTTATTCGCAGGAGAATTGAAGCTGTATTCGACTCTTAACGCAGAAAAACTATTTTCCGCTATACAATATTCCATTGCCGGGGCATCAAATGGATTTTTAAATTTCTCTCAACGCGATTGTCAAGAGAGAAGATTGATGCCATTCGATACCTCGTGGTAAAAGCTCTCGCGCGTGCACGCGAAACGTATATGTTTGTGCGTTTTGCAAACATTTGACCGTGGACAAATCGCAGATTCCAGTTCGAGACAATTAGACCGTGTTGACGGATAACAACGACGAAAGTTGAATAAAATGGCTCTGCATCGATCGCGAGAGAACAACAACCGGATAGAGATTTATTTCTTCGTTCAATAATTTTCCACTAGTTCATTTCTCTCGCAAATGGAGGAAATCTGCCATGAACTCGATCGAGAGGTACCATTGAAACCGCCCAATTTGCCAGGGATCTATCCAGTCTAAAGACGCCCCCATCCGAAAGATTCAGGAAGTTCAGTCGAAATAAAAGAATTTCAAATATGCTCCGAAGAATCGGGGTCACTATCACAAACAAAGGAGGTCACATAAAGTACAGACTGCGGCAAATAAATCTGCTGGATCTGGATCCGCCATTGTTGGTACTTTGGTGAGGCAGGGGAGGCTGTGGAAAAAGGATCTATCAGTAGCAGAAGCCTGCGAATATAAGTATACTGAAAAATTACGTTCCAGTAGGTTTTAATGGGTTCAATGATTTTGTTAAACCTTCAAATTCGCTGAAAGTTTTTTCGTAGCCATATTTGGTATTAAAAATTGTTGGTGGAATGAAATTGGGGTGCAAGAATTACGAGCATTTTCAACAATATCGCAAATAAACTCCCAGATTGAACAAGTGCTATCGAGTGTCGCTGAAGGAATGGCATACCGAACATTGCTTCAGGATCGCAGCTGGCTTTATCAAAGAACAAAATTCCTTTGAACGTGTTTTGCACGCAGCATCATCGAACAATAAACGTGAACGAAGTTTAAAGAGCCTCGAACATTTAAGGGAAGGGCTGATTTGTTCGAGAAGCATCGTTTTCTAGCATTATAGCGCGATCTCGAGATTAACAACCGTGAAATTGTATTCACTGCGATTTACCACCGGGCTTTCAGCGGTCCTGCCAAAAATTTCAACACGACCATTCGCACGTTCTATGTTACGCGACGCTTCCCGGTTTCCATTATAAGATAGTTCAAATAATTTTCAATCGCGGAGCGAGCTTCAACAGACACGTGGAGTCTAGTTCAAAGACAAATGAGAAAGTCCAGGTATTGATAAATGTCTATTCTAGAAAACTCGAACAGGTTGGAGGGTAAACACTGTTCAGGATTTCGAACTTGCAGAAGGTTAAACGCTATTCGCGATTTGAATAATTCCATTTCCAGCGGAATTCAGACTGCCGAATGTTGAAGGTGGTTCTACCCTACAAAGAAGTAGAATATATACGTGGAATGTACTTCTTGGATTTTTAATGTGTAACCTCAGCAACCAGCCCTTTCTCTTGCCATATTACGATTGTATTATTCCATCTTTCTTCGAGTATGCTACGCTGATGTGTTATTGAATATTGATCACAGAAAAATAATAGGTATTTTGTGTCAACGTAGAAGGAATAAAATAGACTCTCAGAATTTTACCTTCTAATTATTTACTTATTTTTCTTCAACGTCGCATTAACTCATGCTGG
The DNA here is from genome assembly GCA_028454255.1 of Halictus ligatus. NCBI lineage: Eukaryota > Metazoa > Arthropoda > Insecta > Hymenoptera > Halictidae > Halictus > Halictus ligatus. The sequence continues at coordinate 13,846,902 of CM052138.1, read as the reverse complement.
TAAATTCCCTTCCTTTCATTCAGATTTTCATAGCAGCATATTTTCTACAAAAATTTTTTAATGGAAAGCATTAAAAAAGTAAAAGATACAGTTAATCTGCTTCTTTTAAGGATAAAACGATAACCGTGAGGCGATGAATGACTAAAAATCCAAAATTAGATATTCTATCAGTTTATACAAGGAGCGCTACTAATTTTCGGAAGATCCAAAATAAATCTTTTCCCTTTAGGTTAATAGTGTCTGTCATATCGATCATATTCGAGCGTCCACAATGCTACGTACAGTTTTAGAATTAATTTTCGTCGTTACATATTTATGTAAAACGAATATTATTAGAATTTATAGGATCGAAAACCGTTAAAGAAGAAATCACTGTGACGTCTATTATCTTTCCATTTCCCGTTTCGTTACGAAAATTTCATAAATTCGATGTGACATTTTGGGGTAATAGTGTCACTCGCAGTAATACTCGCTTTTAAAAAAGCAACTTTTCCGAAATCGGGGAGAGTTGATCGAATTTTTTTAGAACCTAGGTTACTATATGAAAAAAAAATTTGACAAAAAGGGATTCTGTCCTTCAAAAACTCCATTTGGTAGACATGAAGAACTATATAATTGACACAGGATGAAAAAGTTATAAAAGACAACTCTTAATGTCTTCTCTGCAATTTAATCGCAGTTTTCTCAAATTTCACAAAATCGGGGTCGTATGGTCCAATTTCAAAAAGGTCATCGTTCTTTTAAAAGTGTCCAAATATCACTGCGAGTGACTGTCTCACCCCAAGCTGTCCAATCAAATTAATATAATTCAGTTAGCCAAACGGAAACGGAAAGATCATCGCTACACAGAAGATCTTTACGCGAAATAAAAAAAGTTTGCATCGATTGCAAGACACAGGAGCAAAATAAAAATCGATTTCTTCTTTAAATTATTCTATAGAGTTGAAACCAAAACGTTTCATCCTCAAATCCGCCGACATCCTCAAATTTTTTTCCTTTTTTTTTTGAAACTGCGGTTACCCGTTTCAGCCGCGAACGCAGAAAATCCGTAAAACGCATAAAACAAACGAATTACAAAAGCATCGAAGCCACGCGGATCCCACGCTCGTCCCTTTGAATCCGAGCTCACCTCAATTCGATGCTCTGGTTCCGCTTGTCATTGATGCTAACAATCACGTCCCTAGGTTGTATGGTGTTGTCCTCGTTGCACTTCGTGGTAGTCACTTTGCCGCACGGCTGTTCCGCGGTCTCTTAAAGAAGAGCGGCTGCTCTTCGCGGTAGGTTCTCCGCGCGCGGAAGCTCACCGCACGTTGCACCGGGCCGTGAAACGCATTAATCCAAAGGGGCCGGCGGACAAGAAACCCTGAGACACCCCCTGAACTCCTTTACGAACAAACGAACCACCTGGTCACCGGTCACAACTCGAGAGAAACCACAGTCAAAAATCTCCGAACCTCCACGACGACACTGAACCAACAACACTGATGGGTCTGTTATGTCTGGTCACACGCGACAGTCGCGACAGGAATCCTGCACCCGCGCAATCCAGAGGGAACCGGGTCGAACGCCGGAGATCGAAAATGTGTGGTGTCGATCGACGCGCGATCGCGAGGCGGGAGAGAAAAAAAGGATAACCCCGGTCGAGAAGAAAGATCGAACGAGCGACAGGAGGGATTGGTCGCACGTGCGACGCTCGGGCAGGATCGAGCAGGTGCTCTCAGCTGATCGAGGATCCAGCGGCAGGATCACGCGAAACACGCACGACGGAAGCGAGCCAGGGGCGGGTAGCAGGCGCGCGTGTATTTACCCGCGCGGCGACGTAAACACTCCGCACGAAGGCTCTCGACTGGCTCGGGCAGGGGTGACCGAGAGAGAGCGGGTACAGTTCGGTGTCTCGCGCAACCAGCTCGGCAACGGTAACAGTGCGCAAGCTGTGCTTTTGTGCGGCAGATGCAGCGCCAAGTGGGATCGGCAGCCTGACAGTCGCTCGCCTGCCAGTCCAGCCTCCTCGTGACCGGGCCTCCCCTGAAACGAATCCCTTTTCTCGCCCTCGAATCCCTTCCGAGATCGATCCGTGCCCCGTCGGATCACGTAGATCCTCCTCCTCCTCCTCCTCCTCCGTACCTCCGGCTGCCGTACTCGCGCGCGACCCGCTCTCGCACCCTCGTCGAATCTACCCGCGCAGCGCTCTCTCGCCCTCGTCCCTATCTGTCGTCAGACCGACTGACTCCGACTGACCGTTCGACCTGTGTGTACCTGCGCCGCGGCAGAGGCGGCCACGGTGGATCGCGAAAAGTAACTGGCGAGCCGACCGACCCCGATTGCCTCGAGTCTGCGCCCTAGCGACATTTCTCGTGTACCGGATATAAAATATAGACGCCAGCTACCGTGTACGTGTACCTACGCGTACCTCTCCCGCGTAGACGCTCGCCGAAGCTACGCCGTTCTGCTCCATTCTGCTCCGTTCCCGCTCATCCTACAGCGTCAACCTTCTTTTTCATCATCGTCGCGACGCGGAACGAACGCGAGAGAATGATAGACACGACCAGACGCGACACGCAACCGCGACGTCGTCCCTCGGCTAACTGTGCCCCACTCGGAAATTAAGAAACTATCACCCGCGTTGTCTGCCGATGATTTCATGCTGCCTTTAGTGAAGACTGTAATAGGTAGACTCGTTTGCTTGTAGATGGTCTCTCTTGTTTGATCCCTTTCTCGTTCGGGACCAGAGGTTCTTGTGCGAGGGGCAATGACGGACACGTAAGTGTTACATGACGGTTTCAGCGATGTACGATGGACAGTAGAATATACAATATAAAAA